>CM075672.1:185435000-186035000 GCA_037962975.1 Clitoria ternatea
TACATTGACCCGTATTGTAGTATTTGTCCTGTATGTACAAATCAAAATCGGGCAGATCTTTAGTCAGAGTAGAAAAGAAACCTAAAAGAATTGAAGAAGTCCATTAAGAAACAAGAAAATTACATTGTGATTAGGGTTCGATCCCGATGAAAGCAATACATCAATGAGAAGTTAGTTCAATAAATTAAGTACATTGTTTTTTCGTTAGAAATTCGAAAAAATCCATTATGAACATTATGAAAAGGTAAAGAAGGTTGAAATAGACACATTGATTCCTTTTTGTTTATGATTTTTAGTGAAGGATAACAAGTTCGGTCCGTCAAGCCTGGCCTGTACCTTGGCTACCTCCTTCGGTTGATCATGTATGTGCTTCGGGATATCTGATTGTAGTCTGGTCAGTTCCTAATGAACCATTTTGATGTTTTAATAACATCTCCTAAAGGAATCGAGTCCTAATTTGGGCCCTATCGGTCTCGTTTCTTGAAGAATCGATTAATTCAGTTTGATCCTATCTAACCTGAGCATCTTCAGTGTTTTAGGTCTAACTTTCGCATACGACCTTAGAATCGAATGATTCTAGTCCTGATTTCTTCGTTACAAAGAGATCTATAATCTCTATTTCTAATACCAAACCCTAATTTGTACTCTGTTATCCCTAATATTGAGGACCAAGCATTTATACTTCAAAACCCCATTATTCAATTCCTTTAATTCGCATATACTTCACTCAGAAAATCATAACTCTCTCATACCACCTCTGATTCTTGCAATCCATGTCTCACAATTTCTATAACAAAATTCTCTATGAATGTCATGCAGACCTCAAAGGCTAGATCCTTCCCAGTTGGTACAGTTTTTACAATATTCTTAGACCTGTTTCAATTTCGTGACAACTTTGCAAAGTTTTAGAAAAAATTGCAATCTCCCTCATACGGTTCTAGAATCACTTCGTTCTTTTTCCTATGGTTTTGTATAAAAAATCCTACAACTTACATATGTGTCACGAAACTCAATTCCTAAAGCCCTGATCTCCATTAATTTTGTATTTCAGCCCTTGATAATTCAGGAACTACGAGAGCACTTTACCTTGGTCCAGGCATAACTCAAGCTACCAACCTTAGATTTTTTTTATGATATATCAAATTGAAGAAAAAACAAAGATCTACAATCTTCATGTTAAACATTTTTCCATATTCCCACTCCATGAATTATTGTACATTTATTTTAAACAACTTCAAAAAAGATAACTAGTTATTCGTTGGGTATCCAATTTTCGGTGCCCTAAATTATTTTTCTAGCCACTGTTTTTGGACACCACCATGCCACACCACCTCCACATGACACATGTCCCTCCACTCGGCCTCACACATCCAACCTCTTCTTCAGCAAGTTTACTAAACTTGCTCTCCAAGTACCTTCCTACCTCTTTAACAAGTAGCTATTAATTTATGAAAATGCATTGCAAAAGTCATCAAGTCATTACCATATTTGTCCCATTTTCTATAGCTCTACACGTTGCTTTTTCTCTAATTCCTATTCTCCATATGTTATGCCACCATCACATGCTATCATGCCATACCATGCTTTTCCATACACACCATGCCATTGCTTATATAATTGACACACTCTTCTCCAATTCTATTTCATTTGCCTATTTTTATTCCCCTTCTGCACGCTCCCTCCATTCTAAAATTCCCATTCTCAATAATGTCTCCATTCATCATGATTCCATGCCATGATCATGTCTATATATTGTCATACCATCACAATTGTCTTTTAATTCACGCTTAATGTAAGTACATAGACTTATTAACATTCCAATTCACATCTCCAACTCCTTACACGATACACTAATATTTGCTCAATGAGCCATTACAATACTGTGAAAATGTATATATATGTCACACTACTCCTTGCTTCAGATGGCCTCACGCTTGTTCATTTCAATTTAAGCAAGCAAAGTTCCAATTTCAATTCAACTCCCACCAATCAGGTACCAAATTCACATTTCTCTCTCTTTTGCAATTCTTATATATATATATATATATATATATATATTCCTTTCTAAATTTATGGCTATACTTCCTCTTCAATAAGGTTCACTAAATTTCTCCACCAAGATTTTATAAATTCATAACATTTTACTTTAATTCATGGCAATACTTTCTTTTTCCTTCTTTAATTCAACAATTATCAATCATATTCCAGGAACCATAACATCATTGTAAGCCATCATTTCTTCAAATCGTGACCCCTCTTTCTTGACTAGGTGTTGCATGTTGATTTTTAAAGGTCCCGAGGAACGATCTAAAGCAATCGGTGTGGGGTATTAAATGATTGGTGAATTTTCAGCAACCTGGCCTTTTGTGGTATCCTTGAGGTAATGGGAGTCTCTCTTCGTATCCCTTCGTTTTTAACTGTCCTATAATGTTTGTGGCATTCGGGGATAACCCCTTCAAGTTTCATTGTGATCCGACGGTTCGATTTTAAGTTACGTTATTTTTAGTTGTCATCAGTGATTGAACGTATATAATTAGGTATTGGATTGTGAAAACACTAAAGAGACATTGGGTGTTGATGTGGACTCCAATTAGTAAATCTTAAAGAACCTGATAAATGGGGATATAAGGATGGACGGATGTGTGGCCTTTATTATATAATTTCATGTTCTGTCTAAATATCTGTAATGATTATTTTTAGAGTGTGATTTATCATTTATCGTCATATTTGTCCTCAATCATGTTAGCGCCAAATTTCTTTGAAATACACGACAACCATACTACCGATACCTAAGAAAAGTAAATCAATACAATATTATTACTGCTACCATTTGTTATTATCACTATTATTATTATTATTATTATTATTATTATTATTATTATTATTATTATTATTATTATGACTACTACTACTACTATTGAGCATAATGGTCGGCTTTACTGTCGCTCTCAACATTTTCTTCTTTTATTTATTTCCTGTCTATTTATATTATTGAATATAATGGTCGGCTCTGCCACCTTGCTCTCCTGTGTAAGAAATTATTATATTGTAAATTACTACTACTATTATTATTATTATTATTATTATTGATGTTAATATAACTATTATTATTATTTTTTTTATTATTATTATTATTGGGATAACGACCAACCTTATTAAGAAAAACTCGTGTTCTCTCTAGTGCTAAATGCCCATTTATACTCAAATGCCTCCACGAGTTTAATTCAAAGAAAGCATACTAATAAGGGCAATGGCCAAGTAGTCTTTTACTTCTCAAATTAAACACCATTTAAATTACTACCATTTAGTTATTAATTATAAAGTAGAAATACATTATTTACTTTTTATAACATACGTTATTAAGCCAATATATAGTCAGTGTATTTCTAAAATAAGATAATAGTATTTTACAAGAGTCTAAAAAATGGTGGGACCTAACAACTTGAGAACAAATATTTCGAGATAAGGAGCATATAGACACCCAGGGGTGTGAAAAGTAATAATAATAATGTTTAGTTAAGTTTCAATAAAATTAATCCAACCCATGAAATTTCTATAATCAAATTATATTTTGAGTATTTTATGAATATCTATTATATATGTACATAAATCCTGATAACTGTTAGTGAATCAAAAGTTAATTATGACCAGATAATAAAGATTTAAAAGGAAGAGAAGACATATTAATAAGGTGGCAGGAAAAATATTTTATAGGTTAACCAACTTATGTCGAATAAAACATACTTCAGTTATATTACAATGAAAAATAAAAAATAAAAAATAAAATAAAATATACCGACTAAAGAAACTATTGTGTATGTACTTGACAAATATGTTGTTTGGATGGTTATGTGTGTGTAACTGAATAATGCAAACTTGTATATTTATGTGTATGTGCCATTTGAATTATATGCATCTATTATAAATAGTATACCGACTAGATAAACTATTGTGTGTATATGATGTTTGGAGGATTATGCATGATTGATTGTTTATGTGTGATTGACTAAAAGACATGAATTTACTTGTTGGTAATCATGTGCTTATGAGCCTGATGGAACATATGATGAAATGGATGAAATATGTTGTGTTATATTGGTAAAATTATAAAATAATAATGAACGAAGAACGAGTCACGGTAGAGGTCCTGATAAAGATGTGGACTCCAAGCGATGTGAATGTGATTGATGAGATATTGGTGCATTGAGATACTGGATGATACCTCGAGGAATGTTTGATTTGGACGCTCGACCATTTTCATTCTTAATTATCGGACGAGGAATATTTTAAATAAGTAATAAAAGACTAATAACAATAATTATTTAAAGAAATATAGAGATATATGAGGAGACCAATGAACTACCACTAATAGAGACCCAATATACACTTATATGATCAGAATAACCCTCACCTTCCAAATTAGCCTACCGAATTCTAATAAGACTAATGCCCCAGGCAACATGAACTACTAATAATAATTGATAATGAAGTAGATTTACTCGATGTTAAGAATGAAAATGAAATGAGTATGATACATGCATCATGTGCATATGGTATGAGATACACTAGAGCACACAGCGAAGGGTACGTTGAAGGACATGACTGCTCGATCCCTGAGATTGGATCTCGGGAGTACACCGGGAGGTGATCATAGATGGCTCGATAGTAGCTCCTCGATGCCAGGAGAGACCATGCAATCCTTGTGTACTTTGACCCAGGCAAGTGTTACTATGGTTCTAGAAGAGCCAAGTCCTATTGTTATATGATGATATGAGATAATGATGATGTATACCCTATGATGTGGGAGGACTTGGTGAGCTGTTGTCGCTCTAGTGGAGAAACGTTATGCCTAGGAGTAGCCTGAGCAGGATAGATTCTAATGATGATTAATGAGATTGATTAGGCCCACATGCATCATACAGGCTTAAAAGAAAATAAGAATATATTGAAATAGACCCATGCATAGTATTACATGCTATTCTTGATTGTATGATATTTGATTATATGATTATTTCTATTATATTTCCCATAGAGTAGTATCTAATACCTGGGTGAAGCTATAGGAGAGGAAGACTAGAGTACCACAGGTTAAAAACCACTTAGAGAACGAGTAAGAAAGGGTGATTAGCACTAGAGTATAGTATTAGTGCTAGAAAGGAAGGTGGTGTTATGACTAGGAAAGGATAAATTATGATATGATGTGTATTATGGGGGAGAGATGTCAGAAGTGATAACTCTCTGAATGTTGTAGAAGAAGAGGCTCACCCTTACAGTGTTTTTCCCGACCTTCCACCGGACCGCACTCTCGTGCTTGTAGGGAACGGAGTATACTACGCATCGAGGATCAACCAGACTTCCCTTGGACCAATGAGGATTATGATATATGTCTTTCTTTTCTAGTGCTGAATGGGAGCCTACGTGCCCCTGATTTTCAGTATACAGTCTACTATTCATGACCATGTATTGTATATACCCATGTTGTATGTATGATGTATTTATTCTACAAATTTTATTGTATAAAAAAAACTTCCACATTTTTCTAAAATTAGTAACCTCTCAATTAAGTAAGATAATCTAGTGGAAGGGATTGTCCTAATTAATCGAGGGTCTTACACACACAATGCAAAATCTCCCTTCTTTTGAAAATAAAATTAGTTAAACCTTGTTTTTAACTTGTTATATTTGAGGTTTTAGGAACCAAAACCTCAAAATGAATAAAATATACAAGGACAAAAACCAATAAAAAATTTAAAGGATCAAAACAAAAAAATTAGTCAACACAGAAATAAAAATACATTTCACCTTAAAATAAAATGGAAAAGAACATATCCTAAAATGATGATGATAAATCAACCATGATATAATTTTAATTTTTTCTCATTTTATCATAATTATTATTTTTAAATCACTCCTTTAAAACGAATTAAATTTATGCAGGTTGTTTTCTCTCTTAAATATAACATTGTCTTTAGTTTAAGTTAGTGGCCCTTCAGAGTCCAAGACTTTATTTTCTTGAATTATATCACATACAATCTCTCATGTTGTGTACAAATAGTCATTGACTTCTTTATGCATAAGTTTGAATGATGGAAAGTTTCCATAGAACTTTGACACTCTTTAATAAAGGATGCTACCATTGTCTTTCTTCTTCCTTAGATGAAACACGAGACTTTATCTCTTCAGAATTACAACACCTGGGCCCTAAATGGAACGTGCCATGTTTTGCATAGTTATTATAATATCAACCTTTATGAGTAAGTGAATCATGATATATGTTGTATGCAGATTATTAAAAATTAGTGGAACTAGAAATCATATACTCTCTTTATATATCCAGATTTCATTCAAAAGTGATGGAGAAATTATGCTTATTGGTAAAATCACATGGAAGTTTTTTTTCTATCAAAAACATTCTTATTTCTTCACTCTCCTTGAATTTGGACCCTTTTGCATCATGAAAATCACATTATTATTTAAATTTGGCTTGTTTAACTTCCCTATCATCATAAATATAAGAATCAAGAATAGAAACAACTAATAATATCTAAAATGTGTTTGCCTAGAAAATAAAATACGTAACTATTCTAATTTTAAATCTTTCACTTATCGATTATCTTTCATCAATAAATTGGAGCGCATCTTGAAAATTTCTCACAATTCAAATATTCATGAATAGTTTATTTCAAGATTGAAGCAATGCACAAAGCACTTAAGGTGCCACACGATGCAAAATGTACCTTCTTTTGATAATAAAATTAACTAAACCTTATTTTTAATTCTTTATATTCAAAGTTTTAGGAAGCAACATCTCAAAATCAATAAAATAATTCAAGGACAAAAATCAATAAAAAAATTTAAAGGACCAAACCAAAAAAATTAGTCAAAACCTAGAAATAAAAATATGTTGAACCTTAAAATAAAATGAAAAAAATTCCTCATATAACCTCTCATGTTGTGTACAAAGAGCCATCGACTTCCTTATGCATGAGATTGAATGATTGAAAGTTTCCATAGAACTTAAACACTCTTTTATAAAGGATGTCACCTTTGTCTTTCTTCCTTCTTATATGAAACTAGGAGAATTAACATTTAATTGTATAATAGTTGTAGCACCCTCGGCTAACTAAGACAATCTCTTCTACTAGATTACCTCGGTTAACTGAAAGGCTACTGATTTTTAGAAGATGTGGAAGTGTTTTGTTTGTACAAGGTAATACATGGTGGAATAAAAGCATCATATATATATAGACAGATAACTGTACCATACATACATAAGTGGTCTCAACAAAACCTACACAACTGAAAAAAAGAGAGGCACGCAGGCACCCATACAAAATGCATCCATATATAAACAAATAAGTAAATCTAACATCTAAGCGTCCCCTCCCATGAACTCATCATCTGACCAGGGCAACTCCGGGGGATCTGAAGTGGCTGCTAGCTGCATCAAGTCCGGAGGGTAGGATGTCCCAACAGGAGTCGTGCTTGAAGATGGCAGATCACTAAACTAGCTGATGCCTCCAACTCTTGTAGACCTCGTATGCCTACCAAAAGACCCTGGGCTGCGGTTGACATAACAATGTAGTCCTCGATCTCACCATACATGTAGCTCTTAAAGATAGGCTAGAGGAAACCTCAAGACTAGTCCCACTAACGCCTCAGAGATATCTCTCTATCGGTGACATCACTAGTATCCCTTGACGTACTAAAACATCCTCAAATCTTGCTGGCTCGTAGAGTGCTAAGGGCACTGCTGGTGGGAGCTGTTGAGGGAAGGCTGGGAGGGCAACTAGATCCTCAGCCATCAAGTCCATTAGTGCATCAAGCCTCAACTCCTTGGGGTCCTCATCTTCGTCATCCTCAGCTGGTAAAGGTACATACTTGGGAGTCGGCTCCCTCTGAACGCTTGCCTCAACCGAGCCTGGTACTATAGGCGCCTCTGCCTGCTAAAAGTACCTTGGGACCAAAGGGGGCTCTGGTAAAGGGTCAAAACTAAAAGGGTCTGTTATCAACGCGGCCTCTTTGCCAGCTAACTCCTTAATCTCCTTAACACTAGGAGGACGTGGGGGGTCATCATATCGTCTAACTGTACTCTCAATAACCTCTACGTCCCAGTCGTATGGTCACTCAGGCTCGGGTTGCGGTAGGGGAAGTCCATCAACAGGGGCCTCCTCGGGCTTCTCTAGTATCACCGGTAAATGATTGGGACCCGCTTGGTCCTCTTAACGTAGAGAACTCCTCGTCTAATAAGCGTGCTTGAGTGGGGACCTAAAAAATAATTGTAAGGGTGAGCTTCCACCTATATAACAATCGGGGGTGTCATACCGACACACTCTCCACAATACACAAACAATCCAAAATCAAGCCTCCTGCTCTCGGGGATTACTAGAAAGTTTCTTTCTAAGTTGTTTCTCTCTTTGGTCCCGTTTGATCGTTCCCATTCCTTACTACTCTCAAAGTTATTAATATTCATACAATTACAACTGAATAATGATCAGGGATCATAAATTCTCATAATAACAATGCAATCTATGTATTTCATTTCTTTAATTTAACATTCCTTAGCTAATATGATGCATGAGGGCCCATTTTCTCCTCGTCAATCACAATATAGTACATGTCACCATCCTACCTTATCCTTCTTCCTGACTAGAGCGACCAGAGCTCGTCTCGTTCTATTTTCACAAAAAGGAGTAAAGACACACGATCTTGTTAATAGTGGATCCAAATCATATCTCATCAGAATGGGCACTACATGGTCATAGAAACCATTGCCTGGAGTCGAAGTATACTAGAGCTACCAGGCCTCGGGCACAAATTCGAGCCATTGGAGGTTTGCCCTAGTATACTCCCAAGACCGTCCTCAGGGGATCGAGATGCCATTGTTCTTCTATGTACCTATCACTGTATGCTTTAGGGGATCACTTAACCATTGCTCCTTATACTCCATATGCAGCATGCAACCTATGTGTTTTATTGCAAGAGTGGACGAGTAATAGGCAGAACCTTACTATTTGACCTACTTGTCCTTGAAACGCACAACTATTCCTTGTAATTTCCTTTTAATGAGGAAATATTATGAGTCAAGGCTTAGATGCCACCTGATGATCTCTCATAAGGGTATTGAGTTTGGCTTCGAAGTGGATTTTAATGTAAGGAAACTTCTAGGATCTTAAATGTCTAATTTATTTTTAAATCCTTTTTTTAAAAGGAGTATTATAAAATATTTGTTTAATAAATTTACGAGGTAAAATTCCTAAATTATTTTGTTTTTATTTCTAAAATGAGATTTTACATTGAAGGTGGACATCTCTTTGAAAAAGTAAAATACAAGTTATCTCAGCATTTCTTTCAATGCCTTGGCCTTTTATCTATTTCGTTCCATCGTATTGATTTATGACAAACAAAGTGGATTGGCCTTAACATTTCAAACAAATAAGATTAATTATTAATCTTACCTAGCAACTATTCTATTCGCGGATTGTATCCAAACATAATGGTTCACCGTTTAAATCACTATGCTAAAAATTGGATATTACAACACTCATATTAAAGCATTTTTAGTGAAAAATGGTATAAAAATAGTAATTGATTATTTTATGGTGTTTCCGCTCTAAAATGCTATAATAGACTAGATATGTTAACAGTGTTTATGTGAAAAAATGCTTTAAAACTTTATTATAATAATTATATTAATAAAATGACAGCGTTTATCAAAAAAACTAGTGTAAGAGTCAAATTCATTTATGGCATTTCCGTGTTTTTTTAAGAAAACGCTGTAACACTAGCTTTCATTAATAGTGTTTCCGTGTTTTGTTTAAAACACTGTAATAGTTGTTTACATTTACAGCGTTTCCGTGACTTTTTAATTAAATTGCTATAATAGATGCTTTTAGTTACAACATTTTCGTGATTTTCTATAGAAAATGCTATAATAATTGGTTCCAAGCTTTCTCTCGCGCACCATTAGCGACAAAAACCTAAGAGTCACAAAAACCTAGCAATCAACACCGACAGCCATCAAAATCTAGTGATGAACCTCGTTGACCAAGAGCTCAACGAACCTTACTCCATCTTCATGTATTGTTACTTTGTCTATCTCTGGCCTCAGCTTTCTTTCCTGGTTCCTAAACCCTTACAACTTTTCAATTCCTTTTTTATTTCCTCAATCTTTCTCTTTTTACCTTTTTCTTTTCCTTCCTCGGTTATAGGAATTCCATAAGGGTAAATGTGTCGGTTGTCATTGCCATGCTTGTTGTCATGAAGGCCTACAGAGGAAGAGGCATTGGTAATTTGTTTTTCATTTGAGCAAACCTTCAACCCTCAAGATTACAAGTTTTAGTGTTTGAAATTTTGGATTTGGTTATGCTTTTGTTTTTGTGTGGAAAAGAGTGAAGGCTAAGAGAAAAAGAGGACTTCAATTTTGTTGTTAATTGTTCTTGTATGAAAAATTGAGAAATGAAAACATGAAAATATAGTTTTCAGTGTGCGTTCAATCTTAAGCAATAAAAGTTTTGTAGATTTGGCGTTCACCTATTTTGCATGTGGAATCACACGCAACATAATGCATTTTGCAGGTGGAATCAATGTGACAATGTGTGGAATATTTCAGTACCAAAATCTCCGGGGAATTGTAATTGGATACACAATTACGACTTTTATTAGCATGATGTGAGTTCTCAGTATTTACTCTATATGTTTTGAAATGTTACTTTCATTATTAACACATTTGAGAGGTACTTTTGGGTGATAGTTAAAAAAAAGTGAAACATGGCTAGTTGTTCTAACATTTTAAGCACAACATGCATACACACTTGTGAGAAAAAAAACACGGTTTACTTGTTAATGCAATTGGAATTGGATTATATGCAGGAGCGGAAGCTAGGGGATTTATTTTTGGTTCTTTAGTTGCATAAGGAATTAGTACCAAGTTTGTTCCTTTATGCAAATCTCATAAGCGACCAGGTATACTTGAGTTAATTTGATATTAGTTGTTGAACACTACTAGTAATCTTGGTGTGTGTTTAACTCAACTTATTTTGAAGAAAAACTTTTGTGTATTTTTGTCATCTTCTTGAAAGAACTTTTGGAAAAAAATGATTATTCCTACAAATTTAATCCTGTAAAAACATGATCTGTTTTAAGTGAAAAGCTGATTATGTGTTGTACCAAACTTTGGCCTAAAGAAGCTCCATGAATATCCTTTTTAATGGAAAGGAGTATTCCATTTTGAGTGGAAAGGTAAGCTGGTTGTACCAAACTTTGGCCTAAAGATCTCTATTCTTTTTCATTGGAAAGGGGTGTTCTATTTTGAGTAGAAAGAGGCCTTGTCATAGATATACTTTGATTGTTCATAATTTAATTGGTTACTGTTATATTGTTTGTGTTTGTGGGTTATAAAATAGATTTTAAATTTTTAATTGATTCATCTTTTCATTGATCTTCATTAAGAAATCTTATCAAATTATTTAGTATTTGACATATCAAGATTTTTTTGAAATTCCCATATTCACATTCTATTCATGAGAACAGAAACTAAACGAAGCATGTTGCTTTCTCTTAAATAGTTTATTTTCTTTTTATGCTTATAGTGAATGTTTATTTAGAGAGTGCAAGTTGAGAGTAAATTAGGGTCTGATATCTATTCTAATGAATTCATTGAAAAGGGTTCAACTCTTTTAGCTGTGTATAATTAGTTTGAAATGAAGAACTGGTTTTCCTTACTCAACTATGCCTAAACTTTGAGTTGCTTCATATTTAGGTAAAGTAATTTAAGAAGTATATGCTTTAGAATATGGAACTGACTGTCTTGAGATGCATGTTGTGCTGTTCAACCCAGTGAACGGGTCATAATTATTATTGATTTGGTGGCCACAAGCGAAACTCTATCAACAACAATTAAACTTCTAGGTGATTTGCCTTTTAGGCTTTTATTAATGGAATTACTATTTTTCCATGCATCAAAATGTAGTTACTAAGAATTTTTTGTGTTATTCTTAAGTTTTATCTTTCATTTCTTTCCACAAAAAAGTTATTTTCTAAAGTGAGCTTGTTTAAGCAATGAGTAAATAAGATTATTCAGCCTTCATGTTTTTCTTTGTTAAGATTATGAAGCACTTCATATCAAATTAAGAATGGACATACTCTTGCTTTAAAGGAGCATTTTCCCTTTTCGTTTGCTTGGTTTTTATTCACTCAAAAGTTGTTCTATGAATGATGTCCCTAGAATGCTTTAAGGTTCTTTTTCATTTTGTAGAACGTGCTAGTGTTGAAGTAGTGAAATGTGCTTGTATGGTTGGTCTGTCTGATCTTAAGGTAATGCCTAAATCACTAATTTTGTAATTTGTGTTTTGCTAGCCCAACTCAAAATTCCATGTTCTTATTGTTAGGAAATCCCTATACATGAGCAGCGGAAAAAAAAGGGATTCCATAGGATTTGCAAAGTTCCGTGTTTCAAAGCACAAAACAAACACAAAAATTTGTTTTGGATTACCTTTTGAAGAACACCGAAGCAGTCGTAGCCTCGTCCTTTAGGAGTCCACACGAGCACTCCCACCAGAATCGCAACACTTGCTAACTGCTAGTTTGACGGCGTGTAGCTCTTGCAACTTTTGCGAATTTGTGTCTCACTTGAGTGAACGGCCTATGAGCATCTTATGCTCTATTTATAGGCCTAGGTTTGACCTAATTTGTTCTCTCTAAAAAGTGGGCTCCTTACTCATTCCAAATGAGTTAGGCCCAATAGCTTTATTTTAGTCCAACTAAAACAAGACAACATTTTCTGATGGGCTTACTCTATGTGTGTGACTCTACAGGAAAAATACCCGGTCATATTAATAATAAATTATTTTATTATTAATATAAAATAAGAGCAGCATCTAGCAATGCATCATTATGTCCGAATATTATCAACATAACCTATAAGTGATAATTATTTAATATGTTTGTTCCTTTTGTCACGATGTCCTAATTGGGCCCAAGGCATGGTCGCGTCATCCTTGTACGGCCCAATTTATTTTACTTGATATCGGAGTAGACTGGATCCAAATAAATATCTAATATTTATTCTTTCTAGCATGGCCATGCGTTTTCTTAGTCTTACTCCATCAAGTGGCCTATAGATATCACTCCTGTCACATAGGAGAGACAAATCTCATCTACATCACTCACATCCCTCTGCATAATTTGTTCATTGCCTAATCACAACCTTTATAGTCCTCTTGTTACAGAAGACATTTAGTTGTATTAAAACAATAAACTTCTCATGTAGGAATCATAGTGACTTCAGGTCGAAGGACTACATATACCATTATCACATTGAGAATCGTTTATGACAATCATGTAACGATCCATTCAACGTTCTCATGGTGGGTCTGTCCAGTACATCATTACTCTTAATGTGTACCCGTGTAAAGACTTGATATCATCTATATCTATGATCTGTGAGATCAGGTCATCAGTACACTCACACACTAGTCTCAGTGTATTTACATGTCCCCATGTAAATACTTGACTAGGGACATTTTAGGAATAACTTTTATATGACCTATTACTCCAAGGATAAATACGTTTTAAAACAATTTTAAACTAAAATATTTATTTTATTGATAAGCAGAAAAATGATACAAATGAAAAAACATAAAAGCTCATAGTGCATACACCAACAATCTCCCACTTGCACTAGAGCCAATCAGACATTTGCCTAATGCCTAATGATCTAGTGTGCCCCTCATGTTTTTGTTATGTAAGAGGTTTTGTGAGTGGGTCAGCAATATTCTCATCAGTATCCACCTTACATATCTTTACATCTCCTCGGTCAAGGATCTCTCGAATGAGATGAAATCGCCTAAGTATATGCTTAGATCGTTGATGTGATCTAGGTTCCTTAGCTTGTGCGATTGCTCCACTATTGTCACAGTAGAGACTTATAGGGTCCATAATGCTAGGAACAATCCCAAGTTCTATTATGAACTTCTTGATCCATACTGCCTCTTTTGCAGCATTTGAGGCAGCAATATACTCAGGCAGCAACTGTCTCTTGCTTTGAACTCTTCCAGCTTACAGCACCACCATTTAGACAAAACACGTACCCAGATTGCGATCTTGAGTCATCCTTATCAGTTTGGAAGCTAGCATAAGTGTAACCTTTTACAATGAGCTCTTCTTTTCCCCTCCATATATCAAGAATGAATCCTTAGTTTTCCTTAAGTGCTTCAGGATATTCTTGACAGCAGTCCAGTGACTTTCACTGGGATCAGACTGGTATCTGCTCGTCATGCTTAAAGCGTACGAGACATCTGGTCGGGTACATATCATGGCATACATGATTGATCCAATAGCAGATGCATATGGAATCTTATTCATCCGTTCTCTTTCTTCTTTAGTGGAAGGAGATTGAGCTTTTGATAAGCTTATGCCATGAGCCATAGGCAAAGTTCCTTTCTTGGAATCTTGCATGTTAAACCTTTTATAACACTTTGTCTATGTATGTATTCTGACTTAGGCCAAGAAGTTTTCTTGATCTATCTCTATAGATCTTAATTCCCAACACGTAGGTTGCTTCACCTAAGTCTTTCATAGAAAACAGCTTCCCAACCAACTCTTCACAAACTGAAGAGTAGGAACGTCATTTCCAATAAGTAGTATGTCATCAACATACAGGACCAGAAAAACAATTGTGTAGTCACTAACCTTCTTGTAGACACAAGGTTCATCCTTATTTTTAGTAAAGCCAAATTGTTTAACAGCTTCATCAAAACGAAGATTCCAGCTTCTGGAAGCTTGCTTAAGTCCATATATAGAACGTTGTAGCTTGCACACCTTCCTGGATGCTTCAGGCTTAACAAAGCCTTCGGGTTGTGTCATGTACACTTCCTCAAGAAGATTTCCATTAAGGAGAGCAGTCTTGACATCCATTTGCCATATCTCATAATCATGGTATGCAGCAATAGCAAGCAGAATCCGAACAGACTTTAGCATAGCAACTGGGGAAAAAGTTTCATCATAGTCTATACCATGTATTTGCTTGAAACCTTTAGCCACCAACCTTGCTTTAAAGGTACTTATATTACCATCCATGTCAGTTTTCTTTTTGAAAACCCACTTGCATCCTATAGGTTTTACCCCTTCAGGTGCATCAATCAAGTTCCAAACTTGATTAGTGTACATGGAGTCCATTTCAGATTCCATGGCTTCTAGCCATTTCTCAGATTCTGAACTTACAATGGCCTCTTCATAAGATGTTGGCTCATTTTGATCCATTAGGAATACATCTCCTTCCTGAGTTACAAGAAATCCATATCTTTCAGGTTGTTGACGTATTCTACCTGATCTACGCAAGTCTTGTGCTACTGGAGCTGGTGTTATCACAACATTTTGTGGGTCCTGCTCCATTTCCACCATTGGCTCTTCAATGCCTTGTGAGTCTTGAATTTCTTCAAGTTCTACTTTCCTCCCACTGATTCTTGTAGAGATGAATTCCCTTTCTAAGAATACAGCATTCCGAGCAACAAACACTTTGCCCTCGGTAGGATTATAAAAATAATAACCCTTAGTTTTTTTTGGGTATCCCACAAAAAAACATTTATCTGACTTGGGCCTGACTTTATCTGAACTTTGACGCTTAACATAAGCTTCACAGCCCCAAATCTTAAGAAAAGACATACTAGGTCGTTTCCTAGTCCATATCTCATATGGTGTCTTTATTGTTGCCTTTGATGGAACACGGTTAAGTGTGAAAGTTGTTGTCAACAAAGCATGTCCCCAGAATGGGTTAGGGAGGTCAGTTTGACTCATCATTGATCAAACCATGTCCAACAAGGTTCTATTTCTCCGCTCAGAAACCCCATTCCATTCTGGTGTTCCAGGGGGAGTAAGTTGAGATATAATCCCACACTCTTTAAGATATTCATCAAACTCTAGGCTCAAATATTCACCACCTCGATCGGATCAAAGTGCTTTAATTGTCTTGCCAAGTTGGTTCTCTACTTCATGTTTAAACTCCTTAAACTTTTCAAAGGATTCTGATTTATGTTTCATGAGAAACACAAATCCATATCTACTGAAATCATCAGTAAAAGTGATGAAGTAACTAAAACCTCCCCTAGCCATTGTCCCTATGGACCCACATACATCACTATGTATCAAGCCAAGAAGATCACTCACCCTTTCACCTTTTCCGGTAAATGGGGTCTTAGTCATCTTCCCTAATAAACAAGATTCGCATGTATCTATTGATTCAAAATCAAAAGATTCTAAATATCTATCTTGATGGAGTTTAGAAATGTGTTTATCATTTATATGTCCTAGGCGACAATGCCAAAGATAAGTTGGGTTTAAATCATTTGTTTTAACCCTTTTAGTATTAATTTTATAGATAGGGGTTTCGAGATCTAGAACATAAAGTCCATTACTTAAATTTGCACAACAATAAAACATGTCTTTTAAATAAACAAAACAACTATTGTTCTTTATTGTAAAGGAAAACCCTTTCTTATCAAGACAAGAAACAAAAATAATGTTTCTCCTTATTGTCAGAACAAAATAACAATTGTCCAATTCAAGGACTAACCCTGAGGGCAAGGATAAAAAATAAGTCCCTACAGCTAATGCAGCAACTCTAGCTCCATTTCCAACGCGTAGGTCTACCTCGCCCTTCATCAACTGCCTACTCCTTCTTAGATCCTGCACATTAAGACAAATGTGAGATCCACATCCAGTATCTAATACCCATGATGTTGAAGTTGACATGTTAATTTCTGTAACAAAAATACCTGAAGTGAAAGTCTCACTTCCCTTCTTCTTAAGCTCTTCTAGGTACTTTGGACAGTTTCTTTTCCAGTGTTCCTTTTGTCCACAATGGTGACATTTACCTTCCTTAGCCACCCCGCCCATAGGTTTTAAGGCTGATGTACTTGGCTTATCCTTGCCTTTCCAAATTTTCTTGCCATTTCCTATAATAGTCTTTCCTTTGCCTTTATACATGCCCTTTCCATTACCTTTGCCAAAATTGACCATCATTATGGCCTTGCCCTTTCCTTTAGAAATATTGGGCTCAACAGTCCTCAACATATTGAGTAGCTCTGGCAATGTTTTGTCCAATGCATTCATGTTGTAATTCATGATGACTGGCTTAAAACTGTCAGGTAATGATTTCAAAATAAGATCGGTAGCCAACTTCTGAGGGAAGGTGTAACACCCTAATTTTAATAAATAATATACCCAAAAACAGGGAAAATTTTTCCACAAAAACAGCCACTGGACGATCGGAAAAGAAAAAGGAAGAGGAAAGCAAGGGAAGATAAAAGAACATTCATACGCATAGCAATCGGCGGAAGGGACAAGGCTTGAACCGACCCATTCGGTTCAACGAAACACATTGGCGCCTGGGCGAAATCCATGACAACGCTGACTCGCTCAAGTGAGGCCCAACACCGCCTGAGCGAAATATGACCATGCAACAGTGGAACAAGGAGATGCTCACGCGAAGCCCAACACCAGCATCCACTTGCTCGGCGAAGTACCATTCGCTTAAGCGAACATCCCAGAAGCCTTCTATGCACGCACACTCGCTGGAGCTAAGTCTAATTCCTTGGGGCGGACACAGGTACAAGGTAATTTCTCACTCGGATTTGGGACATATGTTCACCCGGTAAGTCATCACGCTCATACTTCACTCGGGAATCCGCACAGCTCCTCATTCATCCATACAGGTCACAAGTATAAGCCACTCGGGAAATGACTCCCCCAATTCTGCCACTCGAAATCCAGAATCCTTTCTCACTCGGAACATATATATCCTAATCAAACATCACTCGACGCATTCCAATCTTAACACAATCGGGTCACATTACCTATTCACTATTTGGAATACATTCACACATTCACTCGAGAAATCAAGTAGTTAAGTCCCACTCTGTCTTATTCAAAACTCAACCAGTCGGCATACCAACCCTCACTCACTCGGATTTACCACCCAGTAATCCTCACTTGGAACCATCAACTTAACATTATTTCACTCGTCAACAGCCCTCGAATCATTTAACAACACATTCGAGTCGGAAGACGAATCAAATCCATAAAAGCACATATGTATAAATATAAACCTGCCCACAAATCCAATCTGCCGACCTATATACATGTAACCATATACTCGGAATACTCATTAACTTAACATTATACCTTTACCATTATTTACAGATCCATATAAGTGACACCATGTCTATACTTATCATATCAATCTTTATAAATAAATATGTTTAGTCATTTTACAAGAGAGCCGGCCAAGGCTACACTGACTGAACATAATAAACGCATTACGAGCACCCAACAGTCGGAGTGCACCACACTCGGACTTGAGGCCCTATCATCATTTCCGAGTCTGACCTGCACACACTGAAAAAATGGTGTAGGGGTGAGCTTCACATATTAAATGACAGATATTGGCTCGGATTATACCACAATCCTCGATTATGCAATTCATACAGTTCAATCATCCATAACACACACTGTTGTTTAAATATGAATATTCACTCATCATAATCCAATCGGAATTCATTCTAGTTAATCCACTCGGTTATATAAAACTCACATTATTTACAATCACGTATAATCACACCCATAGGCTAATCCTGTACTCGACAATAGCATATACATATATATACATATATTCAATCACACATGGACAGAAAATTCATATCATTCATTCACAGCATGTATAATACTCATGATGTCATATTTCACTCGGCAAATACATTAGTATGCATGCTTCAATCCAACTACTTCATATCCACATATGCAAACATTTCGTATTGAGCTTGGTATCAATCAAGAATGTGCACACATCAATTCGCCCGGATCCGGTTACCAGTTTTATTGTTGCAACATAAGCTCCAAGCCTTTCACTCAGCTCCAAGCTGATTCGGCCGTTTTACAGGTACCAAACCGTTTGCCCACACGTGTAACACAATTGCTCCAAGCAACAACGGGAGTGTCACGGGTAGCCCCGAGTCCAACTCGGTAAGCCTGCCTTGAGTCCCAAGGTCTTTAAGCGTCCAACACTTAGTGCACTCGGCACTGCCCCAAATCCAACCCAGGGTCTTTTATATAATCCAACACATATTCATCTGATTGCCAATCGATATTAAGCGTCCAACGCTATATGTTCTAAGCATTTCAATGGCGAATCAGATGAATATGGTCCTTCATCAGGCGTCCAACGCCTATGCACTCGGCATTCAATGTATCAATCACATGCATCCAATGCAATACCACAACACATGCGCACGGCAATCACATGCACTCGGCAATACATGCACTCAGCAATACATGCACTCGGCTTTCTCATCAACAGCCACAATATCCCATACCTTCACATGGAATTCATACAGCATTGCATGCACTCGGCAATTCACCTATAACACTCGGTAACCATAATATTCACATGCATTTCAAGCATTTTAACACCACATAGATTTATGCCCTGCCCCATGCCTTAATGCACTCGGCTATTCACAATTCCATCACATGCATCAGCTGTATTGTATCATTCAAGTCATAATCAGGAGTCGATATAACAATGACATAGTACATGCACTCGAAACCATAATATCATTCACGTTTACATGCATCTAATCATATAATCACATACATGGGTATCAGTAAATGACCACACGATGCACTCAGCATTCCTCATATGCATCTCATACACTTAACATAGACATCATCAACAAGCATCATACTTCATATGGACGGAAAATCATGCACAACACAATAATAAATGTCATACATCTGGTTTACCACTCAACAACATGCAACATCCAAAAGGCACAACACAGTACAATGGCTCCACCCGGAAACCCGTCCATAAGCTATACACTTAACATGCAAGGCGCCCCCTACCTGGAATGAAACTTCCATTCGGTCAATACGACACTCGATCCCAGAGGAACACTGAGTCACTCTTAGTACATCTGCATGCAAGAGCAGGGGAGGCCATTCGGGCCTCTGAGACACCCAGCTCTCGGTTCGCTCCCTGGAGTAGCTCCATCACAACGCTGTGAACACTCCAACCACCTTGAAGCTCCTCGTAGCACAGATCTCCACTGAGACTTGGCAGCTTCGAGCAAGGAGGGGAAGAAGGAGGGAAGTCGATGAAGGGAATGAAGGAGCAAGGAAGGAACAGCGTGGAAGGAGACGGGTTGCATGCAGAGGGAATGCACACCCTTACCCTCTCTGGCTCGTCGCGTAAGGAAGGAGGACTCCGATCCTCAGCCACCATTGTTACGAGCTCACGGAAGCAGAGCACAGAGAAGAAAGAAGAAGAAGAGAGTGAAGAGCGAAGAAGAAAAGGAGAGAAAACAGAAAGAAGAGAAGTCTGAAGGGAAAGAATGAATGATAGTGTACCCATATATGCATACACGGAGAGAAGGGAAGAGTGGGGTGGGAAGTCGTGCACAGCAGCAGCCCCCCCCACACGTGTCATACGCACACAGTCACAAATAATCAGCTATTGACAACTAACCATAATCAATCAGCCTTTAACTTAAATTAATTAAACCAATTATAATTAATAAATAATTTCCCCCACTTAGCAATTATTATTTTAATGATTTATTTTCATTCGGCAATTAATTATTAAATCGGGATGTTACAGTTCTCCCCCTCTCAAAAGAATTTCGTCCTCGAAATTCAGTCGGTGACTCTCCTTAAATAATTAACTTAGAAAATTGCTGTCTCAATCACTCACACGACTGTGCTTCCACAAGTATTCACCGACCGGATCACAATTTCACTCGGTAAGGATTCACCACTCAAGCGGTTTACCGACCGCCCACAGTTTCAGTCGGCAAAACGTAAAAGGTCAGGCCCTACCTGATTACCACTTCATCATAGAATTTAATACATTTGGGGATTCAATTTCTAAAACGCGCAGTTTCCCTTAGTTAACTCAGCCAATTCATCATAAGTAGTGGCACTTCCTAATTTCTTGGCCACTCGGTCCTATACTCACGACACTGATTGGCGTATTTACACCTTCGGGTTCCCTGACTCAAATGAGTCACTCCGCACAACCATAACTCATATAGAGTACAGACTCAAAATTGTATCACATGAGACACATTATGGAGATTAATCAACCAGTTGGGAATAATCTAATCGGCAACAACATCACCGACTCCCAATAATACTCACTCCTGACCGATTTCTCTCGGATCAAACCCTCGGGTTTCAAAACCTGATCACAAAATCTCTCTCTTACACCAAAGGAGGCACTCAAGGAATTTTCCATGTGTTTCAATTAGCACAATTTACCCGAATTTACTTCGCATATGCACTACTCTAAATTCTGAAATCTTAGATTCCTACCCATGCTTTCGGCTAATTCCATGCTTTCATCCTGAGAATTTTACTCGGTCCTCTTACACAAAACATCATTCGGGGTTCAAGGGTAATTTTCACCCGGAAATCCTTCCACTTACCAGAAATTCACTCGTAATTCGAGCCTACTTCAAAACAAAACCTGAGTTCAAGCTCAGTAGTCCTAATCACTGACCTGAGTACGACTTCATTTAAATCCTTCACTCGGATATCTATCCCCCTCGGAGACCATTCACTTGGAAACTTACTTACTCGGAATCTCATTTTCCCGACCAAACTAACTTTTCTCCCGGAAGATCGCTCGGTTAACCTTATAAAACTCTACTTCAGTGACAGATTTGATCACCCCTCTTATTTTAATAACCAATCATCGTCTTAGAAGCCAATCTATACCCAACAGCCTCTAATCCTCTCGGAGGCAAACCCATCAAGGTTAAACAAACCCTCTATCCTCAATTGATATGTAACCACATAATATTCATTTAATACAACTCTCATCACACTCAGAACCGTCTGAAAGACTCACCATCACCATAAGCAGTTACAACTTCACCTCCCCGACTCATGAATTGCTGCATCCAACTTATAGGATGACGTCTCATTCCTATAGGGTTGCAATAATTACACAGACACTGCAACATGTACGCTGCCACAATGCCTACGGCATGACGAGTCATCTCAGAACAGCATGCCTCACTCCGACCAGACTCACTCAACTAATACTAATTCACACGGTAATTAATGGCAATTCACACACATTGTAAGCAATACATCTACATCAACCTCATCATTATGCATCACATAGGGCACATCACGCAACAACAATCATGAAAATTATTTATCACTTCTATAAATCAGTACGATGGCAATACAACAATCGGCTTCTAGCCAACACCGAGTAAATATTTCCTCTAAATCTTATTCATCATAAAACCATGGCTCGGATAAATTCTCAATTCTCAGCTATATAGTAACGTCACTCACTCGGGTTCATGCAATTCAATCAGGATTAAGTAATTCACAATCACACATGCTGTCATAACACACCATGGACTAGGAAACGGCACTAATGTACACACAGACACTCAGTCGGATTCATACCAATTATTCATGGCTATGTCATTGTTCACTACAGCATGCACCATAACCATAACCATATATTGCACTCAACAATAGCATCAATACATATGTACTCCTCCAATCGGGTTTACCCAAACCAATTCCCAACTATATTAAGGATTTCATTCACAATATCGCATCCATATATTCATATAATTCACATTGAGTTCAATGCCCATCATAAGCGTGTACACAAACATTCAATCAGAATTTGCACAATAACATACATTCTCAATCATAACATCACATCACACTTGGCAACAGCGTCAATACATGTGCATTCATTTAGTCAGAACTCATTTATACCGCATCATCAAGTCGGGATCTACTCAAATCATTCAAATCCATACAAATCATATTAGTCTCAATAATAATGCTCTTACACACATGCATGCGGATCCGACTTAACAGCGATTCCATCTCATGTACGAAATTCTCATGCAATTTCATACAAGCATCCAAGCTTACCAGGTGCGTCTCACGCAGCCATCAATAGGTCACAACCGTTCCAACACAACATATAGATTCACCCGGAATTTCATGGTTTCATCACAGCATCACAAGCGTTTGTCATAGTACTCACAACAGCAAACAGAGTAACAATACTACAGCACATCCTCTCGGTATTTTATAATGAAGGCAGCATGCATTTCAACACAGCATTACGATGGAATCAACAGATCAGCTCACATATCATGCATTCGGAAATCATTATTGCATTCTCATTCATATACATTTTAACATGAAACTGCAAACAGAACTCAGAGATTCATCCCCTTTTAACTCACGCACTCGGCAATAATGGTAACACTCCTATTTACAAGCATTCAGTCAACATTCGCAGAATTATCAACATGCATTCGTGGACGGAGTCACATGATCACTAAACAGTTAACAAATACCACAAATCCAGGAGTTGCAATGCACATTTACTTAATTACAGCACAACCACTAACACATTTCACATATCACACGATAATCATTCAAGCCTCAATGAGTTACTACGCAATTGCTTTACTCGGGTTTAACAGCACATAAGGTTAAATAATTATTAGACTTAGGATTCTTAAGGGGTCACTATTTATCCAGTATCCCACAACATTCCAATATTACTATAAGGTATAGTACCATTCACTCGGTTCCCTCAACCAGCCACTGAGGTGCGATCCCAATTTAACATATACCCAACCTCACCTTTACACACTTATTATACGCCCAGACTTTTGACTTAGGAAACTGTAACACATCTCTTATACCGCAAATCATATACCGTTCATTCATCACACATTCAAATTCCCAAACAAGGCACCGACATACAACCACACCATTCATAGTCAAACGTATACCGAATCCAATAGAAAATCATAAGCAGATATCATCACACGAGTCATGATCGAACAGGTATCAACATACAATAGAATATCATAAGCAATTGTGACAATCTGGCTTAATGCACTCAACCGCCCACTAACAGTAGGCAAACCTTGGCCATGGACCTTTTAGTCTGCTCTGATACCAAAATGTAA
The DNA here is from genome assembly GCA_037962975.1 of Clitoria ternatea. Lineage (NCBI taxonomy): Eukaryota > Viridiplantae > Streptophyta > Magnoliopsida > Fabales > Fabaceae > Clitoria > Clitoria ternatea. The sequence continues at coordinate 185,459,024 of CM075672.1, forward strand.
CACCCTAATTTTAATAAATAATATACCCAAAAACAGGGAAAATTTTTCCACAAAAACAGCCACTGGACGATCGGCAAAGAAAAAGGAAGAGGAAAGCAAGGGAAGATAAAAGAACATTCATACGCATAGCAATCGGCGGAAGGGACAAGGCTTGAACCGACCCATTCGGTTCAACGAAACACATTGGCGCCTGGGCGAAATCCATGACAACGCTGACTCGCTCAAGCGAGGCCCAACGCCGCCTGAGCGAAATATGACCATGCAACAGTGGAACAAGGAGATGCTCACGCGAAGCCCAACACCAGCATCCACTCGCTCGACGAAGTACCATTCGCTTAAGCGAACATCCCAGAAGCCTTCCATGCACGCACACTCGCTGGAGCTAAGTCTAATTCGCTGGGGCGGACACAGGTACAAGGTAATTTCTCACTCGGATTTGGGACATATGTTCACCCGGTAAGTCATCACGCTCATACTTCACTCGGGAATCCGCGCAGCTCCTCATTTGTAACATCCTGTTTTTAATAATAGTCCCATTTTGTAAAATATGAGGTATAGAAGGTCTATAAGTGTTAATCAATGAATAAAACACTCTATGGATGGCCTTTAATGCTCCAAAAGTTTCATTTTTGGGTATAATTATGGAATTTTAGAGAAATTATTCAAATTCCGAGTAAAAAGGCTCTGATCCGAGTGACAGAGTGAAATTTTGAGTGAAGGATTACCAATTCCGACTGAAGGTTACAAAATCCGAGTGAAGGGATGAAGTTCTGAGTGTAAGTTATGATGTCCGAGTAAAACAAGACCGAGAGGGCTACTACCGAGTGGAATCTTGATCTCAGAGACAAATGGAGTAAAGAGTGTTCAAGAGAATCACTTTTGAGTGAAAATTCTGAGTCAAACCATGCCAAATGTTACCTTTTACGAATGGAACTTCTCTGATTGCAGTATTCCGAGTAAAGGGACTTAGTCAGGGATATATCCGAGTGCAATCCGAGTGAGTTGTCCAAGTCAGGACCTCCCTGGTGAGGAAGGGATAGCATTCCGAGTAGAATATATATATATAAGGCTTGGAGTCATTTTTGAGTAAGACTTATGACTCTTTTCTGAGTGGTGAAGGCCTTAAAGGAAACTGAGTGAAACGTATTTTGAGGAAAGATAGTCTCTGTGTTACTAAGAGATGAGTAGCCAAGTGAACTCCGAGTGGGGAAGGACTTAAATGCTCCTGAATGGATGAGATTTAGAACGAGTCCGAGTGGGACTTAACACAATGGTTTTCTCTGAGTGAATGAATACATATATATACATAAGTATTTATGTGGAATTGATGCTTCCTACCGACTGAAACGTGTTGTCAAATTATTGTGAGAAGTAAAATAGTTATTAAGTTAAAGATTCCGAGTGGTTATATATATATATTGAATGGTTAAGACATTACTAGGCTTGAATAAGAAGGGTGATGAATGAATAATGCTAATTGAGTAGATACCGAGCGGAAAATGGTAGTAGGAACCCGTTCCGAGTGAATTGTAGTAGGCACAGAACCAATTCCGAGTGAGTCTTAGATATATAAACCAATTCTGAGTGAGATTCGTATGTGTGGGTCTTTCCCGAGAGGTAATGACCTTAATAGGCTTTAATTGGAATTGTAGTTGAAGAATTTGGTTAAGACCGAGAGAGAAATATGAGTAAACCCGAGTGAGTAGAGTTTGGGTATTCCCGAGTGGCAAATCCGATTGATTCCTTTCTAATGTATGAGTTGTTATTGGAATGTATTCTAAGAGATAAAGAGTTTGAATAATTCTGAGTGATTGACTAATTAGGAGAGAGTCGGGTTCTGGGAGAAACAATTCCGAGTGAGAGAATCCGAGTGACTCATCTTGGGGTGACTCACTGCCAATTTAAATTAATTAGAGAGACTTATTTCCGAGTCAAATACTTCTGAATGACTCATTTCCGAGTCACTCATAGTTAGACATTGCAGTTCCGAGTGAAAACTCGCTGAGAATTTTCATTTCCGAGTGGAGTACAGAGGAAAATATATTTCCGAGTAGCAATGGACTTGATGGACTCTGAGTGAAACGTAGTTGAAGAAGTTGGTTTGATCTTGACTAAGTGATGATTAGCCGAGTGAATCCGAGTGAGGCTATGGTATTTTCCGAGTGAGAATAGGCAAAGATACCGAGTGGAAGTTTGAGTGAGTGATGGTCAGTGTTGTATTAAGTTTACTGAGTGATAGATTGATTGAGGTGACTCGGTTTGGAGGTGGATCACCGAGTGATGACTGACCTGATGTTGAGTCAGTTTTGGCAATGAAAAACTGAGTGATTGGAGTCGGTTTCAGGAGATTTACCGAGGGGACTCAGTTTTCCTTTTTCTTCACACGACTGGTAGAATTCCAGTCAGACTAGAACTTGACCGAGTGAAAGGATGAAGGAAGAGGAGTCAGCTGAGTGAGATCGGAAGGAACACTTCTGATCCGTTCTGACCTCCAAGGTTAGGACGACTTCAAGACTTCAAAGAAGAAGATCGGATGTCAACTAATGCCTTGGCGGAGTAATAAGCATTGACGAGGTCAAATGCCTTGGCGGAGTAACGTGAACGTCTTTTAGGGCATGGACATTTCTTAAGAAACACTCAACACCGCCCTTCACACTCAACAACGCCCTTCACACTCAACACTGCCCTTCACACTCAATACCGCCCTCACGCCATACCGACCTCTGCAAATCATTCAACACTGAACATTTTTTTAATTCCACTTCAGCTAGTGATTAGCCCACTTAATCACATGAATCCAAAAATAAGTGGCACAACGAACCAATCACAGGGGAAAGTACATCCATTATAATACTTTTGAATATTTTATTCCAATCAATGCAAAGCTGACTCCGAAAAGGAGTCAAAAGGCTTCATTATTCCACCTAATCCTTCAACTAATGTTCCCCACTTCTCTTGCATTATTAATCCTGTCATTTTGCTAGACCAGAACGGATTAGAACAAAGCTAGTGAAATATCTTTCATTCAATTTCCTTCCTTTCTAAATAACTCCTTTGAACAGAAGCCAGGACAGCAAGAGGCCATTTTTAGTCGGCAAACCAAGTAAGAGGGGACAGGGTTGTGAATATTTGTGAAATGCGTAGAGTTGTATGCTGTTCTAGGATTCCAGTTTTAATTTCGTATCTTTTTGCTTAATTTTGAAGCTGAAAACGTATGAATTTGACTCTGACTTCTTCATGAAAGTTGTATATCTTTTTGTTATGTGAATTTTGATACCTGATTCAACTGATTTGGATAAGTATAGAAAAAGTTATAGCCAAAATACTACAGCATGACCGAGTGAAATGTTTAAGCTATGTTCTATGCATATTTTGATATTCTGGGAATTATACATGCATAATCAGCCTTTGATGTCTTCACGAAAGTTGTAGATATACATGTTAGGGATTTATAGAAAGTGGTTTCAAGTTAAAAAGATGCTTGTAGCTCTAGTTATGCTCAAAATACAGAAGTATGTTCATGATGCAAATCTGTTAACTATGAAATCCGAATCTTGTTTTCAATACTGGGAATTTTGTGGTATGAATTAGTTGTTGGTGTCTTCATGAAAGTTTTAGATAATTATGTTAAGAGTATTTTAGAACTGTTATCATGTCAAAACTATTTTTGTAACTCTAGAAACGTTGAAAATACTAATATATGTATGTTTTGAAAGCTCATCTGGAGGCAGTGTTGTATTTTGTGGATAAATGGTATTTCTACTTAGAATTTGAATTTATGATCTTCATAAAAGTTATGGATATTTGTGTTAAGGATAATCTAGAACTGGTTTCATGCCAAAATCATTTTTGTAGCTCCAGAAACGTTCAAATTACTAATATTTGTACGTTTTGAAAAAAAAAAACTCACCTTGAGGCAGTATGGTATTTCGTGAATAAGCGGTAATTCTGTTTAGAATTTGAAATTGTGTTCTTCATGAAAGTTGTAGATAATTGTATTATTAAGCTATAGAAAGTGGAATCACATGAAAAGGTTATGATTTGCTCATGTTATTACTGTTTTCCTAGAGTATGTTGCTGTTGGAAATGCTGAAAGTTAATTTTAATGGTTATTATGAATGAAAAGATATTTTTCTCTATGAGTTAAAGTCCTAATTTTGTTATGAGGGTCATGGGGGTGTAGGGATCCATGACTGTATTAATTCCTACCGATGTGTTGGTCATGGGGCTGTAGGGATCCATGACTGTATTAATTCCTACCGATGTGTTGGTCATGGGGCTGTAGGGATCCATGACTATATTAATTCCTACCGATGTGTTGGTCATGGGGCTGTAGGGATCCATGACTGTATTAATTCCTACCGATGTGTAGGTCATGGGGCTGTAGGGATCCATGACTGTATTAATTCCTACCGGTGTATCTATGAGACCTTTTACTGCAGTATTCCCACCAAACAAAATGGATCCAATATGATATCATTTGACTAATTAAAGACTTATTAAATGAACCTGTTTGGCATATTCATCATATCATTATGTATTATTGATTGTGTTTGTGCAATTCTATATATTTTATATTTATTCTATATTCTGTCTCACTCTTACAATAATTTTTACAGTGAATGCCACCCAGAATGAAGAGTGATGCTATGGTTGATGTCTATGTGAACTATTGCTTGGATTTCAAATTTATTCTAATTTTACGATTTGTAATAAATACAACGTGTTATGTATTGTTATTTATAAATCGTTTCCGCTATGCAAATATTTCATGAATATTATTATTCACGACTAGTATGCATAATAATATTCCGTTATTATCGACCTTTATGTGAACTCTGATTTTAGTTTATGAACTTTAAAAAGATCTTTTAAAATCGCAAAAAATTTATTCAGAAAATTTAATTAATATTACACGGGGTGTTACATCATTCATCCATACAGGTCACAAGTATAAGCCACTCGGGAAATGACTCCCCCAATCGGGTCACATTACCTATTCACTATTTGGAATACATTCACACATTCACTCGGGAAATCAGGTAGTTAAGTCCCACTTGGTCTTATTCAAAACTTAACCAGTCGGCATACCAACCCTCACTCACTCGGATTTGCCACCCAGTAATCCTCACTTGGAACCATCAACTTAACATTATTTCACTCGTCAACAGCCCTCGAATCATTTAACAACACATTCCAGTCGGAAGACGCATCAAATCCATAAAAAGCACATATGTATAAATATAAACCTGCCCACAAATCCAATCTGCCGACCTATATACATGTAACCATATACTCGGAATACTCATTAACTTAACATTATACCTTTACCATTATTTACAGATCCATATAAGTGACACCATGTCTATACTTATAAAATCAATCTTTATAAATAAATATGTTTAGTCATTTTACAAGAGAGCCGGCCAAGGCTACACTGACTGAACATAATAAACGCATTACGAGCACCCAACAGTCGGAGTGCACCACACTCGGACTTGAGGCCCTATCATCATTTCCGAGTCCGACCTGCACACACTGAAGAAATGGTGTAGGGGTAAGCTTCACATATTAAATGACAGATATTGGCTCGGATTATACCACAATCCTTGATTGTGCAATTCATACAGTTCAATCATCCATAACACACACTGTTGTTTAAATATGAATATTCACTCATCATAATCCAATCGAAATTCATTCCAGTTATTCCACTCGGTTATATAAAACTCACATTATTTGCAATCACGTATAATTACACCCATAGGCTAATACTGCACTCGACAACAGCATATACATATATATATACATATATTCAATCACACATGGACAGAAAATTCATATCATTCATTCACAGCATGTATAATACTCATGATGTCATATTTCACTCGGCAAATACATTAGTATGCATGCTTCAATCCAACTACTTCATATCCACATATGCAAACATTTCGTATTGAGCTCGGTATCAATCAAGAATATGCACACATCAATTTGCCCAGATCCGGTTACCAGTTTTATTGTTGCAATTTAGGCTCCAAGCCTTTCACTCAGCTCTAAGCTGATTCGGCCGTTTTACAGGTACCAAACCGTTTGCCCTCACGCGTAACACAATTGCTCCAAGCAACAATGGGAGTATCACGGGCAGCCCCGAGTCCAACTCGGTAAGCCTGCCTTGAGTCCCAAGGTCTTTAAGCGTCCAACGCTTAGTGCACTCGGCACTGCCCCAAATCCAACCCAGGGTCTTTTATATAATCCAACACATATTCATCTGATTGCCGATCGGTATTAAGCGTCCAACGCTATATGTTCTAAGCATTTCAATGGCGAATCGAATGAATATGGTCCTTCATCAGGCATCCAACGCCTATGCACTCGGCATTCAATGTATCAATCACATGCATCCAATGCAATACCACAACACATGCGCACGACAATCACATGCACTCGGCAATACATGCACTCAACAATACATGCACTCGGCTTTCTCATCAACAGCCACAATATCCCATACCTGCACATGGAATTCATACAGCATTGCGTGCACTCGGCAATTCACCTATAACACTCGGTAACCATAATATTCACATGCATTTCAAGCATTTTAACACCACATAGATTTATGCCCTGCCCCATGCCTTAATGCACTCGGCTATTCACAATTCCATCACATGCATCAGCTGTATTGTATCATTCAAGTCATAATCAGGAGTCGATATAACAATGACATAGTACATGTACTCGAAACCATAATATCATTCACGTTTACATGCATCTAATCATATAATCACACACATGGGTATCAGTAAATGACCACACGATGCACTCAGCATTCCTCATATGCATCTCATACACTTAACATAGACATCATCAATAAGCATCATACTTCATATGGACAGAAAATCATGCACAACACAATAATAAACGTCACACATCCGGTTTACCACTCAACAGCATGCAACATCCAGAAGGTACAATACAGTACAATGGCTCCACCCAGAAACCCGTCCATAAGCTATACACTTAACATGCAAGGCGCCCCCTACCTAGAATGAAACTTCTATTCGGTCAATACGACACTCGGTCCCAGAGGAACACTGAGTCACTCTTAGTTATCTGCATGCAAGAGCAGGGGAGGCCATTCGGGCCTCTGAGACACCTAGCTCTCAGTTCGCTCCCTGGAGTAGCTCCATCACAACGCTGTGAACACTCCAACCACCTTGAAGCTCCTCGTAGTGCAGATCTCCACTGAGACTTGGAAGCTTCGAGCAAGGAGGGGAAGAAGGAAGGAAGTCGATAAAGGGAATGAAGGAGCAAGGAAGGAACAGCGTGGAAGGAGACGGGTTGCATGCAGAGGGAATGCACACCCTTACCCTCTCTGGCTCATCGAGTAAGGAAGGAGGACTCCGATCCTCAGCCACCACTGTTGCGAGCTCATGGAAGCAAAGCGCAGAGAAGAAAGAAGAAGAAGAGAGTGAAGAGCGAAGAAGAAAAAGAGAGAAAACAAAAAGAAAAGAAGTCTGAAGGGAAAGAATGAATGATAGTGTACCCATATATGCATGCACGGAGAGAAGGGAAGAGTGGGGTGGGAAGTCGTGCACAGCAGCAGCCCCCCCTCCACACGTGTCATACGCACACAGTCACAAATAATCAGCTATTGACAACTGACCATAATCAATCAGCCTTTAACTTAAATTAATTAAACCAATTATAATTAATAAATAATTTCGCCCACTTAGTAATTATTATTTTAATGATTTATTTTCATTCGGCAATTAATTATTAATTCAGGATGTTACAGAAGGGGAATCCTAGCCTAGCTAGATTCTCCAAGTACCCAATCATTTTGAGCACATGAGGTCCTACAGAACCTCCCTCTTCAAGTCTACAGCTAAATAGGGCTGAGGAAACTTCATATCTTTCTTGGTCAGCTTGACCTTGATATAGCTTCCTTAGGTTTTTGATCATATCAAAAGCCTCCATATGCTCATGTTGCTTCTGAAGCTCAGGAGACATGGTAGCCAACATAAGGCATTGGACATCTAAAGCATCATCCTGATGCTTCTTATAAGTATCCTTGTCCGCTTTAGAGGCGTTTGCAGTGGGTGGTTCCGGAACTGGACTTTCCAAGACATACTGCTTTTTCTCTTGTTTGAGGACAATCCTCAAGTTTCTATACCAGTCAAGAAAGTTAGAATTAGACAATTTTTCTTTGTCTAGGATTGATCGCAATGAAAGGTTCGAAGGTGTGTTTGACGTCATGGTTATCTAAAACAGAAAATATGTAGTAAGTATCATTTTCAAAACATATTTAAATTATGGTCATTTAAATTAAATATGTTTCCCACTATTTTGATTCAAAACAAAATACCCTCCACGAATAAGAAAATCCCGTTGGAAGATTTTCTAGTGGGCTAAGATCCATATTTTGCCAAGTGTTAAGTCAGCTTTGGCTGATCACCTAATACTTGGTTATTTAGGTAGGAAACTTTTTCCAATTGTATCTTTATGCAACTCTTAGTCATTGGGTTAAGTAACCATTACTAATTATTCATCTTATGAATATTTAGCCCAATGTTTATGCCTCTAAGTTATATTCAATCCAATTGAAAACTTAGTTAAGTTAAAGCCCAATAAACTAGTTTGGATATTACCATTATCCCATCGCGTCTTACTAATATAAATCATAGTGCCCTGCTTTGGCAGACCCACTATTTATTGACATTAGTGTTGACGAGTGTACTTATTGGAAGGCGTTTATAACTTAATATTATTTTGAGGGATTTTAATTTATTTTAAAATTACCATCTTTGTTAAACGCTTTAACGTAATAAAATTATCCCTAAAGCATGCAAACGAAATTGTGAGATGGTTATGGTCTTCCTAGAAGAAAAATAAATAAATAAATAAATAAACCTAGAGGAACTATATTGCCATGGCTTCATGAAGTCCTACTTCTTGAATCCATCATCCTCTTAGAGTCACCACTCCTTGGTTTTCTTCTAAGTCTCTACTTTGTTGGCCCGATCAAGATTACATGATTAAATAGAAACTCGCTTTACATACGAGTGAAGGGTTGAGAAGAGAAATACAACAGAATAGAGAGAGGCACAACACGCAGGCTGTATTTAAATAAAATAACTAAGACCATAACCATTCACCATGCAACGTGTTAATTAATTGATTATAACCCATTTAAAAGAATTAAAAGAGTAATTAATTTTTAAAATGGGCAATTAAACACGTGGGGTCGGTAATAAGGCGCTACGCAGAGAATGTACGGGGGTCCCGCTAAAGTACTGTAGTCAGGTTGGTTCCCAGGAAAAAGAGGTGGGTCCGGTGTGACCGCTTAAGTACCAAGTCTTTCCTAGCCAGAACGTCCCTTGACCATTAACAGCTCTAAAATTTCGACTAGGGTTTCAACCATTTTGAAACCCTAATTCCTTATTGTGAATGCTTCACAACATAGCCGTCAAGGCACATAGAGGCAGCGCCATCTAGGGTTTCAAAACCTAGAATTCAATTTGCGCTAATGCCAACATGCAATTCCTTTCCATGACGGTCGTCTAGGTTTCAACTCTTGAACCCTAGATTAAGGAACGGCCATGGTTTAACACTTAAACCTTATCACTTAACGTCCCATAACATGAACCATTCATGTTCAAAGATCAACTCAATTGATTCATAATTTGTACAATGACTATCGTATGAGTAAAACACATATCAAATACAAAAATTGCATAAACTCATACATCATACAAATTTAAACGGCAACAACATACATACTAAAATTGAGAAACTCTATAACATGCATCATATACAATTTACAAAGAATAACTCAAAATTATATGTATCATGCCAAAACAGAGGTCATACCATATACATGATTAATCATTGTAATAATATGCATCATATACGATAACTTAAAATAGCAACATAATCATGCATGTTCATTTTCGAATCTTAGTTTCACAAAACATTTTCGCAAAACAAAAATGCAAAGATTTAAACAAGAAACGATTTCGCAAATCATATTTTCTAAAAGATCTTGCAAACAAAAACATATCATTATAAAACAGAAACAAATGCCCAAAACACGGTTTTTGCAACCTGGCTCTGATACCACTGTTAGGAAATCCCTATACATGAGCAGCGAAAAAAAAAGGGATTCCATAGGATTTGCAAAGTTCCGTGTTTCAAAGCACAAAACAAACACAAAAATTCATTTTGGATTACCTCTTGAAGAACACCGAAGCAGTCGTAGCCTCGTCCTTTAGGAGTCCACACGAGCACTCCCACCAGAATCGCAACACTTGCCAACTGCTAGTTTGACGGCGTGTAGCTCTTGCAACTTTTGTGAATTTGTGTCTCACTTTAGTGAACGGCCTATGAGCATCTTATGCTCTATTTATAGGCCTAGGTTTGACCTAATTTATTCTCTCTAAAAAGTGGGCTCCTTACTCATTCTAAATGAGTTAGGCCCAATAGCTTTATTTTAGTCCAACTAAAACAAGACAACATTTTTTGATGGGCTTACTCTATGTGTGTGACCCTACAGGAAAAATACCCGGTCATATTAATAATAAATTATTTTATTATTAATATAAAATAAGAGCGGTATCTAGCAATGCATCATTATGTCCGAATATTATCAACATAACCTATAAGTGATAATTATTTAATATGTTTATTCCTTTTGTCACGATGTCCTAATTGGGAACAAGGCATGGTCGCGTCATCCTTGTACGGCCCAATTTTTTTACTTGATACCGGAGTAGACTGGATCCGAATAAATATCTAATATTTATTCTTTCTAGCATGGCCATGCATTTTCTTAGTCTTACTCCATCAAGTGGCCTATAGATATCACTCCTGTCACATAGGAGAGACAAATCCCATCTACATCACTCACATCCCTCTACATAATTTGTTCATTGCCTAATCACAACCTTTATAGTCCTCTTGTTATAGAAGATGTTTAATTGTATTAAAACAACAAACTCCTCATGTAGGAATCGTAGTGACTTCAGGTCGAAGGACTACATATACCATTATCACATTGAGAATCGTTTATGACATTCATGTAACGATCCATGCAACATTCTCATGGTGGGTCTGTCCAGTACATCATTACTCTTAATATGTGTGTGCAGACTTGATATCATCTATATCCATGATCTGTGAGATCAGATCATCGGTACACTCACACACTAGTCTTAATGTATTTACATATCTCCACGTAAATACTTGACTAGGGACATTTTAGGAATAAATCTCATTTGACCTATTACTCTAAGGATAAATAAAGTATGTTAAACTATTTAACAAAAAATCCCTTATTCAAAATTATGCGTCCTATATAGGCTCTTATTGTATATTTCCAACACTTTTTACAGCATTTCCATTCTTTTTGAAACGCTGTAATAGGATATGTATACCTATTACTACACGTAAAACAATGGTGTTTAAAAATGCTGTTAAATATGGTGCGGAAATGCTGTAAAAGACCATTTTTTGCAGAGTGAATCTTTATAAGTGTGCATCTTAAGGACAAGTAGCGCATAATGGTACTCCCCATTGACTTCCCTTTTTACTCACACAAAAGGGCCTCTAATGGTTCTTGATTTTGTTCGTGCCTATACCCGGGACTCTTTTAAGTCCTTTACTATCATCGCATTATAAACATTCTCATCATTAACTTTATCATTGAAACAAGCAAGATATAGCAATCATATCACATTAATTTCACAAGTAATTCACTCAGTTTTCCACTCAACTTCCATATGTACAGGTAAAACCACATCATGTTGATATAACTGTAACGTGAGAGGGACAGGAGTGTCTTTATATCTACTTATTGCTTTTTAACTAAGATAATAATTTTGTAAGTGTTTTGTAGTGTATTATGTTTCCTTAAAATGGTTATCATATGTTTTCTTTTTAAAGGGGGATTCAGATTTTGACCATTAGGAATACTAGGATTATTTCTTTTTCTGGCAAGTCTAGTTACTCAAATTTTAATTTACTATCATTCCTTAACCTTGCCCAAATTCTTGCTCACTTTCTCATTTATTCACATTTATTACTAAAATATATTCCTATTTATCATTTCCACCTTGTCCATTTATTTCTCATTTAGTTTATTCTCTATCTTTTTATTTGATTAACCTACACTAGAATCAATTTCTACTTCTTCCTTATATGGCTCATTTATTATTTCTAGAGATTTAACAATCATCCCAAGTCTTAAAGTCTTGATCTTAGTAAAAACTTTATTCTAGATAATGTCACCTAACTTATATTACATAAGTTTTCTTTGTTACTTATTTTGATTCTAAGTTCAAAAATCCTTTTCATAAATCTTGGTTACTAAAATCATTTGGACTACTAATGCTTATTCTTTACTCCAACTTCTTAAATTACCTTTATTTTATGTAATTATTTAATTTACATCTAAATCAAATTCTTAAAAATCTTGATAAACCGTCATAAATTCTTAAAATGAAAATAGTGTTTTCTTGAGACTCAGTAAAACAAAATAAGTGTTGTACTCATCCCGATCGGTGAAATTTCTTGAAGTATGTTCTTTTATCAAGATGACTCAAGGGATGCTAACGAGGAATCTACTCCTATTAGCGGGGCGTACTGGGAAAATTTACCACAAATTACATAATAACATAATAAAATTTATAATTAAATATTACAACCAAATCGAATTACAACCGAGCCCGCCTAAATCTAAAATTTCTAATTTCTTCGTCATTGCTCTGAATAATGTAAAATTTTTCTCAGGTACACAAATATCGAGGCATGCTTTACGAGATTTATGAAAACTCTTACTAACTTAGAAATATAATCATTTTAACCATCGGTTACGAAAAATTATGCGGTTTGAGATCTAACCGTTGGAGTGCAACGAAACTTAAAAAGACTATTCCTGGATACTAGAGCAACATTATAGAGTAATTTTAAAACATAATCAGATGAGGTGAAGCCTCCTTCCTCATTGGACAACTGTTGTTTTGAGGAAGCAAAAAGATGAGCTTGCCAAAAATTTGTCAAACACTCTGAATCGTCTGTCGATCGTCACTGCTGGTCCCCAATCCTAAGGAAACCATACATGCAATAAAAATTAGGCAAGAAGTCATGGTTTTAAGCTCTCAAAATAGAGAAGAAAATGTTGTAAAATTTTAGAATACCATAAATTTTTGACCCAAGGAAAATAGATTCAAAACTAAGAGGTAAGCTTGCAAAATCCTTTCTTAACCTTGCTAGTTATTCCGCGGTCAAGAGGGGTAACACAAGAGGAAGATTCAATTGCAAACCTTGGAGTCTTGGATGAAAGAAATGAAGAGATTGAAGCTTCCCTTGGTGGAGGTGGAGTCGTGAATCAAGAAGAGAAAGAATTGGGGAAATTGAAGTTGGAGATTGGTGTGGTGGAGATGTATGGCTATGAGCTTTGAAGAGAAAATGAGGGAGTTAATTTGAGGTGATAGGGTATTGAACTTAAAAAAGCATGAAGCTATGAGGAGAGGGATTAAATTACTGGAAATGAAGTGAATGAAGAAGAATGTTGTTGCTGGAGTTGTTTGCCATGAGAAGGAAGAGTGAATCTTAGAAGATTTGCTTACATGAAACCTTATTGGAGGACTAGAGAAGGGAGACAATAATTGGAGAGGAAAAACCAGAGAGTGACGCCTCTCATGGTGAATGCATGAAGTAGTGGCTGGAAAATTAACTTGTTACATAAGAAATTAAAGCATGCAGAATTTTTAGGAACCAGAAATTAAGGAGGTTACAAAAATAAATTTAGATTAATTAAAAGGATAGGAATCTCAAAAAATAATCAACATGAAGTTTGTAGAGCTTCTTTTCTTCTTTAATTTGATATATCATTTATGAAGATCCAATGTCGATAGCCTGAGATATGCCCGATTTAAAATAAGATGTTCCTAAAGTTACCGAATTAGCTAGGGCTTCAGAAATGAATTCACCATTAATTATCCTTTGAGAATTTGCTTTCGTGCCCTTCATGACATTTGTAGAGTTCTTTGGTATGTATTCATATAAAAAAGAATAAAGCGATTCGAGTACCAAACGAGGGAGATATGTGAATTTTTCTATAAGCTGCCAGCATAGTGACGAAGACAGTCAGGGGTCAGTGAAGATTCTCAAAACTATACTAATCTAGAGGTATTCAGCTCTCGATGTCTTCATAAAAAGGGTAAAGAATTTTGTTACAAAGATTTTGACACTAGGTTTGCACAAATCAGAGGTTGCATGAAGGAGTTATGAAATTTTGAGTGAACCATGCACAGGATAAAACTCGGGCCAAATTATCAGAATCGAACCTTTGGCTGGGTCCTACAGCGCAAATCTAAGGAACCTGGTAATATTTGAATATAAATATTAATACTAAGTTAAATAAAATACCACTAAAATATCTCAATTATAAATACAAATATATATATATATACATTCAAAATTATTGATATATACTAAATATTAACCAATTAATTTTTCATAACTCAAATATATTTATATTTATTTGAAATTATTTATTGATATTTAATTAAATCCCAAGATAAACAATAACCAACTAATTTTCATAGATCTAATTAAAAATATTTAAAGATTATTAACCAAATAATCCTAAATTAAAATCACATAATCATTATTAACCTTCTACTAATACTTAATGCATTATTCTGAATTTATTGGTATTATTATTATTGTTGCTCCTATTTTTCTATTTCTTGTTCTAACTTTTATTATTCACTACTTCTAGTACCAATTTCCCTTTTATCCTTATACTAATTTCCACTATAGGTTTTCTTACATTCCCTCGGTACATTTGTACCTCCTATTTTAATATTTTACTAACTCTCCTTCCGACTATTTTCTCGCTCTTAGGGAAATTCAAGGATCATATTGAAGTCTCTACTCTCTTTAGAAGGCTAGTAGGACACTCTCAAGGGTCCTGAGAGTCTAGGTCCCTACTCTAAAAATCAAGGTTGTTACATGATTCCTCAAAGTAATATCAACACTATCATTCATTTACATTGCCATCTACATATCCACTACATCACTAAATTACCAATATTGCCGGCCAAGGAATTCCTTTACAACTAATTACCTTCTCTAAAAGCTTTGATTCAAAACATAATCTCATCCCATTATAATCCTACATCACAATGCTAAAAAGAGACAACTTGGAAGGGTGAGTTATACATTTAAAATGACGAATCTGAATACATTATGATCATGTGTACATACAAAAAAATAATATGTGTGTTTTGCAATATAATCATCAATTTAACACCAAGCCTTCACTAAGATACCATCATAGGCATACAAGTCTCATTATTTACAGCTTATAGCAAGCACATACATACACATACATATTCATATTGCCCTTCATTATCAACATCAAGTTTTTTCATCAATCCACACTCTCAATAGGTTACCATTTTTCTTGGCCATCTCTAACTCAAATGTCATTTTCCTATGGCTAATACATATGTCATAACATGAAATGCATATGCAACGGATCCGATTTGAAACAAATATTTATACACATGTGTACATAATTTATCAAATAATCATAACAACATATAGTTGCTTAAACATTTATTCCCCCCGCAAGACCTCAATTATTTCCATATGTCACGTGATCACAACCACGTATAGTCGTTTAAATATTTGTCCCTTATGTAAGGGTCCTTCTTACAAAATCCCTCAAGACCTTAATCATTTCAACATGTCAAGTGATCGCAACCACATAATCATTTAAATATTTGTCCCCCGTGTAAGGGTCCTTTTTCACAAGATCCTACAAGACCTCTTTCATTTTAACATGTCAAGTGATCTCAACCACGTATAATATGATATGTCATGCATGCCATGAATGCAAGAATGCACATGCTAGCCTCAGCTTCACAAGAATCTCTCACTCTCTCACTTAGGGGTATATTTTATACTTAACATTACAGATGGTGGCACACAACCAATTATAACACTCTTCAAGGCATACAACTTGTCACATAATCTCTAAGGCATCAATTCACATTGTTCACGATATAATAGCCAAAGAGTCTCAACAATATCAATCCATACATGGAAATCAAGAAGGCATATAAATAAGTATACTTCAAATGTATAACACCAACATATACATTGTCACCACACAATCCTAAGTGGATTTTAATTTCAATTATCTTATCATTGTTTTAAGTTTGAGTGTGGTATTCATAATTTCTTTAATCATCTTTAAAAAAATTTAACATCATTTCCAATTCACTAATTGGTAACAAACACAATGGCATTCAATCATTGTCTCAATATTTTCATCATCACTCATGGATGTGTCACACAACCACATCAGTCAACTCTCATCATCAATTATCATATCTCATCAATAGTGGTGAAACATACATGGTTTTCACAATATGACATAGGCACACACTTTGCCAAAATCTCAAGTCACTATTAATCACCACAAAGGACACACCACATGTAACATCTCAAAAATTATAAAAATGATTAATTAAGAGGAATAAATAGTAAATAATTATATATGAATTGATTCGTGTCCCTAAAATTTAGAAATAATTAAATTGGGATTTATTATGAGTATCCATAAATTATTAAGGCTTAATGTGCTGAAATTATACCCGATTAAAATATGGGTATCGGACCAAGTCTCTTCAATTGAGGTACTGTTTGTCAGGGCTTTTAAGAATATTATTATGAATCCGAATATATCTTCAGAATAATTTTCAAATAAAGTATTAAGCCCGAATGGTGATCCTGTTTATCAAAAAAGGGGAATATTAATGAGAGGTAAATTTTAAAACACAAAACTCTCTTTTCTCTCCTCTCATTCATGTTGCATTCTCCCTTCCAAAGGCAAAATCTATTTGCTCTAATTTCCTCATTTCTTCTTCATCTTCTCCCTCTCTAAAACCTAACCAAAATGGTGTGCTCCCGTCCTTCTCCATTTTCATTCTCCATTAAGCTTGAAGGAGAAGCTTGTGGCTTGGAACTCTCTCTTCATTCTCTTACAAATTTCATTACCCTCTCCCTCTCTTGGAAGCTCATTATTGTTTCTTGGCTTGAGGTAAGTTCCTCACCATTTTATTGAGCTTGAGCCCTAGGTGTTGGGTTATGGAAGTTGCATGAGTGTTTAAGTGTATGTAGGTATTGAATTAGAGTATTAAATATCGAAACCTTAAGGTGGGGTGCCTTAAATACAAACTTTTATATGCATTAATGGTGGTGAATGAAAATAATGGTGAAGATAATGGAAGTTAATGTGCATTAATGATGATTATTGGGTGTTTGATGAAATTCTAACCTTAATAATTAGGGGAAAACATTTAATGTTGTTGGAGAATTGATTTTAAAGGGAAATGTGTGATATTCAGAGTGTAAGTGTTGCTAATGATGTTGGGAGAATATTTATTGATGGTGAAAGATGGTATTAATGATGTTGGATGGTTATTAATGGAGGTTGATGACCATTGGTGTGAGAACCCATTGATGGGTGTAGCTTTAAATGAATAATAATGAACTTGAACACCAAACCCATAGTGGTTATGGTGAAATAAATGAAAAGAAAAATGGTATTCTAATGATAATGTTATAAACACCAAGTGTTTAATTGAGAATATGTAAATCTTAAGAGGTAAATAGAAAGTAATGGTATGGTATATTGTGTGGTGTAGGATCTATTTCGAGCGATAAGGCAGGACCATCTAATCGCTCGAATTACTTCTCTTGAGGTACGAGAGGAAATTATATTCTAAATACATGAGTTGAATATTGGTTGATTGTTGTATGTGGTATTGCACATGTTTGCCTTGCCTTTGTTGTATTGTTGAATTGTGATGTTGAGAATTACAATGTTATGTTATTGCAAATGTGTGTGTTATGCATTTGAAATATTGGTGGTATGTTTTGTGGTGATTGATAATTATCATGAGATGTTAGGACAATTGTTGTGTCCTAAGTCATTGAAAATATGTGTATTCACCATAAATATTGATTGTTGAGTATTGATGATGAATAAAAGTGAATGTTGTTGGTGAGCATACCCTTGAACAATTGATGATTGATATTATTAATGATTATTGGTGCTATTACAGTTGATACACGTATAAACTTGTAAGTGTGAATTGAATTGCATTGGTGAAATATTATGAATGCCTCACTAAAATGTGAAAGAATCGCAATAATCAATGAGATAAAAATCCACTAAGAATTATGTGGTGATGTTAATGATGGTGATGATTGATGAGTGGCATGATAGGATGCATAGTGTGAGAATGCATATGATTTACATTTGCATTGCATTAATGGCATATTGCATAGCTGCCGGTAAGGGAATATTAGGGGTTCTTCCAGTTGGCCCAGTGGGAAGGCAGCTCTGTGTGCGAGCATCATTGTTATTACCCCGGTGGCTCAGTGGTGGAGTGACGAAGCTTCCCATGCATGCAAACAATGAGATAAGTGTACAAATTTTACTACTGTAGTAGGGGCATGATTGTATATCTATGCTTGAACCTACAAATTAGTGTTTTACATTCCCACAGCCAGATCTGTGATTGATATTAATTCCATTGTACATATGCATTAGCCTAAGAGCATTTGCATATAGCATGAAGATATGCCAAAAGAGGATGAATTGAGATGAGGGTTGAAATAGGTGAAAGAATACCTAAATACAACAAATAAAAAGTGAATACAAAGAAATGACTTTGTGTATGGTGGTGATAATTGTGTTTATCCCAAATGATGTAGGGCAATGATGTATATATGTATATACTTTGCTATGGATTATAGTTGGTGAATATGATATATATATATATATATATATATATATATATATACATGTTGTTGAAATGATGTGATTATAATGATAATTGATGTTGTTAATGCAAAGTATACATGTTGTTGTTTGCATATACACATAATCATAAATGTATTCATATTCATCACTTGAAATGTATAACTCACTCTCCCATGTTGTCTCCTTTTACAATTATGATGCAGGATATGCATGGGGTGAGATGGATCTATTTTGGAAATGTATATTTTGGTGATGAAGGTAAATTAGTTGTATAGGAATGCCTTGGCCGGCAAACATTTTGTATTGCATATGGTGGATATATGCATCATATGTATTTGGATATTGGATGATTATAAATGTATATTTTTGGAGGTCATGTGTGAAAATTAGGCCTTGATGTGGAAAGGCTAATTTTTGGTTGTGACCTTGACATTGATGGATGACCATTGCAGTACCTTGGCTTTATTCCACATTAATGAATGAATGATATTATTTATGGATTATGATATTATTTATGGATTATGATCCTTGGTCATGCATATTGTGTATTCATATGTAATTGGAATGTTGAAATGTATGAGTATTGGGAAGTGGATAGGCCACATTCCCATTTGATCGCTAAGACCTTATGTGGAGGTTACTCACAGCTCATAATGCATGTATGTGACTTGTAAGTATGAGTAGATATGGCCAAATGGGCCTACATTGTGAATTAGCATGCTGGTTAGGCTAAAATGTGCTTGAAATGCCACTTATGCATTGGATGATTTAGAGTCCAAATTATGGTGTGTAACTTATTAGAACAAGTCCTAAATAGGTATATAAATGTATGTCAAATAATGATTTGGACCAATTTTGCATATGGTGAGTGTTGGCATGTCATGTTGTATGAATTGCATAAGCTAGAATGTATTTTCTAATCAACTTACTTAAGCGAATGGAATCTCGCTCAAGCGAGTTTGGGCTTGTATCAGTGTTATGGTCTTTGGACTAATCTCACTCAAGCGAATAGGTCGCTTAAGCGAATTATGGCAATTTCCCTCAAGCGTGTAAGTCTCCGCTTAAGCGAATTAATTAAAAATTAGTGCTGTGTGTTTTTCGCTCGAGCGAGGGAGGCTCGCTCGAGCGATTTCTTTAAAAATTGATTTTGCCTCATTTTTACTCAAGTGAACTAGGTCTCGCTCAAGCGAATTCTCGATGAAATGATTCTGTGGTGTTTTCGCTCAAGGGAGGGGTGCCTCGCTGGAGCAAATTAATTGTGAAAATCCTAATGGACTATTTTCGCTCAGGCGAATATGGCTCACCCAAGCAAAATTTGTTGGGTCTGATTGTATGTTGTCACTTGCTAAGGCGAATCCGAGCTCGCTCAAGCAAATGCTCGTGATCTCGCTTAGGCGAATGGTGCTTCGCTTAAGCGAATTGGTCAGGATTCTATTTTCTTGTTCATTTCCTCATTTTTGGGCTTTTTCTCATATCTTCATATATGGGACTAGGCGTGTGCCATGTATACACTTTTTCTTCCATTGTAAACCTGATTATTTTGTATACACATTAGGGCGATTTGTTTATCGATCTATTTATTCAAATTATTTAATCATTGTCTTTAGTTTTCCGTGGTTCGGGTCTCGATGTAATGTTTGGTGTTCAAACATTTTATAATGCAAAAAATTTACTCACATTTTTTATTTGATTAATTATATTATTATATTGGGATTCGGGTCTGGGAAAATCGGGGCGCGATAAGCTGGTATCAGAGCAATAAGCAACTAGTGCTCATTATTGGATCATTGTTAAAATGTTATTACTATAGTTGGATATTGTGAATATATTGATTGCTCATTGTTGGATATTGTGAATGTTTGACATTGAAATGTGATTGATATGCTTGTTTACACAAGTCCAGGTGTGGCACCCTTAATTCGGTAAATAATATTAAAGATATTATTAATTATATATTAAAAGTAAAGATAAATTTTTCACGATTTCAAAAACGAACAAGGGATGAAGAACACCACGAAATATAACTTCAACAATTAATCCTGGACCCTTTTAAAGACCTATCCCATATATAATGATATGAGAAGGTATGTGGTTTAAAACAAAAGTCCTCCCTGGATAATCAATTACATAATCATCATTCAAGGGGTTGCGGAACATGTAAATTAATTTAAGAGTATGAATGGATCAGAGAAGAGATTCAAGGATACCCAAATTGATTTCTAAAATTTATTAAAAATGTGTACATTCAATTGCATAAGCATGCCATGAAGCAAAGGAACAAGCAAGCATCAAAACTTATGGAAGATTGGCAAACATCAAGCTATGAATCGATTCAGGCAAGGCTATGAATCAATTCATGAATGAAAGAAGTCATGACAATAAAACAGAAGCTTATGAATCGATTCAAACACATCTGTGAATCGATTCATGCGAATAGGAGAACAAGCTCAATAATCCAACAAGTTATGAATCATTTCAAGCCATACCATAAATTGATTCATGCATCTGGAAAATACTCCCTGGAGACCAGTATGCCATGAATCAATTCAAGCCAAGCCATGAATCGATTCACGAGTTTCTAGAACCAGTAACAGACTACAGAATGCACTAAAAAGCTGAAACGCCCAACTTCCCACCACCCTAACTCTTTCATATGAACTTCAATCACTACCAAATTTTGACACCACTAATTATACACCATTTATGACGTGTAGCAATTAGCTGCACTCAAAAATACCCAAAAATGAGTAACTTATGTGCAGAAATGCGTTTAGCCCATTTTAAGGCATTTTTGTGCAACACAAGGTTCAATTCTTAATGGAATTAGGTCATTCCAGTTTCTACAGGTTCTAAATCATGCATTAACATTATAATCATAATTTCATACTTATCAATTCATCTATCCATGGATTTTCATCAACAAAGCATTAATGCCGTCAAAATGGTTAACAAATTCAATGTCAAGCATCATCATATATTACATTGGTGATACAAAATAATCACAAGCTCATTTCAAATAATCCTAATGTATCAATTAACATTCTAGGATATCAAATCATCTATATCCAATCATTATCATACTCACAAGGCATTAACTATAGTATGACTATACCAAATAATACCATATACAAACACTTCCAAAAAGGATGTACAAAAGCTATCAATTCAAAAACCATGCCGGCCAAGGCATCTTTATCGATTCTTCCTTCACACCATACCTCATCTCTTGAAGAGCCTTACTCCATGGTCATGCCCTACAACACAAGAGCTAAAAAGTAGACAACATGGAGACTAAGCATATTTTCTCAATGATGAATAATCAATCAAATTATGTTACCATAAATATATGAATACAATCCAACATATTCTCTTACAAAGGAGTTCAATCAATTAATAGTGTCACATGTTAAATCATTTTCCATTGAATATAGGTATTCATACATAACAATCTATCAACAAGGACATTACAAAGTAGAGTCAAGTATCCAAATCATAATATCACCATACTTATTGTCAAAAGCCATAAACAACATAAAGAGGTCACACCAATAACGATACACGATTAGTTAGTGACCAAAAATAGGTTTTATCTCTCAAATTACACTTTTAATAAGGTGTCATCATTCTTGATTTCCCCAACTCAAATGCCATGTCCATATGGATAATGCATATTTCTTACCATCAAATGTATATACAGTGGATTCAATTTGAAACATTTACTCACAGCTTATGCGCATATGATTCATCAAATATTTACAACCACGTATAGTTGCTTAAGCTTTCTCCCCCTGCAAGAGTGCTTTTCACAAGATCCTGCAAGACCTCTGTTATCTTAATACATCAAGTGATCACAACCATTTATAATCATTCTCGTATTGGTTTCCCCCACTCAAGGGTACTCCCTTTCATAGTCCCGCAAGACCTTTATCATTGTGATCGCAACCACATATAAAATGTTATGTCGTGCATGCTATGAATGCAATAATGCACATGCTAGCCTTGGCTTCACAAGGATTCCTCACTCACTCACTTAACGGTTAAACTTGTACTTAATATTATAGTTAATGGCACACAATCACATATAACATTTTCCAAGGCATACCACTCATAGTGTTTAAGATTATACTAGTCAAGGATTCTTATCAATGTCAATCCACACATGGAAATCAAAGAGCATATCAACAAATATACTCCAAATTTATATCCTTATCAAATCTGCCAAACCAACATCCAATCATCCATATGAGTTAATCTCAATTTATATCACACACAAGACGTAGTATATCCACTCAAGGAAAAACAAATAAATATGCATCAATATATATATTATCAACATACAATTGATCATGCACTTAGAAAATGTACTCTTCTCCTACCTTAAAAGAAGTATTCCTCCGGGTTAAATGATCCCGCTTCACAAGAATTATCAAATCATATATTAAAAATATACAGGACCACATCAATCACTCATTCGACATCATTTACAAATTTCTTGCACATCACTAATGCATATATATGAGTCCCATCATATTGTAACTTGCAATAGGTTTTCATTTTCTTATTTTCTTAGGTTTCGGGAATTCTTCCCTTTAACCAAGATTCATTATACTTAAAAGGCAACAACACAATGATTAAGTTACCCACACATACCAATTTCATACCCAACTCCCTTAGTGGGTTTTCTCATTAATGGCTTCCAACCACCATCATTAACCATCACCTATGGTGATCTCTCTTCATTAATAACATTCCCTAACATAATTAAATGCATATCCCACTTACATTTTACATTTCCCCCAAAATCAAGGGTTAGGATTTTACCAAAAACCTAACAACCATCATAAATGCATATGATTTTCCACCATTTACCATGGCAATTTCGTGTACCCCTATAAATGCTCATAAAAGTTCACATTTATTTCACCCCACCTTAGGGTTTACATATTTAATGGTTCCCACAACAACCCTTATGCACTAAGACACTCTCCTAATAACAAGAATCCATAGCCTAGGGCACAAACTCAACATAAATGATAAGTAACTTACCTCAACCTAACAAACACAATGGGTATCCAAGAGAATGGGAGAGGATGATGAAAATTGAGAGACGAGTGAGGAAAGCTTCAAGTCAACACATCTCCTTCAAGCCCATAGAGGATTTTAAAAATGAGGGGGAATGAAGATGCACAAACCTTATCTAAGTTTTAAAGAGTTGAAAAGATGAAGAATATGAGTGGGAGATAAGGAGAAAAGAGAGCAAAGTGTATTTTCCCAAAGAAGAGGGAATGTACCATGAAAAATGAGAGTGAAAGGTGAGGTTTTTTGTTTAAATTTAACCCATCATTAAAACTTCTCCATTTTATAATAAACAGGATCTTAGTTCGGGCTCAATACTTCATCTAAAAATTATTCCAAATATATATTCGGATTTGCAATTATATTCTTAACAGCCCTGACCAATGACATCTCAATTAGATACTTGGTCCGACACCCATATTTTAACCGGGTATTAATTTTAGCTCTTTAAGCTTAGTAAATTATGAAAAATCATAATAATTCCAATTAATTCATTTCCAAACTTTTGGAACATTAATCTTTTCATATATAATTATTTGTCATTTATTTCTCTCGATTAGATTATATAAAAGTTGGGACATTACAATCCACCCCACCTAAAAGAAATTTCATCCCGAAATTTGACATACCAGATTCAAATATATCAAGACATTATTTCCACATGTCATCCTCAGGACCCCAAGTAAAAGTACTTTTGTTTCCATGTCTCTAAGCTACTTGTACAAGTGGAACCAACTTGCTCCGCAACTTCTTGACAGAACCTTCGATAATCTTAGCAGAGATGGGAGGGACAGTCAGATCGTCCCTAACTTCCACATCATCGACACTGAGTACATGTGAGGGGTCAGGCATATCTTTTCTCAACTAAGAAACATGAAATACATTGTGAAGATTGGCCAAGTGAGGTGGTAGAGCAATGCGATAAGCAACTTTGTCAATCCGCTCAAGGATCTTATAGGGACCAATAAATCTAGGACTTAATTTTTTACTCTTCAAAGCCCTACAAACACCTTTATCATGAGAAACCCGTAAGAACACATGATCGCCAACTTGAAACTCAAGTGGCTTCCTTCTCTTGTCATAATAGCTCTTCTGTCGGTCTTGAGCGATCTTCATCTTCTCTTGAATCATCTTGATTTGTTCAGTGGTCTCCTTAATAATATCGAGCCCTAAAGCCAAATTCTCACCAACCTCAAGCCACAATAAAGGAATCCTACACTTTCTTTCATACAATGCCTCACATGGTGCCATATCAATACTGGAATAAAAGTTGTTCTTATAAGTAAATTCGATTAGAGGTAAATATTTCTACCATGAACCACCATGCTCCAAAACACAAGCACGCAACAAGTCCTCAAGACTCTGAATAGTCTTCTCGAATTGTCCATCCATCTGAGGATGATATGTTGAGCTCAACTTTAATTTAGAGTCCATCGCCTCATGTAAGCTCCCTTAAAATTGGGAAGTAAAATGTGGGTCCCTATCAAAAATAATACATGATGGCACTCCATGGAGTCTCACTATCTCCTTAATGTACAATTGCACCAGGTTTTGTAAGGAACTCTTCATGCTTATCGATAGAAAATACGAACTCTTTGTTAAGCGATCTAGAATCACCTAGATTCCATTACAGTTTGATCTTGTCTTTGGAAGACCGGACACAAAGTCCATAGCAATAGCATCCCATTTCCAAATGAGGATATCAAGAGGTCTTAAGGTACCAGAAGGTCTTTGATGCTCTACCTTCGCCTTCTGACATATAAGGCACGAAGCCACATAACTAGCAATATCTCACTTCATTCCGGGCCACCAGAAGTTCTTTTTCACATCTTGGTACATCTTGGTCGCACCAGGATGGATACTAAAAATGCTTTTGTGAGCCTCTTCAAGTACCGTACTCCTCAAATCACCATAGGAAGGTACATATACACGACGTTTCACACGCCATAGGCCATCAACACCCTCAACAAGGAATAAATTCTTCCCATCTTCTTGGGATGTCTTCATCTCATTTAGGTAATCATCATCTACATGTTTCCTATTCACAAGATCTAGAAATTCATTACATATCTTCAAAGTAGCAAAACACAATTTCTTGGAAGATTGAATTTTGGTCCTAACATTTAAATTCTAAAATTCCTCAATTAATTCAAGTTCTTTGACCATCATGGCTGATACATGTAAGGACTTTCTGTTAAGAGTATTTGCAACTACATTAGCCTTTCCCGGATGATACTTTAATTTAAAATCATAGTCCTTCAGAATTCCATCCATTTCCTTTGACGCGTATTTAATTCCTTCTGATCAAAGAGGTATTCAAGCTTTTGTGATCACTAAAGACCACAAACCTTGAGCAATAGAGGTAATGACGCCAAATCTTTAAGGCAAATACAACCATCGCCAACTTCAAAACATGAGTAGGATAATTAACTTCATAAGGTATCAATTGACATGAAGTATAAGCAATAACGCGCTTCTTCTACATCAAAACACATCCAAGGCCATGCTTCAAAGCATCAAAATACACAACAAAATCTTCCTATAAATCAGGCAATGCCAAAATAGGCATGGAAGTAAGTCTCATTTTCAATTCTTTAAAACTTTTGTCACATTCAACATTCCACATAAAGGGTTAGCTCTTCCTAGTCAATTTCGTCAAAGGCCTAGCAAGATAAGAAAATCCTTCAATAAATCTCTGGTAATAACTGGCAAGACCAAGAAAACTTCTGATCTCCATAACAGATGTAGGCCTAGACTATTCCATAACAGCCTCAACCTTAGAAGAATCAACAGAAACATCTTCTTTAGATATCACATGTCCAAGAAATTAGACACTCGCCAACCAGAATTTGTATTTAGAGAGCTTAGCATACAACTGATTCTCCCTAAGAATGATCAACATTAATCTTAAATGTTCCTCTCGGTTCTTGGAATACACTAAGATGTCATCAATGAATAACAGATCGAGATATTCATGAAAGATACGATTCATGTAGTCCATGAATATAGCCGGAGCATTAGTCACTCTGAATAGCATCACAACATATTCATAATGGTCATATTACGTTCTAAAGGCAGTTTTCAGAATGTCTTCGGTCTTCACCCGAATTTGGTGATAACTAGATTGCAAATTAATTTTTAAGAACACCACAGTACCTCTTAATTGATTTAACAGATCATCAATGTCATACCCTGATTTCCTGGGCCTGGATCCTGATGTAATAAGTACAATTAAACAATCAAAGTATGGGTATTCATATTTTACTTGTTGTCTTTAGGTTATGTTTCATCCAATCCAACCATCATTTCAACTCATCCTCTTTTGGCATATCACCATGATATATGTAGATGCTCTTAGGCTAATGCATATGCATAACAGAGTTAATAATAATCACGGATCTGACTGTGGGAATATAAAACACCAATTATGGGTTCAACCATGAATATATAATCATGCCACTATTGTAGTAGTAAAATATGTACACTTATTCATGAATTTGTATGCATTTCACCATATTTTACTGGTACCAAACTACATCACCCATCTTGCAACACCAGTCATTTTCACCATGACCGCGGTAAACAACATAACAACATAAAGGTGTTGTGGGCCAACCATGAATCATACCATGTCAGCTGTGATCCAAAGGACCACTGGGGACACATGTTCCTTAAAGAGCCACCCCCCATAAGGTCTACCACATGCAGCTCCTCGTTGCGAAGCATGGGCAGCTTTATGACTTACACACCGAGTCACTAGGGAAACAATAACGCTCATGTACAAAGCCGTCCTCCCACTAGACCAACCGGAGGAACACCTAACATTCCATACCAGCAGTTATGCAATATGCCACGGATGCAATGCAAATGCAAATCATATGCATTCTCACACTATGCATCCTATCATGCCACTCATCAATCATAATCATCACCAATACCACAACATAATTCTTAGCGGATTTTATTACCATTGGGTATTGCCATTGTTTCAAGTTTTAATGTGGCATTTCATAATATTTTTCCATCAATAACACTTTATCTCGTATATACAAGTTTATACTTGCATCAACCACAATGGGTTGTTCAAGCCTAAATATAGGCTTGTTTGGGCCTAAATCCACCATGAAACTTAGTCGGTTTCCACTTCAAGAATTTGTCAAGGCCTTGAGTGCCTTGAGCAACAGGAGTAATTTACCTTTCTGCACCTTGTCTATCACGGTTTTGCGACTTAAGAAGGTCAGCAAAGCAGTTCAAAGCTTGAGCTATAGCTTCATCACTATCATGGCGACGATGAGTCATCCCAAGATCTCAAGATCTATAACCATGACATTAAGTTTAACTATTATTAGTAAGCTAGCTCATAGACATGCCTATAGTCTTATACTATAGCAATTCACCACATAACGAAACCTTGGTTCTCCATCATGGAGTCTAACATTAATCAATTCGTATTAATACCAATCAAAGGTATGTTATCACATTATCATGAGCATTCATATAAACATAAGAATTCATCATTGAGAGAGAATAGTGTGAAGAAAGCTTGGCTGGACTTATGTAAATCAAATATCAATCATAATCAATTCATACAAGATCAAACAATGATGATAATGATTCACTAAAAGCATGTTATGCTCTGATACCACCCAATGTGGTGTTAATCTGGTAAATAATACAAAAGATATTATTAATTAGATATTAAAAGTGAGGATAAATTTTTCATGATTTCAAAAATGAACAATGGATGAAGAACACCATGAAACATATAACATTCTCCAAGGCATACCACTCATAGTGTTTAAGATTATACTAGCCAAGGATTCTTATCAATGTCAATTCATACATGGAAATCAAAGAGCATGTCAACGAATATACTCCAAATTTATATCCTCATCAAATGTGCCAAACCAACATCCAATATTCCATATGAGTTAATCTCAATTTATATCACACACAAGAGGTAGTATATCCACTCAAGGAAAAACATACAAATACACATCAATATATATATTGACTGGTACTTGTTTGAGATCGGTGACTTAATGTGAAAATGTCGAGATAACTCTTAAGGGTAGAAAGTTTTTATATCCCTCGTGTGCTTACCTATGAAAGACTTGGATATTATCCTAGGCATGGATTGGTTATCTACCAATAAAGTCATGGTGGATTGTCATAATAAGGCGGTGATTTTTCTGACTCCAAATGCTGAATGTTTTGACTTGCAAAGTATCTTTCAGCTTCTTATGATGTTTTGCATGGTTGATGGGAATGATATTTCCAAACCTGATGAGATTCTTGTTGTTTCAGAATTCTCTGATGTTTTTTCGGATGAGGTTTTTGGTTTACCTTCTCCATGTGAGGTGGAAGTCTCTATTGATCTGGCGTTGAGCCTATTTCCAGAGCTCCTTATAGGATGTCTCCAATGGAGTTATCTGAGCTTAAAAAGCAAGTCGAGGAATTACTCAAAAAAGAATTTATCCACCCAAGTGTTTCTTCTTAGGGCACCCGTGTTGTTTGTGAAAAAGAATGATGGAAGTATGAGATTATGCATTGACTACCGCCAACTCAACAAGTTGACTATTAAGAACAAGTATCCTCTTCCTTGCATTAATGATCTCTTAGATTAATTGAAGGGTGTTGTGTTCTCAAAAATTGATTTACGTTCCGAATATCACCAAATCAGGTTGAAGACCAATGATATTCCTAAAACAGCCTTCTAAACACGATATGGCCACTACGAGTATGTGGTGATGCCATTCGGTGTGACAAATGCTCCTATGATCTTCATAGACTACATGAATCGTATTTTCCATGAGTATCTTGATCAAATTGTCGTGGTGTTCATTGATGATATTTTGGTGTACTCTAAGAGCCATGAAAAGCATGAAAGGCATCTTTGCCTTGTGTTGACTATTCTTCGAGAGAAACAGTTGCATGTTAAGCTTTCTAAATGTGAATTTTGGTTGAATGAGATTTTATTTCTTGGTCATGTAATTTCTTGTGATAGTGTTGTCGTTGATACATTAAAGGTTGAAGTTGTTATGGCTTGGGAAAGACCGATGTTTGTGATAGAAATAAGAAGTTTTCTTGGTCTTGCCGGTTATTACTAGAGATTTATTTAAGGATTCTCTCGTTTGGTATTACCATTGACAAAGTTGACTCGTAAGAATTGACCATTCATGTGGACTCTCGAATGCAAGAAAAGTTTACAAGAGTTGAACATAAGACTTACTACCGTACCAGTATTGGCTTTGCCTGAATTACTGGATGAATTTATGGTGTATTGCGATGCTTCTAAGCTTGGTCTTGGTTGTGTACTGATGTAAAATGAGTGTGTGGTATCCTATGTGTCGAGACAGTTGCAACTGCATGAGGTTAATTACCCTACACAAGATCTTGAATTGGCAGCGGTTGTATTTGCTTTGAAGTTGTGGTGACACTATTTGTATGGTTCCAAGTTCGTGGTCTTTAGTGATCATAAAAGCCTTAATCTATTTGATTTGAAAGAGCTTAATATGCGCCAACGGTGATGGATGAAATTTCTAAAAGACTATGAGTTTGAATTGAGGTATCATCCCAGAAAGGATACATAGTTGTCGATGCTTTGAGCCAAAAGTCATTGCATGTTTCCGCAATGATGGTGAAAGAGTTAGAGCTAATTGAACAATTTAGAAACTTGAAAGTAGGCATGGAAACATATACCCCAAAGAAAATGTCTCTTAAGATGTTAAAAGTTGTAAATGTGTTCCTTGAATGTGTGAAAGCGTAACAACCGAATGATGAATATTTGATAGAGATGAAGAAAACTCAAGCTAAAGGGAAGAATTTATTCCTAGTGGAAGGTCCTGATGGTATTTAGTGTGTGAAGGGCAGAATTTATATTCCATCTTGTGGTGATTTGAGAAAAAATATACTTAATGAAGCTCACAAGAGCGTGTTGAGTATTCATCCTGGTACCACTAAAATGTATCAAGACTTGAAAAAGAATTTTTGGTGGCCCGGTATGAAGCGTGATGTGGCAGATTTTGTTGCATCTTGCCTTATTTGTCAAAAGGCTAAGGTTGAACATCAAAAACCATCTAGTTTGTTAAGACCTTTGGAGATCCCTATTTGGAAGTGGTATAGTGTTGCTATGGACTTTGTTTCTGGTTTGCCCAGAACCCGTGCTGGAAATGATACTATTTGGGTGATTGTAGATCGATTGACAAAGTATGCTCACTTTTTACCCATGAGTATGAAGAGTTCATTGGAGAAATTAGCCCAATTATACATAAAGGAGGTTGTTAGATTGCATGGTGCGCCATCTAGCATTGTATCTGATCGTAACCCTCGGTTTACTTCCCAATTTTAGGGAAGCTTACATCAGGAGTTAGGCTCTAAGTTAAAGCTTAGTTCTGCTTATCATCCTCAAACCGATGGATAATTAGAGAGGACTATTTAAAGCCTTGAAGATTTATTGAGGGTTGTGTTCTTGAGTATATGATTGTTAGGAAAGATTTCTTCCAATGATTGAATTCATGTACAACAACAGTTATTTTAGTATATCTATATGGCTCCTTATCAGGCAATTTATGGCAAAAAATATAGAACGCCTCTATGTTGGTTGGAAACTGGTAAGAATTTTGCTTTAAGACTGGAGATTGTTCAAGAGACTAGTGAGTAGATTAGAAAAATACAATAGAATATAAAGATTGCTCAAGACTGACATAAAAGTTACTATGATAAAAGGCATAAAGCATTTGCATTTCAAGTTGGTGATCATGTATTTCTGAAAGTCTCACATGATAAAGGAATTGGTAGAGCTTTGAAGAGCCGAAAATTAAGTCCTAAGTTCATTGGGCCATATGAGATTCTAGAGAGAATTGGTGATGTTGCTTATTGGATTGCACTTTCTCTACATCTTACGAAACTGTACAATGTATTTCATGTGTCGTAGCTAAGGAAGTATGTTCCTGATCCCTTGCATGTGATTCCTGTTGAT
This sequence comes from Clitoria ternatea, assembly GCA_037962975.1. NCBI lineage: Eukaryota > Viridiplantae > Streptophyta > Magnoliopsida > Fabales > Fabaceae > Clitoria > Clitoria ternatea. The sequence continues at coordinate 185,490,931 of CM075672.1, forward strand.
GATATTGATGTGCGGGATGATCTGTCTATCTCCTCTGTTTTTGATTGTATTGTTGAGCATTGCGTTAAGAGGTTACGGAACAAGTTAGTATTGTTCGTGAAGGTGGCATGGAAACATGGTAATGTGGAGACTTTCACGTAGGAACTGAAGATGATATACGGGAGCGATATCTGAATACGTTTGAATTAAATTAGTAAATTTCAGGGATAAAATTTATTTTTAGGTGGGGTGGATTGTAACATCCCAAAATTTATAAAATTGATTAATTTAGAGGAATAAATAGTAAATAATTATATATGAATTGATTCGTATCCTTAAATTTTAGAAATAATTAAATTGGAATTTATTATGATTATTCTTAAATTATTGAGGTTTAATGTGTTGAAATTATACCCAATTAAAATACGGATGTCAGACCAAGTATCTCCGATTGAGGTACTGTTGGTCAGGGCTATTAAGAATATTATTGTGAATCTAAATATGTCTTCTGAATAATTTTTGAATAAAGTATTAAGCCTGAACGGTGATCCTGTTTATCACAAAACGGGGAAATATTAATGAGGTAAATTTTAAAACATAAAACTCTCTTTTCTCTCCTCTCATTCACGTTGCCTTCTCCCTTTTAAAGGAAAAATCTATTTGCTCTCATTTCCTCGTTTCTTCTTAATATTCTCATTCTCTAAAACCTAACCAAAGTGGTGCGCTCCCTTCCTTCTCCATTGAGCTTGAAGGAGAAGCTTATGGCTTGGAACTCTCCCTTCATTCTCTTGCAAATTCCGTCACCTTCTCCCTCTCTTGGAAGTTCATTGTTGTTTCTTGGCTTGAGGTAAGTTCCTCACCATTTTATTGAGCTTGAGCCCTAAGTGTTGGGTTATGGATGTTGGGTGAGTGTTTAAATTCATGTAGGTATTGAATGATAGTATTAAATATGGAAACCCTAAGGTGGGGTGTATCAAATGCAAGCTTTTATATGCATTAATGGTGGTGCATGAAAATCATGGTGAAGATAATGGAAGTCAATCTGCATTAATGATGATTATTGGGTGTTTGATGAAACCCTAACGTTAAGAATTGGGGGAAAACATTTAATGTTCTTGGAAAATTGATTTTAAAGGGAAATGTGTGATATTTAGAGTGTGGTGTTACTAATGATGTTAGGAGAATATTTATTGATGATGAGAGATGGTATTAATGATGTTGGATGGTTACTAATGGTGGTTGATGACCATTGGTGTGAGAACCCATTGATGGGTGTAGCTTTAAATGAATAATATCGAACTTGAACACCAAACCCATAGTGGTTATGGTGAAATAAATAAAAAGAAAAATGGTTTGCTAATGATAATGTTATAAACACCAAGTGTCTAATTAAGAATATGTAAATCTTAGGAGGTAAATAGAAAGTAATGGTATGGTATATTGTGTAGTGTAGGATCTATTTTGAACGATGAGACGGGACCATTTAATCGCTCGAATTACTTTTTTTGAGGTAGGAGAAAAGTTTATATTCTAAATGCATAAGTTGAATATTGGTTGATTATTGTATGTGGTATTGCATATGTTTGCCTTGTCTTTGTTGTATTGTTGAATTGTGATGTTGAGAATTACAATGTTATGTGATTGGAAAATGTGTGTTGTAATATTCCTGATGTTTTAATGAGAATTATAAGAAATGGGAAATGTTAGTAAATGTTTTAGAAGTTTTATTTAATATTTGTTCTGTCTGAGCCAGAGACGGGAAAGCCGGTGTCGAGATCGGTCTCAGAAGAGCGGGCAGGCGGAGTTGAAGATCGGGAGTGTAAGAGAAGAGCGGACAGGGCCAGGTGGTTTGGTCCAAACCGATGTGAGGAGAGCGCCTCACACGGGGTCATAGCCCGGATTAACCTCATAATGACTGAAACAACGGGTGTAGGTAACCAAGAGGTAAGCACGGATGAGATATCCGACCTCTCAGGTTGTAGCTCGGATTTTCGAGGTATGAACACTAAGCTAGGACGCCGGGGGGCCGATATTCATATTGGGCCTATACTCTTGCGAAGTATTAGAGAATTATGAATAATTAAACGTTGAGGGAATAAATAAGTGTAATTGATTTGATAACTATGCAATAGTTTAATATAGTGAAATTGATTAAATTTAGTAAGAATACAAATAAAATAAAGGAAAAGACGATCTTGCCCATGAGCTATATATATATAAGGAGATTCTCTTCCTTCCCTCTTCATTATTTACAAGTTACCTCTGCTGCTGGTCTGCCCCTTCTCTTTCGTTTTCTCCTCTCTTAACGCTGAGTTGCATGCGCTGGGGAGGGACTCCATTTGTGTCTAAACTTCAACTGAATCCCATTCCTATGATCGAGGCTTCAAGGTGAGTCTACTGATCCGTTCCAATTGTGATTCCCTTATCCCTTTTATTCTTTGGCGGTTAAGGGCCATGCATGGTTATATTCGAGGTTGTTCTCCACTCCTCTGGTGAGTGTGAGCCCAAATACAGTCCATGAACTAAGGGCGTTGAAGTGACGAGCTGTACTTTATGATCCGTAGGTAGTAGGTTAAGCAACGGAAGACTGAGTGACAGAGCTGAGACTGCGAAACCAGTGCTCAGAGGAAGGAATCGACACAGAGAGCAGATTATCGAAGCGTGGAACCAAAGTAAGAGGGGTGTTCGGGTTATAATTAATTAGAATAGGACTCACTTCTATTCAGGTCATTGAGGTAGGGTAAACAGGTTAAGGAAAATGTTACTGAATGTAGTTGTGTGTTTATGCTTGTGCATGCGTGACTGTGTACATTAATTAGTTGAGGATCAGGTGTGTGGTCGAGTTTATCATGTTATGATCTTGTGATATCTAATGTTGAAATGATCAGTGTTATGTGACGTCGGGTTAGCAAGCAGGCTACCCGAGTGATGAGGAATTGATATTATTATGTAAAAGGTAAATTGTTGAATGACTATGTGGTGTGGGATGGCCGACGGTATATGATAGTCCCTCATTTCCGGCTCCCGTGGTTTTCGTGCCCAGTTGAGCTACCCAGTGGTCAAGTAGGACCCAGTGGTCGAGGTGGAGAGTCAAGCAGGACTCGGTGAACCAAGCAGGGTTCACGGAGTGTCAAGTAGGACCCCCAGCTGAAGGCCAATCCTTTAGTATCCGGATACTAGGAGTCAGATTGTATGAGAGTCAGTGGTGATTGTGATGAATGTGATGGAATTGCTTGGCTGGGTTAATATAGTTTTCGTATGTAATACACTTGTTGAGTAAACTGTGCTTACTTTCGAATGATGTTTGATGTATATATATAATTATGTATATGTATTTGTTAAGTTCCATTCTATATTAATTACAATGCCAAACACTCACCCTTGCCTTTTCTTTTAGTAACCAGTGACAGGGAGGGGGAAGGAGCCATGGAGTCGCGCCAAGGGGGAGATCGGTGCCAGGGTCCGAGTGACTTTGATTGACTCTATAAAGTTATATGTGTCTATAAGAACTTCCGAGCATTATTATTAGTTGTGTTTAACCAAGACCGAATCGGATACAGACCTATATTTTAAAATACATCACTGTCTATTTATATGCTTTCATGGTTGCTATGACAACTCTTTGGTTAACAGAATCATTTTAGGGTGAGATTTTTCGGGAGTCCGTTTGCATGTTTTGCCCAATCCGATGTGTGAAAGGTATTCGCTCAAGCGAATAGAAACCTCGTTCAAGCGAGAGTCCGGAATCTCGCTCAGACGAGTAGGGACCCCGCTCAAGTGGGAGGTCCTGATTCCTTTTTTTTCCCTATCCGTTGTGCTTAGATTAACTTGTTCTTCTTTCTAGATCTCATTTATTTAATTTGACTGCGACTGCTGTCACTGGAATAGGTCAGTAAAACTAAATGCTATTTCACTAAACCTCGATTAATTTTCAAGAAAAGGAAAAATTTATCATAAGATTTAATCAATTGAATAAAAATAAATGCAAAAATAACCTAGGACGTTACACTTGGTATCAGAGCAGTTCTTTCTAGAGCCGGTGTATGGGTCGGTCTAGTGATTGTGTTAGTCTTATGAAGGTTGATTGTATTTCGTTGTACCATGATTGTGTGTGTGGTCTGGCATCGTTCCCTTGGCACTCCACTGGCGTAGTATTCTATGTATATAAGGTAAATTTCCGATCCCCTGGCTGACCTTGGTTATTAATGGTGATGTGTTTGCTCATTGTAGAATTACTAAATGGCCGAAGAAACTAGTTCTGGGGGAGGAGATGATTTCTTCTCTAGATTTACTCAGCTGATGAGTAGGACCGCGTCCGGTCCCACTCTGGATAAATTCCTGAAAAGGAATCCTCCGATCTATAAAGGGGGACACGATTATGACGGGGCATACATTTGGATCAGAGATATCGAGCAGGTTTTTGAATATTTTGAGTGCTCAGAAGAGCAAAAGGTTTTATTTGCTACTTACCAACTAAAAGAAGAGGCTAGAGTATGGTGGTCCCGAGTGAAGGTGCAGATGAACGCAGCAAATGAGCCGTTGGTATGGGTAAATTTTCGAAGGAGGTTCCTTGTTTAATACTTCCCGGACAACTACAAAATCCGGAAAGAAATGGAATTCCTGAAGTTGGAGCAAGACCGGCTGTCTGTGGCCGAGTACACCAGCAAGTTTGACGAGCTGTGTGATTTTTACCACCCTTTCTCGTTAGAAGGGACTGAGGGTAGCAAGTGTGCCAAATACGAAGCTGGACTACGGATTGAACTACGTAGTGTAATCGTACCGATGGAGATTAGGGACTACCCAACCCTGGTGAACAAAGCAAGACTGACTGAAGAGGTGCAGTTACAAAGGACGTCCCAGCCGAGAGATAAAAAGCCACTGAAGGCAAAAGGATTCGACTTCAAGAGGATGAGTCAATTCTTTCGGGGCGGCAAGTCTTCTGCTACCTCCTCATCCTCTTCCGGTTGGGCTTCCACTGGTCGATCGGGTAATCCTTCTGGTAGCCGTGCATGCTACAATTGTGGTCAGGAAGGTCACATTGCCAAACATTGCCAAGCCAACCAAATTGTGTGCTTCCAGTGCGGACAACCAGGGCACCTCAGGCCCGATTACCCTCAGAGGCAGCCGCAGGGCAGGCAGGACAACCGAACTAATTCTTCTAGGACCCGGGGTTCCAACTTTCCGAGGGGAGGCCGGAATGGAGCTGGTAGAGGAAACCAACAATCGGGAAGATATGATACCCAATCTAGCGGTGCCCAGAACGCCATGACCGGACGAGTGTTTGCGTTTGATGCTTCGGAAGCTACGAGGAATGACAATTTGGTACAGGGTAAGTGCCTCATCTGTGGCTATCTGGTTGATGTAATTTATGATTCGGGTGCCACCCATTCCTTTTTTTGGAAAGTTGTGTGCGACGGTTTGGTCTGCCAATCGGTTTAATGGAGAACGCTCTTATTGTTTCCACTCCAACTGGTTCCACTTTCTGTGCGACTACAGTGTGTAGAGAACTGCCGATGCAAATCGAAGCCCGTACTTTTCGAGTGAATTTTATCTGTATGCCATTGAAGGACTTAGATGTTATTCTCGGTCTCGATTGGCTTGCTGCTAATCATGTGTTGGTCGATTGTTATCGGAAGAATATTGTTTTCTCTCAGGAACTTGACATGAAGGACGGGGTGAGCGATGTCCTAACCACATATGTTGTTTTATTCGCTTCGGAGGGTAGGCATAACCTCCTGCCGAGCGATATTCCAATTGTTTGCGAATTTCCTGACGTTTTTCCGGAAGAAATTCCGGAGCTACCTCCCAATCGGGAGATTGATTTCTCTATTGACTTGATTCCCGGGCAGAACCTGTGTCCCGAGCGCCATATAGAATGTCTTCGGTGGAATTGACCGAAGTGAAGAAACAAGTAAATGAATTACTAGAAAAGGGCTTTATCCGACCTAGTGCCTCACCCTGGGGCGCTCCAGTGTTACTGGTAAAGAAGAAGGACGGTAGTATGCGAATGTGCATTGATTACCGACAGCTGAACAAACTGACAATCAAAAATAAATATCCACTACCTCGGATTGACGATTTACTGGACCAGTTGCGAGGCGCCGTTGTGTTCTCTAAGATCGATTTGAGGTCGGGGTACCACCAAATCCGAGTGAGGTCGGAGGACACCCCAAAAACAGCATTTTGGACTCGGTATGGGCACTTCGAGTACGTAGTAATGCCCTTTGGAGTAACGAACGCTCCTGCCATTTTTATGGACTATATGAATCGGACCTTTCAACCGTACCTGGACCAGTTTGTGGTAGTATTCATTGATGATATTTTGGTATATTGAAGGTCGGACGAGGATCATGCTCAACATCTTCGACTTGTTTTACAAGTACTCCGAGAGAAGAAGTTATACGCTAAACTATCTAAGTGTGATTTCTGGGGGAGTGGTGTACAATTCTTGGGGCATGTAATTTCCCAAGAGGGAATCTCAGTTGATCCGACAAAAATTGAGGCGGTTATGGCTTGGGAGAGGCCGAAGTCAGTAACTGAAATCAGGAGTTTCCTCGGATTAGCTGGATACTATCGACGCTTCATTGAGGGGTTCTCTCGGATAGCACTCCCTCTGACTCGGTTAACGAGGAAAGGAAACCCCTTCGTGTGGTCGGAAAAGTGTGAATTAAGCTTCCAAACTCTCAAGCGATGTTTAACGACTGCCCCTGTGCTTGCACTGCCCGATGTAACACAGGATTTGAAGTATATTGTGATGCATCCAAATTTGGATTGGGGTGTGTGTTGATGCAAGCTGATCGGGCAATTGCCTATGCTTCAAGGCAATTGAGGTCACATGAGGAGAATTACCCGACTCATGATCTGGAACTTGCAGCAGTGGTGTACGCACTGAAGATTTGGCGCCATTATCTGTATGGAGCTCGCTTTGTAGTATTCAGTGATCATAAGAGTCTAAAGTACTTATTTGATCAAAAGGAGTTAAATATGAGACAGAGGAGATGGGTAGAGTATTTGAAGGATTACGACTTCGATCTGAAGTATCATCCGGGCAAAGCGAATGTTGTGGCAGATGCACTAAGCAGGAAGGTATTACACGTGGCTTACCTGATGGGTAGAGAACAGGAATTGCTGGAAATCTTTAGAGATATGAATGTTAGAATTGTTATGGACGCGCCAAACCGAATGACAATCGAAATGTTAAAAATCTCCAACGAATTTTTGGAGTCGGTGGTAGCTGTACAGAAAGACGATGAAGAGTTACTGAGGCTGATTGATACTCAGACCCAAGGCAAAAATGTGGAGATAACTCGGGGTAACGATGGTATATGGAGATTCAGGAACCGAGTGGTGGTGCCTGCACATGGAGGCTTCAGGCAGGCGGTGCTATCAGAAGCACACAAGAGCTCTCTGAGTATACATCCGGGAGTGACAAAAATGTATCATGACTTAAAAAAGGAATTCTGGTGGCCAAGCATGAAGAAGGCAATAATCGAGTATGTGAAATCCTGTGTGATATGCCAGAAGTGCAAAGTTGAGCACCAACGACCTCCAGGTTTGCTTCGACCTCCAGAAATTCTGATTTGGAAGTGGGAAGGTATCACCATGGACTTCGTATCCAGACTGCCTCGCACTCGAACCGGATACAACGCGATTTGGGTGATTGTTGATCGACTAACCAAAAGTGCGCATTTCCTGGCAATAAATGTGAAGTGGTCGCTAGATCGATTAGCTAAGTTGTACGTTGTGGAAGTTGTACGACTGCATGGTGTGCCCTCAAGCATTATCTCCAATCGGGATCCCCGATTCACTTCGAGGTTTTGGGGGAGTTTGCAACAACAACTGGGTACTGAGCTCAAACTGAGCTCAGCCTACCATCCCCAGACCGATGGCCAATCAGAATGAACTATACAGACTCTTGAAGATATGTTAAGGGCATGTGTACTGGAACAGGGCGGATCATGGGAGAAATACTTGCCCTTGGTAGAGTTTGCATATAATAACAGTTACCATAGCAGCATTGGGATGGCTCCATACGAAGCTCTTTATGGTCGGAAATGTCGTACTCCATTATGTTGGAATAAGAACGGCGATGCCCTTCATCTGGGGCCTGAGATGATTCAAGAGATGAACCAACAAATCGCTTTAATCCGAGAGAAGATAAAAATTGCCCAAGACTGACAAAAGAGCTATTATGACAATCGGCATAGACCCCTTGAATTCCAAGTGGGTGATTGGGTGTTCCTAAGGATTTCACCGACTAAGGGTGTAGGTCGAATTTTGAAGAGCCAAAAGCTTAATCCAAAGTATATTGGACCATACCAAATACTAGAACAGATTGGTGAAGTCGCTTATCGACTGGATCTTCCCCAATCGTTGACTAACATTCACAACGTGTTCCACGTATCGCAACTTCGAGCCTACATTCCGTGTGATACCATGATTGTACCGAGTGACTCCATTAAAGTGAAGGAGAACCTGACGGTGGAGGCGGTACCAATCAGCATTAAAGAGTATCAAACCAAACGGTTAAGGAACAAGGAGGTACCGCTGGTGAAGGTGAAGTGGCAGAATTTACATTGGATGAACTACACTTGGGAGTTAGAATCCGATATGAGGCGAATGTACCCTCATCTTTTCCAACCGGAACACTAATTTCACGGACGAAATCTCCTTTTAGGGGGGGTGGATGTAACATCCCTGATGTTTTAATGAGAATTATAAGAAATGGGAAATGTTAGTAAATGTTTTAGAAGTTTTATTTAATATTTGTTCTGTCTGAGCCAGAGACGGGAAAGCCGGTGTCGAGATCGGTCTCAGAAGAGCGGGCAGGCGGAGTTGAAGATCGGGAGTGTAAGAGAAGAGCGGACAGGGCCAGGTGGTTTGGTCCAAACCGATGTGAGGAGAGCGCCTCACACGGGGTCATAGCCCGGATTAACCTCATAATGACTGAAACAACGGGTGTAGGTAACCAAGAGGTAAGCACGGATGAGATATCCGACCTCTCAGGTTGTAGCTCGGATTTTCGAGGTATGAACACTAAGCTAGGACGCCGGGGGGCCGATATTCATATTGGGCCTATACTCTTGCGAAGTATTAGAGAATTATGAATAATTAAACGTTGAGGGAATAAATAAGTGTAATTGATTTGATAACTATGCAATAGTTTAATATAGTGAAATTGATTAAATTTAGTAAGAATACAAATAAAATAAAGGAAAAGACGATCTTGCCCATGAGCTATATATATATAAGGAGATTCTCTTCCTTCCCTCTTCATTATTTACAAGTTACCTCTGCTGCTGGTCTGCCCCTTCTCTTTCGTTTTCTCCTCTCTTAACGCTGAGTTGCATGCGCTGGGGAGGGACTCCATTTGTGTCTAAACTTCAACTGAATCCCATTCCTGTGATCGAGGCTTCAAGGTGAGTCTACTGATCCGTTCCAATTGTGATTCCCTTATCCCTTTTATTCTTTGGCGGTTAAGGGCCATGCATGGTTATATTCGAGGTTGTTCTCCACTCCTCTGGTGAGTGTGAGCCCAAATACAGTCCATGAACTAAGGGCGTTGAAGTGACGAGCTGTACTTTATGATCCGTAGGTAGTAGGTTAAGCAACGGAAGACTGAGTGACAGAGCTGAGACTGCGAAACCAGTGCTCAGAGGAAGGAATCGACATAGAGAGCAGATTATCGAAGCGTGGAACCAAAGTAAGAGGGGTGTTCGGGTTATAATTAATTAGAATAGGACTCACTTCTATTCAGGTCATTGAGGTAGGGTAAACAGGTTAAGGAAAATGTTACTGAATGTAGTTGTGTGTTTATGCTTGTGCATGCGTGACTGTGTACATTAATTAGTTGAGGATCAGGTGTGTGGTCGAGTTTATCATGTTATGATCTTGTGATATCTAATGTTGAAATGATCAGTGTTATGTGACGTCGGGTTAGCAAGCAGGCTACCCGAGTGATGAGGAATTGATATTATTATGTAAAAGGTAAATTGTTGAATGACTATGTGGTGTGGGATGGCCGACGGTATATGATAGTCCCTCATTTCCGGCTCCCGTGGTTTTCGTGCCCAGTTGAGCTACCCAGTGGTCAAGTAGGACCCAGTGGTCGAGGTGGAGAGTCAAGCAGGACTCGGTGAACCAAGCAGGGTTCACGGGGTGTCAAGTAGGACCCCCAGCTGAAGGCCAATCCTTTAGTATCCGGATACTAGGAGTCAGATTGTATGAGAGTCAGTGGTGATTGTGATGAATGTGATGGAATTGCTTGGTTGGGTTAATATAGTTTTCGTATGTAATACACTTGTTGAGTAAACTGTGCTTACTTTCGAATGATGTTTGATGTATATATATAATTATGTATATGTATTTGTTAAGTTCCATTCTATATTAATTACAATGCCAAACACTCACCCTTGCCTTTTTTTTTAGTAACCAGTGACAGGGAGGGGGAAGGAGCCATGGAGTCGCGCCAAGGGGGAGATCGGTGCCAGGGTCCGGGTGACTTTGAGTGACTCTATAAAGTTATATGTGTCTATAAGAACTTCCGAGCATTATTATTAGTTGTGTTTAACCAAGACCGGATTGGATACAGACCTATATTTTAAAATACATCACTGTCTATTTATATGCTTTCATGGTTGCTATGACAACTCTTTGGTTAACAGAATCATTTTAGGGTGAGATTTTTCGGGAGTCCGTTTGCATGTTTTGCCCAATCCGATGTGTGAAAGGTATTCGCTTAAGCGAATAGAAACCTCATTCAAGCGAGAGTCTGGAATCTCGCTCAGACGAGTAGGGACCCCGCTCAAGCGGGAGGTCCTGATTCCTTTTTTTTCCCTATCCGTTGTGCTTAGATTAACTTGTTCTTCTTTCTAGATCTCATTTATTTAATTTGACTGCGACTGCTGTCACTTGAATAGGTCAGTAAAACTAAATGCTATTTCACTAAACCTCGATTAATTTTCAAGAAAAGGAAAAATTTATCATAAGATTTAATCAATTGAATAAAAATAAATGCAAAAATAACCTAGGACGTTACATGTGTGTTATGCATTTGGAATATTGGTGGTATGCTTTATGGTGATTGATAATTATCATGAGATGTTGGGACAATTGTTGTGTCCTAAGTCGTTGAAAATATATGTATATTCACCATAAATATTGATTGTTGAGTATTGATGATGAATGAAAGTGAATGTTGTTAGTGAGCATACCCTAGAACAATTGATGATTGATATTATTAATGATTGTTGGTGCCATGATGGTTGATACACATATGAACTTGTATGGGTGAATTGAATTGCATTGGTGAAATATTATGAATGCCTCACTAAAATGTGAAAGAATCACAATAATCAATGAGATAAAAATCCACTAAGAATTATGTGGTGATGTTAATGATGGTGATGATTGATGAGTGGCATGATAGGATGCATAATGTAAGAATGCATATGATTTGCATTTGCATTGCATTAATGGCATATTGCATAGCTGCCCGTAAGGGAATATTAAGGGTTCTTCCAGTTGGCCCAGTGGGAGGGCAGCTCTATGTACGAGCATTATTATTGTTACCCTAGTGGCTCAGTGGTAGAGTCATGAAGCTGCCCATGCTTAGCTACGAGGACCTGCATATGGTTGACCCTGTGGGGGTTGCTCTTTGAGGAGCAGGTGTCCCGGTGGTCTTGTGGATCACAATTGCCATGGTATGATTCATGTTTGGCCCACAACACCATATGTTGTTTATGTTGTTTATCGCGGTCATGGTGAAAATGACCGATGTTGCAAGATGGGCGATGCAGTTTGGTACCAGTAAAATATGATGTTAAGCATGCAAACGATGAGTTAGGTGTACACATTTTTCTACTGTAGTAGGGGCATGATTGTATATCTATGCTTGAACCCACAAATTGGTGTTTTATATTCCCACAATCGAATCTGTGATTGATATTAATTCGGTTGTGCATATACATTAGCCTAAGAGTATTTGCATATAACATAAAGATATGCCAAAAGAGGATGAATTGAGATGATGGTTCAAATGGGTAAAAGAATACCTAAAGACAACAAAATATGAATACAAAGAAATGACTTTGTGTATGGTGGTGATAATTGTGTTTAACCCAAATGATGTAGGGCAATGATGTGTATATGTATATATTTTGCTATGGATTATAGTTGGTGAATATGATATATACATATATATATATACATGTTGTTGAAATGATGTGATTATGATGATAATTGATGTTGTTGATGCAAAGTATACATGCAGTTGTATACATATACACATAATCACAAATGTATTCACATTTATCACTTGGAATGTATAACTTACTCTCCCATGTTGTCTCTTTTTAGCATTATGATGCAAGATATACATGGGGTAAGATAGATCTATTTTGGAAATGTATATTTTGGTGATAAAGGTAAATTAGTTGTATAGGAATGCCTTAGCCGGCAAACGTTTTGTATTGCATATGGTGGATATATGCATAATATGTATTTGGATATTAGATGATTATAGATGTATATTTTTGTAGGTCATGTGTGAAAATTAGGCCTTGATGTGGAAAGGCTAATTTTTGGTTGTGACCTTGACATTGATTGATGACCATTGTAGTACCATGGTTTTATGCCACATTGATGAATGAATGATATTATTTATGGATTATGATCATTGGTCATACATATTGTGTATTCATATGTAATTGGAATGTTGAAATGTATAAGTATTGGGAAGTGGATAGGCCACATTCCCATTTGATCGCTAAGACCTTATGTGGAGGTTACTCATAGCTCTTAATGCATGTATGTGACTTGTAAGTGTGAGTAGGTGTGGAAAAATGGGCCAACATTGTGAATTGGCATACTGGTTAGGCTAAAATGTGCTTGAAATGCCACTTATGCATTGGATGATTTACAGTCGAAATTGTGGTGTGTAACTTGTTGGAACAAGTCCTAAATAGGTATATGAATGTATGTCAAATGATGATTTGGACCAATTTTGCATATGATGAGTGTTGGCATGTCATGTTATATGAAAGGCATAAGCTAGTATGCATTTTCTAATAAACTCGCTCAAGCAAGCGGAATCTTGCTCAAGCAAGTTTGGGCTCGTATCAGTGTTATGGAGTCTGGACCAATCTCGCTCAAGCGAATAGGTTGCTTAAGCGAATTATGGCGATTTCCCTCAAGCGGGTAAGTCTCTGCTTAAGCGAATTAATTGGAAATTGGTGTTGTGTCTTTTTCACTCAAGCGAGAGAGGCTCGCTCGAGCGATTTCTTTTGAAATTGATTCTGTCTCATTTTCACTCAAGCGAACTAGGTCTTGCTCAAGTGAATTCTCGAGGAAATGATTTTGTGATGTTTTCACTTAAGGGAGGGGTATCTTGCTTGAGCGAATTAATTGTGAAAATGCTACTAGACTATTTTCGCTCAGGCGGATGTGGCTTGCCCAAGCAAAATTTATTGGGTCTAATTGTATGTTGTCTCTCGCTAAGGCGAATCCGAGCTCGCTCAAGCGAATGCTAGTGATCTCGCTTAGGCGAATGGTGCTTCGCTTAAGCGAATTGGTCAGGATTCAATTTTCTTGTTCATTTCCTCATTTTTGGGCCTCTTCTCATATCTTCATATATGGGGCTAGGCATATGCCCTGTATACAGTTTTTCTTCCGTTGTAAACCCGATTATTTTGTATATATATTAGGGCGATTTGTTTATTGGTCCATTTATTCAAATTATTTAATCTTTGTCTTCGGTTTTCCATGGTTTGGGTCTCGATGTAAAGTGTTTGAACATTTTATAACGCGAAAAATTTACTCGTATTTTTTATTTGATTAGTTATATTGTTATATCGGGATTCAGGTCTAGGAAAATCAGGGCGTGACACCACATACATATATTCTAAATGCAATCATGTATTTGTCAAGTACATCATCATCACAATATCAATCATTACATCATTCTAACATAACTATAGTAAGACAAACATGAGCAATATCATATACATTAATCATCAATTATTTAAATCATGCATTTAGAATATAAATTCCTCTTCTACCTCAATAGAAGTATTGCACCAGGTAAGATGGTCCCGCCTCACTAGAATTATGAAACCTTACATTAAATAAATGTAGGACCACATCAATCACCCATTCAAACAACATTCTCACTTCTCGTCATACAATAAGTATACATATATACATGATTCTCATCATGTTGTAAACATTTTTTAGGCTTTATTTTCTCATTTTATTAGGTTTCCAGAATTCCTTCCTTTTAACCAAGATTCATTATAATTAAAGGGCTATGACACAACACCTAAGCCAGCAACACATGCTAAACTTCTTGCCCATCATCCTTAATGGGTTTCAATGTCTCAAATACCTTATATCAATCTCATTCATACCATCACTATCAAATATCACTTCTACAAATTTTACCCACTTAGTGCCTTATTACATGTTCTTGATTTCTCAAATTCTGATCATCAATAATTAATTCCAATCATTCCAAAATTCATTTCTATGTCAAAATGATTCTTAAGACAAATGAACTTCAAATTTATCAAGTTTTGTCAAAAGCCCCAATTTCCACATGTTAGGGTTTTTGTCAAAAATTGTCAAACATCAATTCCAACCATTTCTTTGCATTATTTAAGCATCTTCAAGACAACAACACCATATTCACATCATCAACAACAGCAACAATTGACAATGGTTATCTACTCTAAGGTTTGGGTTCCACATGTATTTTCTCATCATAATAACACTTAATCCTCCATTATCAAGCTCTATTAACCTTAAAACACTATCTAAATGTCATCAACATTATGAAATCTTACCTCTTTTCCAAGCTCAAAGAGGATCACGAAATTGAGGAGAGGAGAAGAAGGGATGAGTTGAAATATGTCCTAAAGTGTCTTCACTGCCACATGAAACCAAGAAAAATAAGAAACTTTGAGTTGAAATGGCTATGGAGAGTGAGTGATTTTTTTGCACTTGGAAGAGGGAAGGAGAAGAATAAAAATGAAAAGGAATGGTGATGGAGAATTGAACTACCAAAAATTAGAAAGAGAGAAAGGAAATTGTGACAAAAATTAGGTATTACCCAATAATCAAAAGGATGTACCAACTAATTGTCCAATGGCTCATAAAACCACTTTATCCAATAGGCAAGAGAGATTAAAGAGAGATGGAAAAAGTGGACGGTAATGGAAGAGAGGAAAAGGGGAATTTTGTATTTTTCTTTAAATCATGTCCATTCGTATTTTCGTCGTTTATTAACATATGTCATGTCCGAATAAATATCTCCTCAACACCAAAAATTATTTTGAACGTACCACCATAACCACAATAAATTCCTCATTAATTTAAACCCTTCAAATGCCCAAAATTATTTAATAGGTCCCACATCTTCTGTTAAATTGTCCAGTTTCAGTAAATTTTAATTTACTGTTAAATCATAACTAATGTCTAATTAATTTTTTCACATATATTAGACCATAAATAGTTAAGTACCATAATAATTTTATTTCTCTAAAATTTGGGATGTTACAGAAATCATCCTACAATATTGAAATTTAAGCCACGGGCCACACTTTTTAGCTCTTTTCCTCTTTTAAAGTGCTTATTTGAATTAGGTGCTGTAAAATATATTATTCTTCTAAAGTGCTTATTTGAAAAAGGCATTTTAAAAAATACCACTTTCTAAAACACTTTACTGAAATAAGCGCGGTAAAAAATACATCTTCTAAAGCGCTTTTTTCAAATAAGAGCATTAAAAATATAACTTACTAAAACATTTTTGAAGTGCTTTAGTAGATGTGATATTCTACTACAGCATGCACATATAAAGCACCTCAAAGCCCCCTAAAATGACAAAAATAAGCTCCCTAAAATCCCTTTTTTGTGTTAGTGTTTGTATTTCATTTTGCCATACTTATTCTTTCTTTTATGACATTCTGTATATATTGGGTATTTAGTTTTATGTAGTGTATACTTTAGTGTTTTTAGTTGTTTCCAAATTAATATTATTAGCATCTAACATTATAATTATTGTGCCTAATCGAGAACTTATTGTTAATTTAATTTGTTAATTGTAGTTTTGCGTTGAGTGATGGGATACTATAGTTGTCGCTAACCTATAATTGTAGCAATGATGTTAGTGACAGGATAGGAACATTAACCTTAGTGACAGTATACCATGGTCGTCGCTAACCTATAATTGTAGTGACGATGTTAGGTTGTCGCTAAGGTAATGCCTACGTGGATTTGAGTTAGATTTTACCAGTGAATTAGCGACAGGACAATGGCCATATTTAGGGACGACCCAAACACGACCATCAACCTATTGCTATACTCATCAACTTTGTCAATAAACGACTTATGAATGAGTACACCAGTGACGAACACAACTAATGTTGGCTATGAATTTTGTTCGTGTTTACTAGCCACGGAACACGTCATGACGTCACTAATTAGGTTAGCGACATGAGTTTCGATGACGGGACAACAACAATAATGATAAATGATGGTTTTAGCATGAGCTATTAATATCCCACACAAAACCTTTGCATGGAAGTCATGCTCCCATGCATGTTTTGCATGGTACTTTTTTGTTTGGGAGTAGTATTCCACTCTAATTTGGCTTCAACATAGGATATTTAGGTCTTTATCGTGACTTTTGATGTAATTAGATTTAGCTTATTCTTTTAATGTAGAATTTTTAAATTAGTTTTTTAAAAAATTAAAAGAATCTTTATATCAAACACCCCTTAAAGTTTGCGTAATTATGATTTTTAAAATCCCTTTTAAAAAATTATGGTCTTTAAAAGAGTTTTTGAAGTTTTTAAAATTAATTTTTTGTTTGAAATATTTTTGTTAACTATTTTTAAAAGCCTAAAGACGTTGAAAGTTTTTTAAAAATAAAATGGGAGAAAAATCTTTTAATATTTTTAATTTCTTATTTCCAAAATTAAGAAGGTTAATTTTTAAAATGAATTTTTAAATTAATATTATCAAAAATTTATTAAAATTAAAAAAAAACAAAAATAAAAAATAGAACAAAATCAAACCCCTAAATTAAGGATGTTGAAGGTTGACGGTATATATTGTCTCACTTTTATTATTATTTTCACCCTTTTCACTTATTTTTTCACATATCAAATGCATTTTCTTATACTTTTTCTTTTTTTTATATTATTCTTTTCTCACATTTCCAACTTCTATTGATGAAATGTCTTACTATTGGCCCACATCTTATGGGGTGTTTGGTTTGTACAAAATGGGAAATAATCTCAATAAAAATATAAACATGAGAAAAGGTTATCATGTTTACTAAAATTTGTCTTAGGAAAATATTTATTCGTGGTTTCTATAAGTTTTATTTTCTTCCTAAAAAATATAACAAAATTGATGAAAATTGTATAAAAATCAGAATAAAAATCTTGTCGTTATTTTTTGTTTTTTAAGTTTTTTTCTATTTTATATATATAAAGAGTTCATAAATTTTCTTATACTTTTCTCTTCATACAAAAATAATCTCTCTTATTTCTTTTTCATACTTTTTATACTGATTTTTTTGCAATATTATTTTTTCTCATCTTTTTTTCCCCTCAACGCCAGGCGGACCATGGGTCTTTTTTCCTTGGCCCGGCAACAGCATGTGGGAATTTACCACGTGAATGTTTCACTAAAATCTGCATTCATTTGAGTTTGGCGCAACGCGATTAATATATTAAGACTATGATGCAAGAAACGGTTCTCCCCCATCGAATCCCCGTGGATAAGATCAAACACATTGTTCTGTATTTTACTTCCTAAAGTGGTTACCTTTCATTTCAATTCATCCATTTTCCTATATATTTTTCAAACTGCCCCCTCCCCCTCATTGTACCCAGTTATGAGTTTCCATTCCTGAGAAACAAGCGATTCTTTCTTTTTACTTCCTTTCTTCAACTCTCAAGGATATTCTCTAATATCCAAGCTTTTCAAGATCATGGGTATTGCGCATTTCTTGTTCGGAATATTTGGTGAGTTTTCACACACAACATGGGTTTCTCTCTTCTTATCTTTCTTGATAATATATGGTTGCTTTTACTTAGCTTTCTTCTCTATGTTTTTAGGTTAATTTCTCAATGTTCTTTATTTTATGCAGGGAATGCTTCTGGTTTGTTCCTCTTCTTGGCCCCAACGTATGTATCTATCATAACCTTGAAATCCTTGTTCTGTTTTTTTTTTTTTCTTTTTCAGTTTCCAAGGACCTTGTTAAGCCTTTTTTTTGTGTTCTCTGTTCTTGACAATGCTAAAAAAATCATGTGTTTATAGTACCAGTTTGAGTAAAATTTAAGAGAAATTTGGTTTTGTAGAATAACATTCAAGAGGATCATTGCGAACAAATCCACAGAGAAGTTCTCGGGCATTCCTTACCCTATGACACTTCTCAACTGTCTCCTTTCTGCTTGGTTAGTTTCTCTCTCATTTCTTTGAATCCTTTTGCTTTATGTTCTCTCCCTCCGTTTGATTTCTTTGAATTTTGTGTTTGTTATTGTTGTCATTTTCTTCATATTTCCCCTTTATTCTCTTCTAAATTCCATATGGGCACATAGTATTTTAATTTATTCGTAGTTTTAGTACTTTAGTAATAATCAGTCTGCTGCATGGCACGGGTAGCTAGATCTACCTTTTTAGTCAAATCTTGGCTTGGAAAATAATATACCCTGACCCTCTTTCTACATGATACACCTTTTTTATATATTTTATAATTAGTTGTCTCAATTTGAGAAAGAAAATTTCAAGTGGGCTGATTGTTTGGTAACAAAGTTTTGATCTTTGATGTTCTAATTGTCCATAGGTATGGTTTGCCGTTTGTGTCACCACACAACATACTTGTGACAATTATCAATGGCACAGGAGCAGTGATTGAAACCGTATACGTTTTAATATTCGTCTTATTTGCACCAAAGAAAGAGAAAGTTAAAGTTGCTGGTCTTTTCACCTCTGTAGTGGCACTGTTCTCTGTTGTTGTTCTTGTGTCCCTGTTTGCGCTGCATGGAAATTCCAGGAAGCTCTTCTGTGGCTTCGCAGCCACGATATTCTCTATCATCATGTATGGTTCACCACTCTCAATTATGGTAAGCTAAGTTCACATTTTCTATGTTATTAAATTTTTGTGTCTCTTTCTCCACATGATCACTTCCTTGTCATGTCATTGTCGCCAACTTGCCCCTGCCTTTTTCGTAACTTTTTCCTATTTTGGTAGCTTCCTTTTCATCTTGATTTTCCCGTTAATCATCATCATTAAGATTAAAATTTTGTAATTTTTACTTGTTTATTTAGGCAAAATGTCTTGTGGTTACATATCGTTACTTCTAATAAACTAGATTATAGATACATATATATGATAATTATTAATTTGATTAATTTATTAATAAAGAATGATAAAAATTATTTTACATAAAAATTATTCAGGATAATACTGTAAATAAATACTCCCCTTATTTACTTTAAATTAGTCAAAATTACACATTGAAAATTTCAGTTTTTATAAATACATTATTGCGTAGTCATGGTCCATGAAAAACATGCAAGAACATTAACCGGGTGAGTCATCACATAATTAATGGTCTTCACTCTTCAATTTGGATCCTTAACTAACCATGCGTGCAGGTTGTTGAATTGTGTAAAATGTTACAGAACTTGTGTGTGTCTATATATATATATATATATATATATATATATATATATATATATATATATATATATATATATATATATATATATATATAACTTTTAATCTATAAACAAATAGAATGAAAAGAGAAGTTCGTGAGTTCATTATTTACTTTTAATCTATGGAATATGGATAATTGTGGTGTGGTTTGTTGTGAAATTTAACATTATTTATTTATTATTTTTTTGGTTTAATTATTATTTATTTACTTATTAAGTTTTAAATATTTTATTTTATTTTATTTTATATTTTTTAATTGCTTTTCGGGTAAACTTGTGATATTATGTGCGCAGAGACTGGTGATCAAAACCAAGAGCGTGGAGTTCATGCCCTTCTTCCTGTCCCTGTTTGTGTTTCTGTGTGGCACTTCTTGGTTCATCTATGGTCTACTAGGCCGTGACCCATTTCTGGCTGTGAGTGCACCCAATCATATAATTTCTTCAATTAATAGAAAGGAATAAATGACTCGTTCCCCTATTTTGTTCTTATGTGGCGGTGATGTATACTCGTAATAACTGGACTTGGATTTATTTTGTAGGTGCCAAATGGCGTGGGTTCAGCATTGGGGACAATGCAACTAATACTGTACTTTATATACCGTGACAATAAAGGTGATCCAAAGAAGGCAACAACATCAACAAAAGAAGAAGCCATGGAGATGGGCACCGCTAAACATCCATCGTCAAGAGAGGCAATGCAATCAAATGCGAATTCAACTCAAGATTGCCACGTCTAAGAGACGCGTGTTAGCTTAACAAACACACACATACCAATGAACACCCTTGTCTCTTTCAAACCCAAAACACCTCTTTAGTTTTGGACTCTTTCACATATCTTATGGTTGTTATCTTAATCAATGATACCTTTTGATAATGACAATGGCAACTTCAGCTCATTATTTGAGGCTCAGAGGTAGGAATTCATTACCCTGTTCGGCTCGGTTGCACGTTAATTTTAGTCGGGTTGAATTTCAAAATTAATTTTGACATTTTTTAATGAATTCAAAATATAATTTGAGCTTCGCCGTCTATACGAAACGGTCTTCTACGGGCCTTTCTGGTTAAAGGCGGAATAAAGTATTTTAAACAAAATTCCTATATTTTGAGTAGTTTTAACCAGTGGAATTTTAAATTTTTTCTTATTATTAATCAAGTTAGTTTCTAATTTATTAAAGTGATTGTATGACTTTTAATGTATGTAACGTCTATATTGTTAGACGGCTTTAACCAGAGTGTCACGTGACATTTAAGTGTTGTGTAAGTTGTGAAATGGTAGTCATGTAATCATGTTTTATACATACAATATATGATTTCAAATTATGAAATATATGATTTGGCCCTAATGCATACAATATTACATCAATTTGGTCCCTTGTATACAATATTATATCAAATTAGTTTTTGTGTCATATTTAAAAAATCTACCATATAAGTTCTTAATCGATTATAATTTGTATTAAAGAAATTTCTAATGTATTAGTAATCATCTCATAAATCCTTAAACCCTAAAGTTAATTTAAATACCTCCAACTAGACCTCCAACATATATGTGGATTAGTTAATTTATGTTGATGTAATGGTGTTATTTGTAAATTATTAATATAAAGAAAATGTTATTGAATAAAATAAGTATAGAAAGTTCCAAATATATTTATTAATATATTAAAATGATACACTATGATGATATAATGGGTCCACGTGCACATTGTTCCAAAAAATTACATACATCATGCATATAATGTAACATCCCTGGTAATTTAAATTGGGAAGGATAAATTAAGTATTCAATTAAGTTAGAATTAAAGGAAAAATAGGATTTTAAGTGGTTATATAATTTAAATGATATGTTAGAAGGAAAGGATGACTTTTAAATGAATTTTTAAGGAAATGGCATCACGGGCGCTAACGCGTAGTGTGGCCGGGACCCGTAGCGTCGGGTGCGAATTAATGAACTGACGTGAAGCATCAGCGTCGCGATCAACTTTTAAACGAGGCATGCAAAACAGAATGCCAGAAACACCATTCTTCTTCTCTTTTCTCCCTCTCTACGAATCTTGCCCAACACTTGGTGGAAGCTCCTATTTCTTAAGTCTTTGAGCAATTGGAAGCTAAGGTAAGTCATGGGAACCCTCAATCCCAAGGCTCTTCTTCTTTTCTCCTCCCTTTTCTCAAAACTAAATTTGCATGGATGAGGAAAGACATGGGTTTTAAGATTTGATGGTCTTAGGAGCTTGGGTTTGAGTCTTGGAAGGGTGAGGAAGTCAATGTACTAACCGGTTCTATATTTCGGTAACCGTAGGTGCCGGAACGAGTGTTGGACGGGCGATCAACGAAGTGGGCATCGAGTTCGGAAGATGAACGGTGAATCAAGTAATCAGAGGACGCAGCCGACATCAAGAACAAATTATCGAAGTTTAGAATCGAGGTAAGGGGGTGTTCGGGTCGTAATTAATTAGGATTTGAATATATGATAGCTTTGGGAGGCCTAGAATTTATTTAAAAATTATTACGGATGGTGTAGGCTAGTTAAGCGTAATTAATATAGTTATATATGTATGTTTGAGCATGATTAAATAATTGATGGATAACGAATTATATGGATTTAAGTAATTATGAGTTAGAAAGTAAGGAAAATAAATATATAAATTATATGCATGAGTAACATTAAATAAATTATAAATTTTGATCGATGTTAGTGTTGTGTGGTGCGATATTTGTTGATGTTATTATATATGAATTGATGAAAGTGATGAGATTAATGAGATGATGATTATGAGAATGTATAACATGGCTTGTGTGGATGGGCTTGGCAAGTAGGCCGCCTGACTGATGAGTATATGTTAGCTTTTGACATTGTATATGAGATATGTTGATAATATGCCACGTATGATATGATTTGTTATGTAATTATGTGGTGCGGATGACTGACGGTATGTGTAGCCCCTCGTTTCTAGCTCCTGTGGCCTTTGTGCCCAGTTGAGCTACTCAGTGGTCAAGTAGGACCCAGTGGTTGAGGTGGAGAGTCAAGCAGGACTCAGTTGACCAAGCAGGGTCCATGGGGGTGTCAAGTAGGACCCCTAGCTGAAGGTCGATCCTTAAGTATCTAGATACCAGAAGTCAGATACATGTGAGTTAGTTGTGAATTATATGAACTGATGATTGATGTATGATTAATAATGAGATTTGAATTGATGATGTATTATGATGAATGTATGAATCTTTTATGATCTATGACGTATGTGATAAACTAAGGATAGATATATGAATGTATATATATATATGTATAAATGCAGGAAGTCGGAGAAATTACTTAATAATACGAATAGTAGGTATTGCTAAGTTTTATTATTCTGTCCTATATTAATTATGATATGCCAAAAACTCACCCTTGTTGTGGTTTATTTAATTTTAGTGACTAGTGACAGGGAGGATGCTAATGCCCCGGAGGTGCGCCAACCAGAGGGTTGATGCCAAGGAAGAATGAATTTATGTAAAATATGAATACGAATGTAATAGGTTATTAGTTATGTGTGATGATTTGATTATATTATGCTTGTGCGGTTGTCAAATTAATCTTGTGTGCTGAGAATGTAATGATGATCAATGTGGTATTGAGATTGATGATGATGATTGATGATGATAATGATAGTTTGAGTTAGGACTAATTGTTGTAATGTGCATGATGTGTGAATAATTATGAATTGTGGCATGCAACAAATATTGTGTGAATGATGAATGCTATAGGCAGGTTCTGCTAGAATGTATGATTGTAGTATATGTGATGTGAATGAGAATCTATTTGTGATTTGATTGATTTAGAGAATTATGCATATAGTGAGTTCTTGTGGATTTAAGGAACTAAATAGGTGATTTTAAGATCCGACAGTTTTTAGGACCCCCGGAAGATACCAATAGGTCCCCTAGGACATTTAGGAACTGTGTGCACTGGCCTTAGGCCGATTGGAACCCATTTAGGGTGTTTGCTGCAAGGGTTTTGCACTAAAAGAGGTTAAACTATATTTTGTGCATAACTTGCGCATATGTTGGAATTTTGGCGAACGGACGACGCCAATAGTTCCGAAATGGGGAAAACATATGGCTCGTGAAGTTTCGTGGCAATGAAGTGGGCCATTTGGGTAGGTTAGAAGTTAGACAATTGGCCTAAAATGTATAACAGCATCAGGTGCTGTCATTGTCATGTTGACGCTGAGTGTCAGCCTGGCGCGTAGCGTCAGGGCTATGTTTTAGGTTTCACGCGTAGCATGGGGCTGGCACGTAGTGTAACATCCCTGATGTTTTAATGAGAATTATAAGAAATGGGAAATGTTAGTAAATGTTTTAGAAGTTTTATTTAATATTTGTTCTGTCTGAGCCAGAGACGGGAAAGCCGGTGTCGAGATCGGTCTCAGAAGAGCGGGCAGGCGGAGTTGAAGATCGGGAGTGTAAGAGAAGAGCGGACAGGGCCAGGTGGTTTGGTCCAAACCGATGTGAGGAGAGCGCCTCACACGGGGTCATAGCCCGGATTAACCTTATAATGACTGAAACAACGGGTGTAGGTAACCAAGAGGTGAGCACGGATGAGATATCCGACCTCTCAGGTTGTAGCTCGGATTTCCGAGGTATGAACACTAAGCTAGGACGCCGGGGGGCCGATATTCATATTGGGCCTATACTCTTGCGAAGTATTAGAGAATTGTGAATAATTAAACGCTGAGGGAATAAATAAGTGTAATTGATTTGATAACTATGCAATAGTTTAATATAGTGAAATTGATTAAATTTAGTAAGAATACAAATAAAATAAAGGAAAAGACGATCTTGCCCATGAGCTATATATATATAAGGAGATTCTCTTCCTTCCCTCTTCATTATTTACAAGTTACCTCTGCTGCTGGTCTGCCCCTTCTCTTTCGTTTTCTCCTCTCTTAACGCTGAGTTGCATGCGCTGGGGAGGGACTCCATTTGTGTATAAACTTCAACTGAATCCCATTCCTGTGATCGAGGCTTCAAGGTGAGTCTACTGATCCATTCCAATTGTGATTCCCTTATCCCTTTTATTCTTTGGCGGTTAAGGGCCATGCATGGTTATATTCGAGGCTGTTCTCCACTCCTCTGGTGAGTGTGAGCCCAAATGCAGTCCATGAACTAAGGGCGTTGAAGTGACGAGCTGTACTTTATGATCCGTAGGTAGTAGGTTAAGCAACGGAAGACTGAGTGACGGAGCTGAGACTACAAAACGAGTGCTCAGAGGAAGGAATCGACACAAAGAGCAGATTATCGAAGCTTGGAACCAAAGTAAGGGGGTGTTCGGTTATAATTAATTAGAATAGGACTCACTTCTATTCAGGTCATTGAGGTAGTGTAAACAGGTTAAGGAAAATGTTACTGAATGTAGTTGTGTGTTTATACTTATGCATGCGTGACTGTGTACATTAATTAGTTGAGGATCAAGTGTGTGGTCGAGTTTATCATGTTATGATCTTGTGATATCTAATGTTGAAATGATCAGTGTTATGTGACGTCGGGTTAGCAAGCAGGCTACCCGAGTGATGAGGAATTGATATTATTATGTGAAAGGTAAATTGTTGAATAACTATGTGGTGTGGGATGGCCGACGGTATATGATAGCCCCTCATTTCCGGCTCTCGTGGTTTTCGTGCCCAGTTGAGCTACCCAGTGGTCAAGTAGGACCCAGTGGTCGAGGTGGAGAGTCAAGCAGGACTCGGTGAACCAAGCAGGGTTCACAGGGTGTGAAGTAGGAGCCCCAGCTGAAGGCCAATCCTTTAGTATCCGGATACTAGGAGTCAGATTGTATGAGAGTCAGTGGTGATTGTGATGAATGTGATGGAATTGCTTGGTTGGGTTAATATAGTTTTCGTATGTAATACACTTGTTGAGTAAACTGTGCTTACTTTCGAATGATGTTTGATGTATATATATAATTATGTATGTGTATTTGTTAAGTTCCATTCTATATTAATTACAATGCCAAACACTCACCTTGCCTTTTTTTTTTAGTAACCAGTGACAGGGAGGGGGAAGGAGCCATGGAGTCGCGCCAAGGGGGAGATCGGTGCCAGGGTCCGAGTGACTTTGAGTGACTCTATAAAGTTATATGTATCTATAAGAACTTCCGAGCATTATTACTAGTTGTGTGTAACCAAGACCGGATCGGATACAGACCTATATTTTAAAATACATCACTGTCTATTTATATGCATTCATGGTTGCTATGACAACTCTTTGGTTAACAGAATCATTTTAGGGTGAGATTTTTCGGGAGTCCGTTTGTATGTTTTGCCCAATCCGATGTGTGAAAGGTATTCGCTCAAGCGAATAGAAACCTCGTTCAAGCGAGAGTCTGGAATCTTGCTCAGACGAGTAAGGACCCCGCTCAAGCGGGAGGTCCTGATTCCTTTTTTTTCCCTATCCGTTGTGCTTAGATTAACTTGTTCTTCTTTCTAGATCTCATTTATTTAATTTGACTGCGACTGCTGTCACTTGAATAGGTCAGTAAAACTAAATGCTATTTCACTAAACCTCGATTAATTTTCAAGAAAAGGAAAAATTTATCATAAGATTTAATCAATTGAATAAAAATAAATGCAAAAATAACCTAGGACGTTACACTTGGTATCAGAGCAGTTCTTTCTAGAGCCGGTGTATGGGTCGGTCTAGTGATTGTGTTAGTCTTATGAAGGTTGATTGTATTTCGTTGTACCATGATTGTGTGTGTGGTCTGGCATCGTTCCCTTGGCACTCCACTGGCGTAGTATTCTATGTATATAAGGTAAATTTCCGATCCCCTGGCTGACCTTGGTTATTAATGGTGATGTGTTTGCTCATTGTAGAATTACTAAATGGCCAAAGAAACTAGTTCTGGGGGAGGAGATGATTTCTTCTCTAGATTTACTCAGCTGATGAGTAGGACCGAGTCCGGTCCCACTCTGGATAAATTCCTGAAAAGGAATCCTCCGATCTACAAAGGGGGACACGATTATGACGGGGCATACATTTGGATCAGAGATATCGAGCAGGTTTTTGAATATTTTGAGTGCTCAGAAGAGCAAAAGGTTTTATTTGCTACTTACCAACTAAAAGAAGAGGCTAGAGTATGGTGGTCCCGAGTGAAGGTGCAGATGAACGCAGCAAATAAGCCGTTGGTATGGGTAAATTTCCGAAGGAGGTTCCTTGTTAAATACTTCCCGGACAACTACAAAATCCAGAAGGAAATGGAATTCCTAAAGTTGGAGCAAGACTGGCTGTCTGTGGCCGAGTACACCAGCAAGTTTGACGAGCTGTGTGATTTTTACCACCCTTTCTCGTTAGAAGGGACTGAGGGTAGCAAGTGTGCCAAATACAAAGCTGGACTACGGATTGAACTCTGTAGTGTAATCGTACCGATGGAGATTAGGGACTACCCAACCCTGGTGAACAAAGCAAGACTGACTGAAGAGGTGCAGTTACAAAGGACGTCCCAGCCGAGAGATAAAAAGCCACTAAAGTCAAAAGGATTCAACTTCAAGAGGATGAGTCAATTCTTTCGGGGCGGCAAGTCTTCTGCTACCTCCTCATCCTCTTCCGGTCGGGGTTCCACTGGTCGATCGGGTAATCCTTCTGGTAGCCATGCATGCTACAATTCTGGTCAGGAAGGTCACATTGCCAAACATTGCCAAGCCAACCAAATTGTGTGCTTCCAGTGCGGACAACCAGGGCACCTCAGGCCCGATTGCCCTCAGAGGCAGCCGCAGGGCAGGCAGGACAACCGAACTAATTCTTCTAGGACCCGGGGTTCCAACTTTCCGAGGGGAGGCCGGAATGGAGCTGGTAGAGGAAACCAACAATCGGGAAGATATGATGCCCAATCTAGCGGTGCCCAGAACGCCATGACCGGACGAGTGTTTGCGTTTGATGCTTCGGAAGCTACGAGGAATGACAATTTGGTACAGGGTAAGTGCCTCATCTGTGGCTATCTGGTTGATGTAATTTATGATTCAGGTGCCACCCATTCCTTTATTTCGGAAAGTTGTGTGCGACGGTTTGGTCTGCCAATCGGTTTAATGGAGAACGCTCTTATTGTTTCCACTCCAACTGGTTCCACTTTCTGTGCGACTACAGTGTGTAGAGAACTGCCGATGCAAATCGAAGCCTGTACTTTTGGAGTGAATTTTATCTGTATGCCATTGAAGGACTTAGATGTTATTCTCGGTCTCGATTGGCTTGCTGCTAATCATGTGTTGGTCGATTGTTATCGGAAGAATATTGTTTTCTCTCAGGAACTTGACATGAAGGACGGGGTGAGCGATGTCCTAACCACATATGTTGTTTTATTCGCTTCAGAGAGTAGGCATAACCTCCTGCCGAGCGATATTCCAATTGTTTGCGAATTTCCTGACGTTTTTCCGGAAGAAATTCCGGAGCTACCTCCCAGTCGGGAGATTGATTTCTCTATTGACTTGATTCCCGGGGCAGAACCTGTGTCCCGAGCGCCATATAGAATGTCTTCGGTGGAATTGACCGAAGTGAAGAAACAAGTAAACGAATTACTAGAAAAGGGCTTTATCCGACCCAGTGCCTCACCCTGGGGCGCTCCGGTGTTACTGGTAAAGAAGAAGGACGGTAGTATGCGAATATGCATTGATTACCGACAGCTGAACAAACTGACAATCAAAAATAAATATCCACTACCTCGGATTGACGATTTACTGGACCAGTTGCGAGGCGCCGTTGTGTTCTCTAAGATCGATTTGAGGTCGGGGTACCACCAAATCCGAGTGAGGTCGGAGGATACCCCAAAAACAGTATTTCAGACTCGGTATGGGCACTTCGAGTACGTAGTAATGCCCTTTGGAGTAACGAACGCTCCTGCCATTTTTATGGACTATATGAATCGGACCTTTCAACCGTACTTGGACCAGTTTGTGGTAGTATTCATTGATGATATTTTGGTATATTCAAGGTCGGACGAGGAGCATGCTCAACATCTTCGACTTGTTTTACAAGTACTCCGAGAGAAGAAGTTGTACGCTAAACTATCTAAGTGTGATTTCTGGGGGAGTAGTGTACAATTCTTGGGGCATGTAATTTCCCAAGAGGGAATCTCAGTTGATCCGACAAAAATTGAGGCGGTTATGGCTTGGGAGAGGCCGAAGTCAGTAACTGAAATCAGGAGTTTCCTCGGATTAGCTGGATACTATCGACGCTTCATTGAGTGGTTCTCTCGGATAGCACTCCCTCTGACTCGGTTAACGAGGAAAGGAAACCCCTTCGTGTGGTCAGAAAAGTGTGAATTAAGCTTCCAAACTCTCAAGCGATGTTTAACGACTGCCCCTGTGCTTG
Organism: Clitoria ternatea; assembly: GCA_037962975.1. Lineage (NCBI taxonomy): Eukaryota > Viridiplantae > Streptophyta > Magnoliopsida > Fabales > Fabaceae > Clitoria > Clitoria ternatea. The sequence goes on from CM075672.1 coordinate 185,519,977, forward strand.
CACTGCCTGATGTAACACAGGAATTTGAAGTATATTGTGATGCATCCAAATTTGGATTGGGGTGTGTGTTGATGCAAGCTGATCGGGCAATTGCCTATGCTTCAAGGCAATTGAGGTCACATGAGGAGAATTACCCGACTCATGATCTGGAACTTGCAGCAGTGGTGTACGCACTGAAGATTTGGCGCCATTATCTGTATGGAGCTCGCTTTGTAGTATTCAGTGATCATAAGAGTCTAAAGTAATTATTTGATCAAAAGGAGTTAAATATGAGACAGAGGAGATGGGTAGAGTATTTGAAGGATTACGACTTCGATCTGAAGTATCATCCGGGCAAAGCAAATGTTGTGGCAGATGCACTAAGCAGGAAGGTATTACACGTGGCTTACCTGATGGGTAGAGAACAGGAATTGCTGGAAAGCTTTAGAGATATGAATGTTGGAATTATTATGGACGCGCTAAACCGAATGACAATCGGAATGTTAAAAATCTCCAACGAATTTCTGGAGTCGGTGGTAGCTGCACAGAAAGACGATGAAGAGTTACTGAGGCTGATTGATACTCAGACCCAAGGCAAAAATATGGAGATAACTTGGGGTAACGATGGTATATGGAGATTCAGGAACCGAGTGGTGGTGCCTGCACATGGAGGCTTCAGGCAGGCGGTGCTATCAGAAGCACACAAGAGCTCTCTGAGTATACATCCGGGAGTGACAAAAATGTATCATGACTTAAAAAAGGAATTCTGGTGGCCAAGCATGAAGAAGGCAATAATCGAGTATGTGAAATCCTGTGTGATATGCCAGAAGTGCAAAGTTGAGCACCAACGACCTCCAGGTTTGCTTCGACCTCCAGAAATTCCGATCTGGAAGTGGGAAGGTATCACCATGGACTTCGTATCTGGACTGCCTCGCACTCGAACCGGATACAACGTGATTTGGGTGATTGTTGATTGACTAACCAAAAGTGTGCATTTCCTGGCAATAAATGTGAAGTGGTCGCTAGATCGATTAGCTAAGTTGTACGTTGCGGAAGTTGTACGACTGCATGGTGTGCCCTCAAGCATTATCTCCAATCGGGATCCCCGATTCACTTCAAGGTTTTGAGGGAGTTTGCAACAATAACTGGGTACTGAGCTCAAACTGAGCTCAGCCTACCATCCCCAGACCGATGGCCAATCAGAACGGACTATACAGACTCTTGAAGATATGTTAAGGGCATGTGTACTGGAACAGGGCAGATCATGGGAGAAATACTTGCCCTTGGTAGAGTTTGCATATAATAACAGTTACCATAGCAGCATTGGGATGGCTCCATACGAAGCTCTTTATGGTCGGAAATGTCGTACTCCATTATGTTGGAATGAGAACGGCGATGCCCTTCATCTGGGGCCTGAGATGATTCAAGAGATGAACGAACAAATCGCTTTAATCCGAGAGAAGATAAACATTGCCCAAGACCGGCAAAAGAGCTATTATGACAATCGGCATAGACCCCTTGAATTCCAAGTGGGTGATTGGGTGTTCCTAAGGATTTCACCGACTAAGGGTGTAGGTCGAATTTTGAAGAGCCAAAAGCTTAATCCGAAGTATATTGGACCATACCAAATACTAGAACGGATTGGTGAAGTCGCTTATCGACTGGATCTTCCCCAATCGTTGACTAACATTTACAACGTGTTCCACGTATCGCAACTTCGAGCCTACATTCCGTGTGATACCATGATTGTACCAAGTGACTCCATTGAAGTGAAGGAGAACCTGACGGTGGAGGCGGTACCAATCAGCATTGAAGAGTATCAAACCAAATGGTTAAGGAACAAGGAGGTACCGCTGGTGAAGGTGAAGGGGCAGAATTTACATTGGATGAACTACACTTGGGAGTTAGAATCCGATATGAGGCGAATGTACCCTCATCTTTTCCAACCGGAACACTGATTTAGGGGACGAAATCTCCTTTTAGGGGGGTGGATGTAACATCCCTGATGTTTTAATGAGAATTATAAGAAATGGGAAATGTTAGTAAATGTTTTAGAAGTTTTATTTAATATTTGTTCTGTCTGAGCCAGAGACGGGAAAGCCGGTGTCGAGATCGGTCTCAGAAGAGCGGGCAGGCGGAGTTGAAGATCGGGAGTGTAAGAGAAGAGCGGACAGGGCCAGGTGGTTTGGTCCAAACCGATGTGAGGAGAGCGCCTCACACGGGGTCATAGCCCGGATTAACCTCATAATGACTGAAACAACGGGTGTAGGTAACCAAGAGGTGAGCACGGATGAGATATCCGACCTCTCAGGTTGTAGCTCGGATTTTCGAGGTATGAACACTAAGCTAGGACGCCGGGGGGCCGATATTCATATTGGGCCTATACTCTTGCGAAGTATTAGAGAATTGTGAATAATTAAACGTTGAGGGAATAAATAAGTGTAATTGATTTGATAACTATGCAATAGTTTAATATAGTGAAATTGATTAAATTTAGTAAGAATACAAATAAAATAAAGGAAAAGACGATCTTGCCCATGAGCTATATATATATAAGGAGATTCTCTTCCTTCCCTCTTCATTATTTACAAGTTACCTCTGCTGCTGGTCTGCCCCTTCTCTTTCGTTTTCTCCTCTCTTAACGCTGAGTTGCATGCGCTGGGGAGGGACTCCATTTGTGTATAAACTTCAACTGAATCCCATTCCTGTGATCGAGGCTTCAAGGTGAGTCTACTGATCCATTCCAATTGTGATTCCCTTATCCCTTTTATTCTTTGGCGGTTAAGGGCCATGCATGGTTATATTCGAGGTTGTTCTCCACTCCTCTGGTGAGTGTGAGCCCAAATGCAGTCCATGAACTAAGGGCGTTGAAGTGACGAGCTGTACTTTATGATCCGTAGGTAGTAGGTTAAGCAACGGAAGACTGAGTGACGGAGCTGAGACTGCAAAACCAGTGCTCAGAGGAAGGAATCGACACAGAGAGCAGATTATCAAAGCTTGGAACCAAAGTAAGGGGGTGTTCGGTTATAATTAATTAGAATAGGACTCACTTCTATTCAGGTCATTGAGGTAGTGTAAACAGGTTAAGAAAAATGTTACTGAATGTAGTTGTGTGTTTATGCTTGTGCATGCGTGACTAGTACATTAATTAGTTGAGGATCAGGTGTGTGGTCGAGTTTATCATGTTATGATCTTGTGATATCTAATGTTGAAATGATCAGTGTTATGTGACGTCGGGTTAGCAAGCAGGCTACCCGAGTGATGAGGAATTGATATTATTATGTGAAAGGTAAATTGTTGAATGACTATGTGGTGTGGGATGGCCGACGGTATATGATAGCCCCTCATTTCCGGCTCCCGTGGTTTTCGTGCCCAGTTGAGCTACCCAGTGGTCAAGTAGGACCCAGTGGTCGAGGTGGAGAGTCAAGCAGGACTCGGTGAACCAAGCAGGGTTCACGGGGTGTCAAGTAGGACCCCCAGCTGAAGGCCAATCCTTTAGTATCCGGATACTAGGAGTCAGATTGTATGAGAGTCAGTGGTGATTGTGATGAATGTGATGGAATTGCTTGGTTGGGTTAATATAGTTTTCGTATGTAATACACTTGTTGAGTAAACTGTGCTTACTTTCGAATGATGTTTGATGTATATATATAATTATGTATGTGTATTTGTTAAGTTCCATTCTATATTAATTACAATGCCAAACACTCACCCTTGCCTTTTTTTTTAGTAACCAGTGACAGGGAGGGGGAAGGAGCCATGGAGTCGCGCCAAGGGGGAGATCGGTGCCAGGGTCTGAGTGACTTTGAGTGACTCTATAAAGTTATATGTGTCTATAAGAACTTCCGAGCATTATTATTAGTTGTGTTTAACCAAGACCGGATCGGATACAGACCTATATTTTAAAATACATCACTGTCTATTTATATGCTTTCATGGTTGCTATGACAACTCTTTGGTTAACAGAATCATTTTAGGGTGAGATTTTTCGAGAGTCCGTTTGCATGTTTTGCCCAATCCGATGTGTGAAAGGTATTCGCTCAAGCGAATAGAAACCTCGTTCAAGCGAGAGTCCGGAATCTCGCTCAGACGAGTAGGGACCCCGCTCAAGCGGGAGGTCCTGATTCCTTTTTTTTTCCTATCCGTTGTGCTTAGATTAACTTGTTCTTCTTTCTAGATCTCATTTATTTAATTTGACTGCGACTGCTGTCACTTGAATAGGTCAGTAAAACTAAATGCTATTTCACTAAACCTCGATTAATTTTCAAGAAAAGGAAAAATTTATCATAAGATTTAATCAATTGAATAAAAATAAATGCAACAATAACCTAGGACGTTACACATAGCACCAGACCCCCTGCTTCAGGTTTTCGTTTCTTTCCAAACTCAAGTGGGTTTTTGAGTTTAAAGGGTTATATAATTACTGTTTTGGGACTTTTTAGTAAAAGTAAATATTTTCTTAAATTAGGTCTTAATTAAATTATTTAATTGTAAACAATTTATTATGAATTTTAATTAAACGAATAAAAATAATTATAAATTGACCTAGGATGTCACATGTGGTATCAAAGCGGTTCTTTTCAGGACCGAATAGGTGGGTAGATGTAGTAAATTACTTGAGTCCCTTATGGGACTATTCTTGCATTTTATTATGTCTTGTTTGCAGTTGTTTACGTTGTTGACAGGTTAACTTGGCATCATTCCCTTGGCACTCCGGCAGCATCTTGTTATATATACATATGTGTAAGGTAATTGTTTTACTCCCTGGTCAATTATTGGTTATTAATGGTGATGTGTTTGGATATTGTAGAACTTGATTATGGCGGAAGGGTCTAGTTTAGGCAAGGGTGATGACTTCTTTGCAAGGTTTTCCCAAATGATGAGGAGGCCTGAATCTGACCCGACTCTTGATAAATTTCTGAAGAGGAATCCACCTACTTATAAAAGAGGACATGATTATGATGGTGCGTGTAACACCCTCGGTTAGATAAGACAAACCCTTCTATGAGATCATCCTATTTAACCGAGAGGTCACAAATTTTCAGAAAAAGTGAATATTTTTTTTAAAATAAAGAGATGGCAGATCAGTGGAAGCAAATAGTATGTAATTCACATAGTCTTTCACAAACTGTAAGTAATTGTACTCTTAACAGAATGGGGCACGCAGGCACCCTTAAATATTATATAGTCATCCATAAATATTCAACTACTTATATTCTATTTAAGGAGCGCTCTCATTTGGTTCAACATATTGCTGTTCTTCATAATCGGGTTCTTGATTTCCTAATTCCTCTGAAATATCAACAGTAAGGGTGAGTATAACCCAAGACCCTGGAGGTTATCTGGTGCGGACATAATCCAGTCAACAGATAATATCACATAAATCATGCAATTAACATATTTATAACTATAACAATCAAACATTGTCATGGAAATGCATGAGTAGGGTTTATTATGATTTATCTTAATTAAGTCTCATGATGCATGTGGGCCCAATAAATCGATCCCCATCATCATTCTTTCATTCTTTGGAATTCATCCTGCTCAAGTTGTCTCTTGGGCACAACGTTTCCATTCTAGAGTGATCGGAGCTCACCAAGTCTCCCATTCATTATCATAGGGTACGAATGAACTCACAGGTTCTCATCAATATATATATTATTTCATCTTGGGACTTGGCTCTACACGATCATAGATACATTCCGTCATTTAGTCGAAGTACACCAGAATTGCATCGTCTCACCCGGCTATCAGGCGCGACTCTGATGCCATTGGGTTGCCGTTCCAGTCGTACTCCCAAGATTCCCCTTAGAGATCGAACGTGAATGTCCTCCAGCGTACCAGGTGTATGCTCTAGTTTTTCTCCTTCAAAAATATTTTCATGATGTGAAATGCATTATTTTTATCATTTAATCCTTGGGTATCTATGTGTTTCCAGTCTCATATACTTGTTCATAAGCTCTTGAATCTCATCAATTGTTTAGACGTTGGAAGTCGTTTTATTATCGTATTAGAGAAAATATATCGGTTATTTCCTAGTTGAAATTTATACTTTGTAAAGGGTAAAATAATATATTCCTTATTTAATTACTCATAATTAAAATAATATTAATGTCAATAATAATAATAATACTAGTTAATAATAGTAAGAATAACAATAATAATAAGAATCATAATAATAATAACAATAATAATAATAAAATAATAGGAATAAGAACAATAATGATAATTGTAACCTTCCAATATTTCAAAAAGGAGTAAAGAAGAGTTTGGTAAATGAAAATCCGAGTGAAAAATGTCAAAAACCAAGTTTTTTGAGTGAAATGAGTTATTTACCGAGTGAAAATGGATTTTCTGAGTAAAGAGTTTGGTACCGAGTGAAAAGTGGGTTTTCCGAGTGAAATGATAATGATTCCGAGTGGAATCAGACTAGAAAGAGTTTTTCAGTGAATCTGAGATGTTTTCCGAGTAAGAAGAGTTAAATACCAAATGAAATCAACTGGGAAGGTGTTTTCCGAGTAAGAAATCGTTCTGTCTGGATGGAACACATTCAAGCAAGTCAAAATCTGAGTGGAACGGAAACACTTCCAAGTGAAGTGTTTCCGAATGAGTTATTTCCGAGAGAGGTGGAAGTACCTCTCGGATTGATATTTCTGATAATGTAATTGCCCGAGTGAAATTTATCAAGGTGGATGGTGTACCGAGGGAAGTGTCTCTGTGTCATTTCCAAGTAAAGCATTCCGAGTAAGTCTTTCCAGGAATGGTGTTTCTGGTTAAAGGACTCTAATTCCGATTGAAGGTATTTCTGATTGGATAATTCCGACAAGAATAATTATCCTGGGAACGTTTCAGTGAATGAAAGACCCGACCACGATATGTGAAGTTGTTCAGCAGTTCAAATTGCATTTTAGTGTAAGGTTTGGTCAGGTTATGAGAATACCGAGTGAAATTATGTCTGGATGGATAGTTTATTGAGTTAAATTATGTATTTTTATGTTTCAAAAGATCCGGTCGATTATTGCAAATAAGATATTTAATTCAAGATCTAATTGAAATAACTATTGATGAAAAACTGATTGGATTAATGTAAAACTGGTCGGATTAACGTAAAAACCGGTCGGATTAGTGTAAAACTGATCGGATTGATGTAAAACCATCTGGAGTGAAGTAAAACCGAGCTTGTTATCATTGATTCCAACATCTATTTATAATTCTTCACTAGAACTTACATAAATACCCATGATACTTAATATTTTCATAGTTCAGCATCAAACATACTCACTTAATCATCAAAATTTATAATAATCAATACAGATAATCGAACGTATTCATTGAATCATGGATTATAACGAGCAACACATCCAATTGAACATATTCATAAAGGTATATATATATATATATATAACAGATATATAATAATTAAAGCATTTTAATTCACACAATTCCCGAATCTGTCCTGGAAAGGTAAGGACCAAAGGTACCTTAACCCTTTCCTTTCACTCGAATTTCCCCAGAATACCCGAGAATATACCCCCTTACCTTAATGGAAGTTCTTTGATGAGAAGGAGACGTTCCCTTCACTGCCCTTGCTTCAGCTCACAGTGAGGAGGAAAAGAAATTGAGAGAAGAAGAAGTTTGTACGTAGAAGAAGAAATAGAGAGCGTTTTTTTTGCTAAGTTCTCTTGGGTCTGAAAATTTCAGACTTGGAATGGGTTCTGCTATCGATTTAATAATGAAAAAGGATAAGTGGGGGACAGCTTTTTGTGAGTGGGCTGTTGGTGGGCTGTTAGTGGAGATAATGGAGATTTAAATAAGGAGGTAGGCTATCTTAGTGCCCATTTCTGGCCGCCTACAAGCTATAGGGCGCATGGTTGGATTAGATAAATTAAAATAGGCACTAAGAGACAAAATTGGAGTCAACACGTCAATTCTGACACTGAATACCGAGTGAAATTCCACTCGGTTAGCCTCTAAGCCGACTGGAATTCTATTTCCGAGTCCGGCTGAGGAGAACTCAACAATTTCTACTATTTCCTTTCCTTGGAGGGACTTAATCCGGTATGATTCAAGCCGATTCAAAGTCTTTCAGATTCCCACTCGGTTAAGTCATCCTAAAACCATGTCTACTCTTATCCAGTCTCACTCGGTAATTTCAAACCAAATCCAAGTCATCTCAGTCAGTCTCACTCGGACATAGTCATTACTTACTCACTCAGGATACATAACACCCTGTTCACTCAGAATAAGTACTCATGTTTAGTCGAAACATATATATAGCTTTTACTCAAAATAATTATAACATCCTTCATTCGGAAATCAACACTCGGATAATAAAGTCTTTCCCCACTCGGGTTCACTCGGCTAATCATCACTTAGCTGGTTAGGCCAACTTTTTCAACTACATTTCACTCAGAGTTCATTAAGGTCATCACCTCTCGGAAAAAGCCCACACATACGAGTCTCACTCGAAATTGGCTTATACACTTAAGACACTCAGTAAAGGTTCTCAACCACAATTAAACTAATCTCCACTCGGAAGTAGTCCAGTAGAGTATATCTCACTCGGAAGAGGAGTCATACCCATAAACTCACTCGAAAATGGTTCAGCCTCCTACATTTCACTCGGAATGGGCTCCCACTACCATTTTTCCACTCGGTATCTATTCGCTTAGCATTACCAGCCGAGTAATGTCCTAATCATACACATATGAAACCATTCGGAATCCTTAACTTAACACTATTTCATCCATCAGCACTTCCCAAATAATTCAACAACACATTTTAGTCGGTAGAAAGCATCAAAACAACATAAAACATATGTATATATGTATTCATTCACTCGGAATACTGCAATCAGAGAAGTTTCCTTCAGAAAAGGAAGCATTTGGCAAGGTTTGACTCGAAAACGAGTCATTCTAGGGTGTTTTCACTCGGAATTTTCACCCAGAAGTGGTTTTCTTGAACACACTTCACTCCAAATGTCTCCGAGGCCATGATGTCACTCGGTAGTAGCCCTCTCGGTCATGTTTTACTCAGAAAACATAACCTTCACTCGGAATTTCTTCCTTCACTTGGAATTTCTTATCATTCACTCTGAATTTCTTTCTGTTACTCGGAACAGAGCCCTTTTTCACTTGGAATTTGCATAATATCATCAATGGTCTATGTAAACTTCATAATTATACACAAAAATGAAATTTTTGGATATTATAAACCATCTACAGGGTATTTATTCGCTAATTTTCTATTACAAACCTTCCATACTTCAAAATTACAATATTGAAACTGTTTCTAAAAATAGGGATGTTACAGTGCGCATATGTGGCTGCGTGATATCGAGCAAGCTTTTGAATATTTTCGTATATGATCAAGAGCTAGAGTTCAAATGAATGCTATAGGTGAACCCTTAGTATAGATAAATTTTTGGTGGAGGTTTCTTGCAAAATATTTTCTAGATAATTATAAAATCCGCAAGGAAATGGAATTCTTAAAGCTGAGCAAGGCAGGATATCTGTAGCTGAATACACAACAAAGTTTGATGGGTTGTGTGATTTCTATCATCCTTTTTCTCTTGAAGGAACTGAAGGCAGTAAATGTGCAAAGTATGAAGTTGGGTTGAGAATTAAGCTCCGAAGTGCAATTGTTCCTTTTGAAATCTGGGATTATCCTACCCTGGTAAACAAGGCCAGACTTACTGAGGAAGTAAAGTTACAAAGAGCATCCCAGTCAAGGGACAAGGAACCATTAGAGGAAAAGGATTCAATTTTAAAAAGATGCGTCAGTTTTTCCGTAGTGGCAAGTCTTCTGCCACATCATCATCTTTTTCTGTTTGTAGTTCTACTAGCCATTCTGGTGGCCGTGCATGCTATAATTGTGGTTAGAAGGGCCACGTTATGAAACATTGTCCTGCTAACCAAACTGTTTGCTTCCAATATGCACAACTGGGACACCTTAAGGCTGATTGCCCATAGAGGCAGCAGCAGGGTGGACAAGGTACTTGGGCTAATGCTTCTATGGTTTGTGGTGGTAATTTTTAGCAGGGAGGCCGAGGCGGCAGTGGCCATGGAGGCCAACACCCTAGGTGGTCTGATGCTCAATCCAGTGGTGCTAAAAATGTTATTGTTAGACGTGTGTTTTCTTTCAATGCATTTGAGGTTACAAGAAATGATAATCTGGTGCAGGGTAAGTGCCTTATTCATGGCTATCTTGTAAATGTAATTTATGATTCTGGTGCAACACATTTCTTTATTTTTGAAAGTTATGTTTGGCAGCTTGGCTTACTGGTGGTGTTAATGGAGAATGCTCTTAGTGTCTCCACTCCTACTGGTTCTACATTCTGAGTAACCACTATGTGTAGAGAATTACCGATGCAAGTTGAAGATCGTTCTTTCTTAGTGAACTTGATAAGCATGCCTTTAAAGAACTTAGATATTATTCTAGGTCTCGATTGGTTATCTGCTAACCATGTCATGGTGGACTATTATCGGAAGGCCATAATCTTCTCTTAGGAGCTCGACACTAAGGATGTGGTGAGTGATGTTTCCGCAACTTATGTTATTTTGTTTGATTCAGAGGAGTGGTATAATCTTAAACCTGTTGATATTCTGGTGCTGTGTGATTTCCCTGATGTGTTCTCGGAAGACATTCCAGAATTACCCCTTAGTTGGGAGATTGACTTTGCTATTGATTTGATTCCCGGGGTAGAACCTGTGTCTCGTACACCTTACATAATGTCTTTAGTGGAGTTAGCTAAAGTGAAGAAGCAAGTGAATGAGCTGTTAGATAAAGAATTTATTCGACTGAGTGCTTCACCTTTGGGCGCTCTGGTGTTGCTGGTGAAAAAGAAAGATGACAGTATTCGCATGTGTATTAATTACAGGTAATTGAATAAATTAACAATTAAGAATAAGTATCCCTTACCACGAATTGATGATTTATTGGATCAGTTGCGTGGTGTCGTGGTATTTTCCAAGATTGACCTAAGATATGGATATCATCAGATTAGGGTGAAGTCGAAGGATATTCCGAAGACGGCATTCAGGACGCGATATGGACATTTTGAGTATGTTGTAATTCCTTTTGGAGTGATAAATGCTCCAACTATCTTCATGGATAACATGAAGAAAATCTTTCAGCCTTACTTGGATTAGTTTGTAGTGGTGTGCATTGATGATATTTTGGTATATTCAAAGTCCATTGGGGAGCATGCGTAACACCTTCAGATTGTTTTGCAGGTGTTACGTGAGAAAACGTTGTATGCTAAATTGTCGAAGTATGATTTCTGGGAAGCAAGTGTACAATTATTGGGACATGTGATTTCTTGTGATGGGGTGTCTGTAGATCCGTCTAAGATTGAGGCGGTTATAGCTTGGGAGAGGCCTAAATCAGTGACTAAAATTAGGAGCTTTTTGGGATTGGCTGGTTATTATCACTGTTTCATTGACGGATTTTCACGTATTGCACTTCTATTAACTCAGTTGATGAGAAAAGAGACTCCATTTGTATGGATAGAAAAATGTGAACTAAGTTTCCAAACTTTGAAGCAATGGTTGACTACCGCACCTGTATTTGCATTACCTGATGACAAAGGAGTTTGTGGTATATTATGACGCATCTAAGTTTGGTTTGGGATGTGTATTGATGCAAGATAACAGGGTCATCGCTTATACTTTCAGGCAACTGAGGTCGCACGAGCAGAATTACCCTACTCATGACTTGGAACTTGCAGCTGTAGTATTTGCATTGAAGATATGGCGACATTACCTGTATGGTTCTCGTTTTGTGAGTGACCATAAAAACTTTAAATATTTATTTGATCAGAAAAAGCTAAACATGAGACAGAGGCGATGGGTAGAGTACCCAAAGGATTATGATTTTGATTTATGGTACCATCCTGTTAAAGAAAATATTGTGGCTGATACTTTAAGCAGAAAGGTGTTGCATGCAGCTTTCTTGATGAGTAAAGAACAGGAATTATTGGAGGACTTTCGTGATATGAATATTAGGGTTGTTGTGCGGGCCCCAAATCAGATGGTGATGGGGATGTTAAAGATCTCCAATGAGTTTTTGAAATCTTTAACTGTGTCTTAGGAAAATAATAAAGAGTTATTGGAATTTCTTGACACTCAAGCAAAAGGTAAAGATATAGAATTGACCAGAGGCAATGATGGTATTTGGTGGTTCAGAGACCGTGTGGTGGTGCCTACAGTAGGAGATTTCAGGCAAGTTGTATTGTTTGAAGCGCATAAGAGTTCATTGGGTATTCATCCTGGAATTACCAAGATGTATCATGATTTGAAAAGGGAATTTTGGTGGCGGAGAATGAAGAAAACAATCACTGAGTGTGTAAAATTGTGTATAATATGTCAGAAGTGCAAGGTTGAGCACTAGAGGACTCCTGGATTGCTCCAACCTCCTGAGATTTTGATTTGGAAATGGGAAAGCATTACAGTGGATTTTGTGTCTGGGTTACCTCGGACCCGTTCTGGATGTAATGCTATTTGGGTGATTGTGGATGGCTAAGAGTGCTCATTTTCTGGCCATGAACATGAAATGGTCGTTGGATAGACTACCCAGATTATACATTACTGAGATTGTGAGATTACACGGCGTGCCTTCAAGTATCATTTTAGACCGTGACACCCGATTCACTTCTAGATTTTGGGGAAGTTTGTAGCAAGAATTGGGTACAGAGTTGAGGTTGATTTCAGCTTATCATCCTCAAACTAATGGTCAATCTAAGCGAACTATTCAGACATTGGAAGACATGCTCAGAGCTTGTGTATTGGAGCAAGGTGGCTCATGGGAACAATACTTGCCATTGGTGGAGTTTTCTTATAACAACAGTTATCATAGTAGTATTGGGATGGCTCCTTATAAAGCTTTATATGGTAGGCGGTGTTGTATGTCGTTATGTTGGAATAAGAATAGAGATGCGGTCCATCTTGGGCCCGAATTAGTTCAGGAAATGAATGATCAAGTAGCATTGATTTGTGAAATGATGAAAATTGCCCAGGATCATCAGAAGAGTTAGTATGACAATCATCATAGGCCACTTGAATTTCAGGTAGGAAATTGGGTATTCCTGAAGGTGTCACCTACTAAAGGTGTGGGTCGTGTGTTGAAGAGTCAGAAACTTAACCCGAGATATATTGGGCCATACAAGATATTGGAAGAGATTAGTGATGTAGCTTATAGATTGGATCTTCCCCGTTCATTGACTAACATTAACTTGATGCATAAATCCTGTGGATTATATTCTTTGGCAAGCGCACCAATCATTAAATTTGTAATATATTTGATTGTTCCCACAGGGATTGTGGTAATTACCTCAATCTTAAACTAGCACAAGCTGAACCAACACAATGCAGTATAATATTCATTCTGTTTTTGTTACTTTTATACTTTCTATGTTTTTGTATTTTTAGAAACAATAGAAGAGATGAAGTGTGATTAATGGAAGATAGGTTAGGATTGCTTCAGCTTACAATTTTATAAAGAAACATGCAATTAAGGTTCAATCAAGCTTCAGACTCAAGAGGACAATTCATAGATGGTTAATCCCTAATCCCTTAGGTGACTAACACTAATTCCTAAGCATTAAACCCTAATCCCTTAGGTGCTCAATGACAGAGAAATCTAATGCGAAATTAGAGGTTGAACCCTAACTATTCACCTAATTACTAGGCCTAAATTAGTTAGGAAGCCAGAGGTTACCTAAGCCTCAACCATGATTCCTCACTGGTGAGATTCTTCATCAGATCTGGATTTTTCAATCCAGCAATGGAACTCCACTCCTCAGCTTGTTCTCCTCATGATTCAAAAGTTAAATTCCTCAATACACCTTCAAGAATTCATTGTAATCCTTCGCAATCCCATCCCTAGGGGTTTAAAAACCCATGGAAATGGATTTAGACGAAGAAATGTAGAGAGACATGGACGAGAGAATTTAGAGAGAGAAAAGGATTAGAGAGATATTAGAAATGAGAAAATGAGTCGTGTTATTGCTTCTGTGTGTGTCTCTCCTCCTCCTCTTTTACAGAGTATGTACAAGTATATATAGGTAACTTACAGCTAGCTAACTAACTAACTAATTACAAGAGACACTTAACTAATAATTAAACTAACTAAACTAATTACATGATTATAAAGAAATAATTAATTACAAGACATTACTTAAATTACTAGGTACATCAGTAACTAACAACTTAAACGATAATTAATAGGATCACTACAACACTTCATTTGGAGGGAAAAATAGTGAACTGAATAAACAACCTCACACTTGAGCGTGTTTTACTAGCGCTTAAGTGAGGTCGTTAATTTATGCATTATGACTTCACGCTTGAGCATGATTGAAATAAGCTTAAGCGTGAGCTTGAATTTGGGCTTCATGCTTGAGCGTGAATGGAAGGCGCTTGAGCGTGAACTTGAATTAATGAATGTAATGGAATCACGTTGGGTGTGACTGAGTGGGCTTGAGCGTGACCGAGGTTTGCATGCTGTGACTCCCTTTTACATGAATTGCATGATGAGCTCACGCTTGAGCGTGGAACTTGGAAGCTTGAGCGTGAGACTTTAATTCCTTACTGCACCTGATAAACAAATAAATGCCTAGCGTATGTGTCTAGTGTATGTACGCTGGGTTAGTGAATTTACAAATAAAAAAATTCCTTAACTACTTTATCTTTTTGATCATTTTCTTGCATAATTCAAACACTTTTGAATTAAATAAATAAAACCAGAATTAATGACAATTTATTAAATAATAATACCAAACTAAATAAAATTAAATGGATTAAGTTAAATTAAAGGTGAAATTATTAAGTCTTTTTAAGACTTATCACATCCTCAAACTTAAATCTTGCTTGTCCTCAAGTAAGGACTCAAATTGATTAAATCAATTGCACTTACTCAAGACAATCAACCTTTCCTTAACTTAATTCATACCATAATTATTGAATATCATTCATGCTTTCTTTTCACAAATTCTGAAAATATAATTACTCACACTTCCCCTAGGAACAAGTTGGTGATGCTTTCCTTACATGGCTTAGTGTTTCACTCTTCTCTCAGAATATAGGTTCAATTGTATGCACTCATCACCTGCATAATTGTCAGATCAATATAGGCTTGCAACAGTTCTAAATATCATGACATATGCTAACACAATTGGATCAGCAAGGGCTTTTTAAGCTTGTAATGGGGTTAGGCTACAGGCTCCATTTTTGTTTTTCTAGTCAATGTTGGGTTAAAAGATGTGACCACTAATGCCTTGCCTCAATCTTAACTTAAATGCCTCTACTAACCAGATCTTTTGCTTTTATTTTTCTCAGATGAAGGATAACTTAACTACTTGTGGTGCTTTGCACCTTCTTCTCTTTCTGTCCTTTGGACTCTTTCTTTCTTTCTTTCAATTTTTTTAATACCATTTTTGTTCTATATAGGAATTGCTTTGTTGATTTTTCACTTTTCTTTTGCTTTTGTTGTTCTTCCTTTCATTTTTCAAAATCCTCATCTATAATTAAGTTCAGAATGTGTCCTTTAATTGCTGTTAGACACGCTATTCATCCCCAAACTTAGAACTTACTAGTCCCTAGCAATAAGAAAAGACTCAACAATTCATCAGTGGAACATCCAGGGATAATTCACTTAGTTTTTCTTAGATACATAGACTTGTATAGTTAGGTACATAATTAGAATGAAAGGGTCTCAGGCTCAAACATAATTATTGGGTCAAAGGATAATTGAAAATAAGGATGGCTAAATTTGGTCCTGGCTAATTTTCAAAGAAGGCCTTCATCATTTCCAATTGGCAAACGTATAATCATTTAGAAAGCACTGAAGCAAATTCTGTCTCACTAACAATAATGCAGACACACTCAAAAAAAATAATAAAGGCTTAAAAGCTAATACATTACAGGTAATTAGCCAATCATGTCCCCAAACTTAATGCAAGATTATAAATTCAGATTGCTAACTAGCATAATGAATAAACAAATAATTAATGATGAAAAACAATTATGGATAGGGATCATGAATCAAGTAATGCCAATCAATTAATTCATCCAGTTGATACCTGAGAATCAGCATACTTTAAATTATTAAGATGAATTCTAACTTAAACATAATTGAAATATTTCATAAGTGAATAAGATCAGAGTATAAATCACTTCCCTTTTTACCTTTATGGCACAGATTTGGTAAGCAAATGATTACAATAAGTAAGCAATACAATTAGAAGAAAAAAATAAAATTAAACAAGAAGAAGGAAAATTAATTTCATTACACTGAAAAGAAATACATTGTTCAAAATAAAGTGACTTCAATAAAGTATTTACATTCCAAAGGTAAATGCTAGATAAAAATAAAGTAAACATTAGTCTTTTTCCTTAGCTTCCTCCATAGGCTCATCAGTTTCTGGCTCAAGGTGAAGTGGAAATGCTGTTGGCATTGGTGCAGCTTCAGGGGGGAGTATGAATCCAATGGAAGCTAACCATTGATCTCTATCAGTTGGTACCCCCATTTCTTTAGTAGGGTCCAAGTTCAATGTGATTGTAATCTTTCTCAGCATCTGATCATGATTCATGAACAGATCATAGGTCCCTAACTGTATTCTTTTCATGGCCTGCAATTCCTGCATTATCATAGCAAAGCTAAAAGGACTACCTGGATCTATTGGTGGTGGCACAGAAGATATTGATGTGGGATTTTTGAGACGCCTTGGTTCTTGAGGCACAAAATGATCAATATGGTCTCTCACCCACTACTTATCCATGACCCTTCCAAGTTTCACCCTTGCTTGCTCTTCATAATCCAAATTAGCCTTGTTCTTTTGGGCCAACAAAGTAATAACAGAGCAGTATGGTAATTGGAGATTCTTTTCAGTAGTTTTCACCATTTCCTCCAATATCAGTTCACCCAAGTTTACATAAAGGTCTCTCATTAAGCAATAAATCAACACTAACCTCTTAATGGATATCTCAGTAGCATGAGCCACAGGTTGCAGGGATGAAAGGACATAGTGGCACCATAAGAGGAGGAGATGATTCAAACAACTCTTCCTGATGCTTTTTGGTGCACCATTCACTTTTGTTATATATACAGCTCCTTGTTCATAGCATTCCTCTAAAATTTCTTTCCTAAGATTTTCATTTTGAGCCCTATAAAAGATATCAACTTTCCAAGTGTAGTGACATCCTTCATAAACTAAAATAGGAACTTTTAAAAGCTTATTCAGTATGTGACCAGATAGAGGAATGGTGACTCCTCTTAAGAAGGAAGAAAAAAGAAACTTATCCTCAATAGAATTGGCCCTTAGATTGGCATAAAATTCCCTAGTAAGTTCCTGGTAACCATTCCCTAAATTCTCATTAAAAAATTGCCTCCCTCTTGCTAACATGGCAGCTTTCATAGTGTGATCAGAACAATTTTCTTCCTCCAGGCCTAGAGCTCTATCCTTTATTACTCCTCTATGTTTGAACTTATTCTCATAATCTTGGGTGGCCTTGGAACCTCTAAACCTATACCCATCAAAACCCTCAACTGTCTGAGACTTCTTTTCTTCCTCAAGGCTTTTACTCCTTTTGGTTGGTGGAGAATAAGGGATACTGATAGTAACCACCCTCTTTCCTTTCTCTTTTGAGGTTTTCTTCATATTTTCTATTTCAACAATTTTTTCAGGTTTTCTAAAAAGTCTTTATGATCTTCTGACCATTGTAAGTGTTAACGATGGTATTTATAAAGCCTAAATGGATACAATTGCACAAACATCACAACCACGACAAAAAGAAAATATAAGATGAAAAGATATGATGGATGCATAAAATTTGAAATTGAAACAAAGAACTACTAAAATCCTAGTTATCATTGAAATTAAAGAATGTAAAGATGTTACCTTTCAAAGGAATCCAGAGATTGTGCCATTTCCTCTTCAAAACCCAAGGTTCCAACGTAAAGAGTTAGGATTTGTACACTGAGAGGGTTTTATACTGTTGAACCCAATACATGAAGTATGCATAGTTACGCTGAACCTTAGGCGTATAAATGCCCAAATTAAAGCACACAGGAGGTAACAGGTATGAATCATGCTGCAAGCTTGTATTATCATGCTTAAGCGTGAGTCATAACTATGAATCATGCTCAAGCGTACACTACTTGACTCAAGCGAGGAGAAAGTACCATGGGGCATACTCAAGCACTGAGTGACCACTCTTAGGCAACAAGCTTGGAACAATAAACTTTCAACTTTCTTAAGCCCGAGCACGCTCAAGCGTGGGACCTTTTTCAGTATCAGTGGCATGCTAGGAAGCTTACGCTCAGGCGTGAATAAATGTACGCTCAAGCGCGTATGCAAAACATGTGACAGGTCTGGTACAGACTCGATCACGCTTAAGCTTGATATTGTTTCGCTCAAGCGCGTAATATACAGGGACAGTCACGCTCAAGCGTGAAGTGGTCACGCTCAAGCTTGAGCAGCTTAGGGACATCACGCTTAAAGCGTAAAAGGGCAAGCTCAAGCACCAAATTGGTCCAGGATCACGCTTAAAGCGTGGAGGCATACGCTCAAGCGCATAAGCATAATAGTAGAGAAACTACCACGGTCACGCTTAAGCGTGACTAATGCTTGCTTAAGCGCGTGGCACATCAGGACCTACTCTTCATGATCTCGCTTAAGCGTGTACAGTCCACGCTCAAGCATGATGCATTCTTATGGATGACAATTAAACAATGCTCGAGCTCGCTCAAGCGTGTAGGAGTTCGTTCAAGTGCCAGGGAACATTTTTGTCCACGCTTGAGCGTGCAAGGGACTCGCTTGAGCGCTAGAGGGGGTCTGATGCTGATTTAATTACGCGTAAAAATGCCCAGTTTGAAACGTATGTATGTGCACCCCCTGGTCCACAATTTTATTATTTTGTTGGAGTGCGTATGTACACTAAAATTCAAAGTATGTACACTCAAACCTTATTCTAAATTTTACAAGTTTATTCACACCTTGTTCAAAATTTTTAGTTTTCATTTACTATTTTAAAACACTAAACACAAACTATAACAATAAAAAATGTAGGGTTACCTCCCTCAAGCGCTTCTTTAAGGTCACTAGCTTTACCTTTGATAGACACCTAAGAAGATGCCTATAAAAACATGGAGGATTTCTGCCTATCAAACTCTACTTTACTCTTCTCCAAAGTAGAGTTTGAGTCTCTGGCCATTCACCTTAAAAGTTCTGCCAGTGGCTGGTTCTTTAACCTCAATTTCACCATGAGGGAAAACCTCATTCACAATAAAAGGTCCAGACCACTTGGATCTGAGTTTTCCGGGAAAAAGTCTGAGTCTAGAATTGAATAACAAGACCTTATCATCCTTTTGAAACTTTTTTCTATTTATCCACTTATCATGCCACCTCTTAGTTTTCTCTTTATAGATTAAGGCACTCTGATAAGCATTGAGTCTGAACTCCTCAAGTTCATGGAGTTTCAGGACTCTTTCCTCTTGAGATTGGTCATAATCCACGTTTAACAGTTTTGTGGCCCACCATGCCTTATGTTCCAACTCCACAAGGAGATGGCAAGCCTTACCATAAACCAACTAATAAGGAGACATGCCAATGGGAGTTTTAAATGCTGTTCTATAGGCCCACAATGCATCATCTAATCTCACAGACCAATCCTTCCTAGATTTCCCTACCACTTTCTCTAATATTCTCTTGATTTCTCTATTAGAAAGCTCAACTTGTCCACAAGTTTATGGATGATATGGAGTAGACACCTTATGCAGTACCTTATAGTGTCTTAGGGCTTTTTCCATGATTCTATTGTAGAAATGTGACCCCCCATCACTAATGAGGACTCTAGGGACTCCAAATCTAGAGAAAATGTTCTTATTTATAAACCTAAGCACCACATGTGCATCATTAGTTCTGGTAGGGATTGCCTTCACCCACTTGGAGACATAATCCACAGCAACAAGGATATATTCATTGAAGAATGACTTTGGGAATAGTCCCATGAAGTCAATGCCCCAAACATCAAATAACTCCACAACTAAAATATTTGTC
The DNA here is from genome assembly GCA_037962975.1 of Clitoria ternatea. Taxonomy (NCBI): domain Eukaryota; kingdom Viridiplantae; phylum Streptophyta; class Magnoliopsida; order Fabales; family Fabaceae; genus Clitoria; species Clitoria ternatea. The sequence goes on from CM075672.1 coordinate 185,540,012, forward strand.
AAAGGCATACCAACTTTAGCAGAGAGGCCTTCACTTCTTTGGCACTTATCACACCTTTGCACATATACTCTAGCATCCTGAAAAATTGTTGCCAATAATAGCCACATTGTAACACTTTTGCTGCTGTTCTGGAGGCACCATGGTGTCCTCCATAATAGGAGTCATGGCAGTGCCATAGGAGTCTTTCTTGCTCTGATTCAGGCACACATCTCCTGATAATTCCATTTACTCCTATCTTATAAAGAAATGGATCATCCCATAGAAAGGTTTTACTGTCATAAAAGAATTTTTTCATCATTTGGGATGTTCACCCTTCAGGTACCATAGAAGCACTTTTAAAGTTGGCCATATCAGCATACCATGGCCCTATGATAATTGCCATCAGCCTCTCATCTGGGAATTCCTCTTTAATCAAGATAGAATCTGATTCACCCTCCAGACGGGTGAGTTGATCAGCCACTAAGTTTTCTACTCCCCTTTTATCTTTTATTTCTAAATCAAACTCTTGGAGTAAAAGAACCCACCTGATCAACCTTGGCTTTAATTTTTTTTTAGCTAGCAAGTACTTGATTGCTGAATGATCTGTATACACAATGACCTTAGCACCAATCAAGTAAGCTCTAAATTTATCAAATGCATACACCACAACAAGCATTTCTTTTTCAGTAGTGGTGTAGTTTATTTGATTCTCATTCAACACTTTACTAGCATAATAAATTACATGTGTTAATTTTTCTTTCTTTTGTCCTAGCACAGCTCCTATAGCAAAGTCACTTGCATCACACATGAGTTCAAATGGTAAAGACCAATCAGGTGCTGCAAGGATTAGAGCTGAAATTAATCTTTGTTTCAAATTTTCAAAAGCCTTGACACAGTTTTCATCAAAAACAAAAGCATGATCTTTCACCAATAAATCAGTCAAAGGCTTTGCTATTTTTGAAAAATCTTTTATAAATCTCCTATAGAAGCCAACACATCCTAAGAAACTCCTCACTCCTTTCACATTGATTGGAGTAGGAAGTTTTTTAATGATATCAATCTTGGCTGTATCTACTTGAATACCCTCAACAGAGATTTTATGGCCAAGGAATATCCCTCCTCTAACCATAAAATGATACTTTTCCCAGTTGAGGACAAGATTAGTCTCCTGACATCTCACCAACACCTTAGATAGATTGCTGAGGCATCTATCAAAGCTGCTTCCAAACACAGAGAAGTCATCCATAAACACCTTAATGAACTTCCATACCATGTCCCCAAAAATTGCCAGTATACACCTTTGAAAGGTTGCTGGCGCATTGAACAAACCAAATGGCATGCGCCTATAAGCAAAGATTCCATAGGGACAGGTGAAGGCTGTCTTCTCTTGATCTTTTGGATTAACCACAATTTGGTTGTAACCAGAATATCCATCAAGGAAGCAATAATACTCATGACCCGATAGCCTCTCAAGCATTTGGTCTACAAATGGTAAAGAAAAGTGGTCTTTTCTAGTGGAGTCATTAAGCCTTCTATAATCTATACACATTCTCCAAACTGTAGTTGGTCTAATGGCAATGACTTCACCATCTTCATTTTTAACAGTGGTCCTCCCACCTTTCTTAGGCACCATTTGGACTGGACTAATCCAAGCGCTGTCTGAGATAGGATAGATAATCCCTGCATCAAGGAGTTTAACCACTTCTTTCCTTATAGCTTCTTTCATTATAGGGTTTAATCTTCTTTGTGGCTGAACAACAGGGGAATAGTCATCCTCCATCAAAATTTTATGCATACAAAATGATGGACTAATTCCCTTTAAATCAGAGATGTTCCAACTAATGGCAGATTCATGTTTTCTTAAAACCCTATCAATTTTTCTACATCCTCATCTTTTAAATCAGCATTAATGATTGCAGGATGTGATTTATTATCTCCTAAGAAAACATATTTCAAATGAGAAGGCAAAGGTTTCAAATCATGCTTTTCTTCAAACACTTCCTTACCTTTCTCAAGTTTAGTATTATTTAATTTTTCTTTCTTTTCATTTTCTAATTCACCTACTTCACATGCTTCTAGTAGGTTCAGCAACTCATTATGTGAGTCATCTAACTCCTCAGTCTCGGAGTCAAAATCATCCTCAAGAAAGGCTTGTAAAGCGTCTTCTTTAGTTCTTAACAACATAAGAGTCTTATAGTTTTTAACTTCTTCAAGCATAAAACAATCCATCTTCTCAGCTGGATGTTTCATAGTATTGAAGACATTAAAAGTTACCTGCTCCTCCTGAACTCTCAGCATGAGTTCTCCCTTCTCTACATTAATTAAAGCTCTTCTAGTAGCTAAGAAGGGTCTTCCTAAGATTAAAGGAATTTCTTTATCAGCTTCCATATCCAAAACTATAAAATCTGCTGGAAAGATGAACTTATCTACCTTAACTAACAGATCTTCCAATATCCCATGAGGATATTTGATAGACCTATCAGCCAACTAGAAAGACATGAGAGTTAGTTACAAGTCGTTAATTCCTAACTTCCTCATTAAAGATAAAGGCACGAGGTTAATGCTAGCCCCTAGATCACATAAAGCACTTCCAACATGAACATCCCCTATTACACAAGGTATTGTAGAAGATCCAGGATCTTTTAGCTTTTGAGGAAGTTTCTTTTGAATAATTGCACTGCACTCTTGAGTGAGAGTAATCATCTCATCTCCCTTTAGCTTTCTCTTCTTAGACAAGAGCTCTTTCAAGAATTTAGCATAGGAAGGCATCTCTTGCAATGCCTCAGCAAAGGGAATATTTATGTGAAGCTTTTTAAACACATCTAAGAACTTAGCAAACTTTTACTCCTTTATCTGTTTCTTGAATCTATGTGGAAATGGAGCATTCTTTAATTTCTCAGGAGTTAGCTTGACAGCTTCCTCCAAGATCAAATCAATCTTTTTCTTTTTCTTTTGATGAACTTGGTTTTCTTTTTCTTTCTCTGTTTCTACTTTATTTTCAGTTTTATCATTAACTTGCTCACTTTCCTGCTCTTTTTCTTTTTCTGCCTCTTTTTCTAAACTATTTTCCTGACTTGGAGTAGGGATAAGAACTTTCCCACTCCTTATGGTTATTGCCTTGCAATGTTCTCTAGGATTTACCTCAGTATCTCTAGGAAAGTTGCCTGACTGTCTCTCAGCTAACTATTTTGATAGTTGTCCAACTTGGTTTTTCAGATTTTGAATGGACGCTTCTTGATTTTTAAAGCTGGCCTGAGTGGCCTGAATGAACTGAGATAACACATTCTCAAGTTCAGACTTTTCTTTAGAAGGAGGGGGAGAAGGTTGTTGTGCTCTAGTTGTGGCTTGATTTTATAGCACGTTTTGATTCAAATGTGGACCTTTCTGCCATGAAAAATTGGGGTGATTCCTATAGTTAGGATTAAAGGAATTAGAGGAATAATTCCTTTGATACTGTTGCCCTATGTAATTAACTTGTTCAGCAGGCACATTTAGATCACACATGCCATTTTCATGGTTTCTACCACAAAAATCACAGCTCATCATACAAACTTGACTAGGCTTTTAAAGTTTTGAAATTTGTAAACTTAGTTTCTCTAAAGCCTGAGTCATCAACTTACTTTGAGCCAAATAAGCATATTATGCTTCTAATTCTAATATCCCTCTCTTAGGGATTTGGCTCCTTTCACTAACCAAACATTCATTTGAAGCCATGTCATCAATCAACTCTATATCTTCTTCTACAATTTTTGTGGTTAATGAACCTCCAGCTAAGGTATCAATCAAGACTATAGTTGCTGGTCTTACACCATTATAGAATATGGTAACTTGCTACACATCAGGAATCCTATGGTGAGGATATTTCCTCAAACTCTCTTTGTACCTATCCCATGCTTCCATAAGAAATTCACCCTCTCTTTGCTGGAAACAAGTGATTTTAGTGCGCAACTTGGCATACTTGGAAGGAGGGAAATATTTAATCAAAAATTTTCTTTGTAAATCCTCCCAAGTGGATATACTGCCTCTTGGTTGGCTCTGTAACTAGGCTTTTGCACAGTCCCTTAGAGAAAAAGGAAATAATCTCAATCTTATTGCCTTATCAGGGACACCATTCATTTTCACTGTATCACAAATTTGGAGGAAGGTTGCTAGATGCAAATTTGGATCCTCAACCTCACTTCCTCCGAATTGATCATTTCTAACCAACTGCAGCAAAGCTGGTTTAAGTTCAAAGTTATTAGCTGTAATCGGAGGCCAAAGGATGCTAGATTGCGATCCTTCTTCAGTAGGCCTAGAGTAGTCACCTAGTGTAACTCTCCTCTGTTCCATTTCTTGCTGTTCTTTTGCTTTTTCTCCTTTTTAAGCTTAGGCTCTAAAAAATCAATATCAGGATCAAAGAAGAAAGGCTCTCCTCTGTTCCTTGACTGCATACACCAAATATTAGACACAAAAACAATTCACAGCTATACACAAACTATTGCTATACTAAAAATAAGAATTAAACTACTACTAAATACTAAACAAAATTCAACGGTTCAGTCTAGTACCGGTCCAAGGATTGTTGATATTACTCAACAATCCCTGGCAACGGCGCCATTAACTTGATGCATAAATCCTGAGTCATTAACTTGATGCATAACTCTTAGAGGGTTTATATTCTTTTGACAAGTGCAGCAATCGTTAAATTTATAATATATTTGATCGTCCCATAGGGATTGAGGTAATTACCGCAATCTTGGACTAGCACAAGTTGAACTGTAACATCATAAATTTCAAAAATAGAGAATTAATTTAAGGAAATAGATATTGAATAATTGAATGTGAATTATTTAATGTCCTAAAATATTGGAAGTAATTTAATTAAGATTTTCGGAGACTGTTAGTGATTTATTAGGACCGGATAAGTAGAAAACTGACCCGAATAAAATATGAGTGATGGACCAAGTATCTCTAATTGAGATGCTGTTGGTCAGGGCTGTAGAGAATATTACTGGGAAACCGAATATGTATTCAGATTAATTTTTAGATAAGGTATTGAGCCCAAACAGAGAGCCTGTTTGTTTAAAAATGGAAGAATTTAATGAAAGATTGAAAATTTAAAAACAAAGCCTCACCTTTTCACTCTCATTTCTCGTGACCCTATCTCTCTCCCTTATGCTAACACACTTCTTCTTCCTTCTCTCATTTCCCACTCATCTCTTTCACCCTCTTCTCCTTTATACACCTAAGGAAGGCTTGGTACTTCTTCTTTTCTCTTATTTTTGTCCACTATTGGAGCAAGGAGGAGCATTGGGTGTTTGAAGTCTTCCCTTTCCTCTCCTCCATTTTTTTGTTCACCATCCTCTCCCTTGGCTTCTATTTTTGCTTCTTGATTGAGGTAAGCTCTTCCTTATTTTAATGGTGGTTAAACCCTAGAATATGGATTGCTAAGGCTTGGGAGAGTATTAAATGCATGTGGGTAATGAAAGGAACCATTAAATTCAAAACCCTAAGGTGGGGTGAAATAAATATGAACATTCATGAGCAATAAATGATGTGTACAAAAATAGGGTTGAAGAATGTGGAATATTGAAGTGCATTTATGAAATGGATGAGTTTTAATGAAACCCTAACTTATAAAATTGGGGGAAATGTGTAATATGAATATGAAATGCATTAATTGATGGTGAGAATGTTATTAATTATGAGGTATAGCCATAAATGATGATTGGTGATGGTGGTTAGATGCCATAAATGAAAAACCCACTTAAACTGAGTTAAATGTGGGGTTGGTATAAGGGGTAACCTAACTAATTAGGTTGTTGCCTTGATAATAATGAATGATGATCAAAGGGAAGGAATTCCCGAAGCCTAATTAGACAAATGAATAAAACCTATAAATAGTTTCTACATGATGAGAATCATGTGTACGTATATATGTATATATATTGAAATGGTGCTTGAATAAATGATTAATGTGGTCATATAATTGATTGGTGTAGGACTTGATAACACTTGTGAGGTGGGAACATCAAACCCAGAAGTCTACTTCTCTTGAGGTAGGAGAGGGGTGTATTTTCTAAATGCATAAAACTTTGTATATTGATAATGTATGTATTGATGCCATGTTGCGTGTTGTTCCTTGAATGGATACAGTATTGTGAGTATGTAATATGAACCAGAGAATTAAATCTGCGATGGTTGATTTTGGAATGGTATATACATATATTTATGTATAGGATGATGTAGAATGAATATTGTGATTTAGTATGAGTGATGCCCTAGATGAGAGGGTGAGACAATCCTTATGAGGTTAAGGCATGCATGAGCATTGTTGCATACATAGCATGGCATGCATAATATGGTACTTGAAATGTGGTTGTGATCACTTGAGATTTGTGATATACAGGGCTTGTGAGTTCATGTGATTATTAAATCGGTGGTTGCGATCACCTGATATTTGAATTGAGAGGCCCTGCGGGACCATTGAGAATGAATGCCCGTGGTTGCGATCACGAGGCGGGAGTACCCCTTGTGAGGTGGGAAACCATTATAAATTTTTGAACGTGGTTGCGATCACGAGAAAGCACCTTGCGAGGCTGCTAGAGGGAGTACCCCTTGCGAGGTGGGAAACCAATGTGAATGAATGAATAATTATGGTGGTTGCGATCACCTAATGAAATGAAATCGGATCCGTGCATATGCATCTTAAACACTAGCTTGTGCATTAGCCATAAGAGCATGGCATAATGTGATATCCTGTTGAGGAAGTTTCGTGAAGTGTATGTGGGACTCTCTTGAACACTAACTGTAATTACGTTATTGGTGGTGTGACTATGTGAACCTTGATGAATATGTATGTTCAATGAATTTGATGAATGTTTGATTTTTCTTATGCCATTTGAACTCCTTCTAGGAGGAGACGTTTAATCTTGCATTCATATTTATGTTATCACTAATCGCTGGATTTTCATCATTGAGAAAATATACGCACTCTCCCTGTGGTCTACCTTTTTAGCTCTTGTGTTGTAGGGTTACCCATGGAGCTCTTGTGCAGAGAAATGGTGTGAAGGAAGTCTATTTTGGGTAAAAAGTGCCTTGGCCGGCAAATGTTTGATTTTGTGGCTTTTACGTAGGCTTTTGTATTGTATGTAGATATAGTGACATTTTGTATAGCCACGAATTAATGTGGATAATTGGTGTGGATGATGAATATATGATGATGATTTTGGAGGTCATTTATGAAAATATGACCCTAGTGCTTATGGCTCATTTCCATTGGTGACCTTAACCTTGTTTGGATAGTGAAAATGATGTATGATGCAGCTAGAATTGATGAATGAATATAGGTCTCTATAAAAATTGCATGTTATGGAACACACATAGTAAATAGCTTAATTAGAAAATGATTCATGAGTTGGAATGAAAATTTATGGGTATGATGTTTTGGAACGAGTTTTAAAGGCTTAACATGACATATGTGATGTGATGAATTTAACCAATTTGGCTAGAATTGAGTTTTGGTATGTTGAGTTGTTGAATTGCCCTGTTATCTACGTTTTCACTAGTATTCTCGCTCAAGCGAGATGGAATCTCGCTCAAGCGAGAATCCCTCTGCGTTGGTATATGGCCACTGGGCAAATCTCGCTTAGGCGAGAGTGGGTCTCGCTCAGGCGAGATTACCTACGTATCAGGTGTTAGCCTCTGGAGGAAAGTCGCTCATGCAAGTAGGGTCTCGCCCAAGCGAGAGTGAGGTACCTTGCCACTAGACCAATTTCACTTGAGCGAAAGGCCTTTGGAAGGTGGCACTCGTTCAAGCGAGTGAGTGTAAGTTTGATTCTGGAGGAATTTCGCTCACCCTCGCTCGCCTCACCCAAGCGAATCCTGTGGATCTCGCTCAAGCGAGATGGGGCTCGCTCAAGCGAGACAGCCCCTGGAACTCCTTTCCTTCTTTTCGCTCAGCCTATCCTGTGACTCGCCCAAGCGTTCCACTCAGACTCGCTCAAGCGAGTGTGGCTCTCGCTTAAGCGAGGGGCACCCTGATCATTCAAACTACACTGTTTTAATTATTTTCCCTTTTCTTTACCTTAAATCTTCGTCTCGCACCATCTTATAAACACCTTAGGCATAATTCAAATTCATTAACCTTCATGATGGTTGACCTCTTTGGACCCAATCATATAACATTAATTTACGTGACTCTTTTCGCTGTTTTCAATTAAGGATTCCTCATTTATCGATTTCTTAAGATACCTTCTCATATCTCCATAGATGAGATAGGTCCTTCATAGATCCAGGGTATTGAACTACAGCTTCGCCACTTTTGTTACTATAAATTAATGCTATTATAAATCGTTAAAAATTTACCCCTATTTTCGGGGTGTCTCATGAACCAACACAAGCAGATAGAATTCATTCTGTTTTTGTTATTTTTATACTTTCTATGTTTTTGTATTTTCAGAAACAATAGAAGAGATGAAGTGTGATTAATGGAAGATAGGTTAGGATTGCTTCAGCTTACAATTTCATCAAGAAACATGCAATTAAGGTTCAATCAAGCTTCAAACTCAAGAAGACAATTCACCGATGGTTAATCCCTAATCCCTTAGGTGACTAACACTAATTCCTAAGCATTAAACCCTAATCCCTTAGGTTCTCAATGACAGAGAAATCTAATGAAAAATTGGAGGTTGAACCCTAACTATTCATCTAATTACTAGGCCTGAATTAGTTAGGAAGCCAGAAGTTACCTAAGCCTCAACCATGATTCCTCACTGGTGAGATTCTTCATTAAATCTAGATTTGTCAATCCAGCAATGGAACTCCACTCCTCAGCTTGTTCTCCTCATGATTCAGAATTTGAATTCCTCAATACACCTTCAAGAATTCATTGCAAGCCTTTGCAATCCCAAGCCTAGGGGTTTAGAAACCCATAGAAATGGATTCAGACGAAGGAATGTAGAGATACATGGACGAGAGAATTTAGAGAGAGAAAAGGATTAAAGAGAGATTAGAAATGAGAAAATGAGTCATGTTATTGCTTCTGTGTGTGTCTCTCTTCCTCCTCTTTTACAGAGTATGTACAAGTATATATAGGTAACTTACAGCTAACTAACTAACTAACTAATTACAAGAGACACTTAATTAATAATTAAACTAACTAAACTAATTACATGATTACAGAGAAATAATTAATTACAAGACATTACTTAAATTACTAGGGTACATCAGTAACTAACAACTTAAATGATAATTAATGGGATCACTGCAGCATTTCATTTGGAGGGAAAAATAGTGAACTGAATAAACAACCTCACACTTGCGCGTGATTTACTGGCGCTTAAGCGAGGTCGTTAATTTATGCATTGTGACTTCACGCTTGAGCGTGAATGGAAGGTGCTTGAGACTTTAATTCCTTACTGCACCTGATAAACAAATAAATGCTAGCGTATGTATGCTGGCTGTCTAGTGTATGTACGCTGGGTTAGTGAATTTACAAATAAACAAATTTCCTTAATTTCTTTACCTTTTTGATCATTTTCTTACATAATTCAAACACTTTTGAATTAAATAAATAAAACCAGAATTAATGACAATTTATTAAATAATAATGCCAAACTAAACAAAATTAAATGGATTAAGTTAAATTAAAGGTGAAATTATTAAGTCTTTTTAAGACTTATCACCTATAGAAGAAGATTTCAGGCAAGTTGTATTGTTTGAAGCGCATAAGAGTTCATTGGGTATTCATCCTGGAATTACCAAGATGTATCATGATTTGAAAAAGGAATTTTGGTGGCGGAGAATGAAGAAAACAATCACTGAGTGTGTAAAATTGTGTATAATATGTCAGAAGTGCAAGGTTGAGCACTAGAGGCCTCCTGGATTACTCCAACCTCCTGAGATTTTAATCTGGAAATGGGAAAACATTACAGTGGATTTTGTGTCTGGGTTACCTCAGACCCATTCTGGATGTAATGCTATTTGGTTGATTGTGGACCGATTGGCTAAGAGTGCTCATTTTCTGGCCATGAACATGAAATGGTCATTAGATAGACTAGCCAGATTATACATTACTGAGATTGTGAGATTACACGGCGTGCCTTCAAGTATCATTTTAGACTGTGACCCCCATTTACTTCTAGATTTTAGGGAAGTTTACAGCAAGAATTGGGTACTAAGTTGAGGTTGAGTTTAGCTTATCATCCTCAAACTGATGGTCAATCTAAGCGGACTATTCAGACATTGGAAGACATGCTCAGAGCTTGTATATTGGAGCAAGGTGGCTCATGGGAACAATACTTGCCATTGGTGGAGTTTTCTTATAACAACAGTTATCATAGTAGTATTGGGATGGCTCCTTATAAAGCTTTATATGGTAGGCGGTGTTGTATGCCGTTATGTTGGAATGAGAATAGAGATGCAGTCCATCTTGGGCCTGAATTGGTTCAGGAAATAAATGATCAAGTAGCATTGATTTGTGAAATGATGAAAATTGCCCAGGATCATCAGAAGAGTTAGTATGACAATCGTCATAGGCCACTTGAATTTCAGGTGAGAGATTAGGTATTCCTGAAGGTGTCACCTACTAAAGGTGTGGGTCGTGTGTTGAAGAGTTAGAAACTTAACTCGAGATATATTGGGCCATACCAGATATTGGAAGAGATTAGTAATGTAGCTTATAGATTGGATCTTCCCTGTTCATTGACCAATATTCATGATTTGTTTCATGTGTCGCAATTGCGGGCATATATCCCATGTGATACAATGATTATTCCAGAAGACTCTATTGAGCTGAAAGAGGACTTAACATTGGAGCTAGTCCTTATTAGCATTGATGAATATCAGACTAAATGGTTGAGAAGCAAAGATATTCTTTAGTGAAAGTTAAGTGGCAAGACTTTAATGGGATATCATGGACTTGGGAGTGGGAGTCTGATATAAGGCGATTGTATCCCCATCTTTTCCAATGAGGTATGTTGATTTTGGGGATGAAATCCCTTTTTAGGGGGGATGGATGTAACATCCCTGGTAATTTAAATTGAGAAGGATAAATTAAGTATTCAATTAAGTTGGAATTAAAGGAAAAATATGATTTTAAGTGGTTATATAATTTAAATGATATGTTAGAAGGAATGGATGACTTTTAAATGAATTTTTAAGGAAATGGCATCAGGGTCCTGACGCGTAGTGTGGCTGGGACGTGTAGCGTCGGGTACGAATTAATGACTTGATGCGCAGCGTCAGCGTCACGATTAACTTTTAAACGAGGCATGCAAAACAGAATGGCAGAAACACCATTTTTCTTCTCTTTTCTCCCTCTCTATGAATCTTGCCCAATACTTGGTGGAAACTCCCATTTCTTGAGTCTTTAAGCAATTAGAAGCTAAGGTAAGTCATGGGAACCCTCAATCCCAACTTCTTTTCTCCTTCCCCTTTCTCAAAATCAAATTTTTACGGATGAGGAAAGACATGGGTTTTGAGTTTTAATGGTCTTAGGAGCTTGGGTTTAAGTATTAGAAGGGTGAGGAAGTCAATGTACTAACCGGTTCTATGTTTCGGTAACCATACGTGTCAGATCGAGTGTTGGATGGGGAATCAATGAAGTGGGCGTCGAGTTCGGAAGAGGAATGGTGAATCAAGTAATCGGATGACGTAACCGACACCAAGAACAAAATATCGAAGCTTGGAATCGAGGTAAGGGGGTGTTTGGGTCATAATTAATTAGGATTTGAATATATGATAGCTTTGAGAGCCCTAGAATTTATTTAGAAATTATTACGGATGGTGTAGGCTAGTTAAGGGTAATTAATATAATTATATGTGTATGTTTGAGCATGATTAAATAATTGATGGATAACAAATTATATGGATTTGAGTAATTGTAAGTTAGAAAGTGAGGAAAATAAATATATAAATTATATGCATAAGTAACATTAAATAAATTATAAATTTTGATCGATGTTAGTGTTGTGTGGTGTAATATTTGTTGATGTTATTATATATGAATTGATGAAAGTGATGAGATTAATGAGATAATGATTATGAGAATGTATAACATGGCTTGTGTGGATGGGCTTGGCAAGTAGGCCGCCCGAGTGATGAGTATATGTCAGCTTCTGACATTGTATATGAGATATGTTGATAATATGCCATGTATGATACGACTTGTTATATTATTATGTGGTGCGGGATGACCGACGGTATGTGTAGCCCCTCGTTTCTAGCTCCTGTGGCCCTTGTTCCTAGTTGAGCTACCCAATGGTCAATTAGGAGCCAGTGGTTAAGGTAGAGAGTCACGCAGGACTCAGTAGACTAAGCAGGTTCCACGGGGTGTCAAGTAGGACCCCCAGTTGAAGGTCGATCCTTAGGTTTCTGGATACCAGGAGTTATAAGCATGTGAGTCAATTGTGAATTATATGAACTGATGATTGATGTATGATTAATAATGAGATTTGAATTGATGATATATTATGATAAATGTATAAATCTTTTATGATCTATGACGTATGTGATAAACCAGGGGTAGGTATATGAATGTATATATATATATGTATAAATGCAGGAAGTTAGAGAAATTACTTAATAATATGAATAATAGGTATTGTTAAGTTTTATTATTTCATCCTATATTAATTATGATATGCCTAACACCCACCCTTGCCGTGGTTTATTTAATTTTAGTGACCAGTGACAGGGAGGATGCTAATACCTCAGAGGTGCGCCAAACGGAGGGTTGATGCCAAGGAAGAATGAATTTATGTAAAATATGAATATGAATGTAATAGGTTATTAGTTATGTGTGATGAGTCGATTATATTATGCTTGTACGATTGTCAGATTAATCTGGTGTGCTGAAAATGTAATGATTATCAATGTGGTATAGAGATTGATGATGATGATTGATGATGATAATGGTAGTTTGAGTTAGGACTAATTGTTGTGATGTGCATGATGTGTGAATAATTATAAATTGTGGCATGGAGGCAATATTGTGTGAATAATGGATGCTATGGGCAGGTTCTGCTAGAATGTATGATTGTAGTCTGTGATATGAATGAGAATCTATTTATGATTTGATTAATTTAGAGAATTATGCATATGGTGAGTTCTTGTGGATTTAAGGAACTAAATAGGTGATTTTAAGATCCGACAGAAGATACCAATAGGTCCCCTAGGGCATTTAAGAGCTGTATGCACTGGCCTTGGGCCGATTGGAACCCATTTAGGGTGTTTGGTGCAAAGGTTTTGCACTAAAAAAGGTTAAACTACATTTTGCGCATAACTTGCGCATATGTTGGAATTTTGGCAAACGGATGGCGCCAACAGTTCCGGAATGGGGAAAACATGTGGCCCGTGAAGTTTTGTAGAAATCGGACCTAAAGCGGCCCATTTGTGTAGGATAGAAGTTGGCCGATTGGCCTAAAATGTGTAACAGCATCAGGTGTTGTTACTGTCAGCCTAGCACGTAGTGTCAGGACTACGTTTTGGGTGTAACGTGTAGCGCGGCAGATCCCTTGCTTTAGCTTTTAGTTTCTTTTCAAACTCAAGTGGGTTTTTGAGTTTAAAGGGTTATACAATTACTGTTTTGGGACTTTTTAGTAAAAATAAATATTTTCTTAAATTAGGTCTTAATTAAATTATTTAATTATGAAAAATTTATTGCAAATTTTAATTAAGCAAATAAAAATTGTAAATTGACCTAGGACGTCACATATAAAATGATGGAAAAGGAATTAGCATAAATGAAAATTTCCGTAGTAATTTTTAAGATGTTGAACTAGTGCAAAAAGGATTTTTCACACTCATTGTTTTTTACTTTTTACACCGGTTCACCTACCTTTTACTTTTTAAATTGGTTCACCTACATATGTAAAAACAAGGGTGTAAAAAATAATGACATTTTACATTAAAATAGTTATTTTATACCGATTTCTGTTGTATAACTGGTATAAAAGATGTCATTTTGCACTGGTTTATGTGTAATATCTAGTATAATAATTTCATTTTTAACACCGGTTTTCTATTTACAACAAATGTAAAAACTTTCCTTTCAAGGATTTTTATTTCAAAAACTAAAAGACTAAAAAAAGTAACAATGTTCACCAGTGGAATTAAAACAATCCTAAACCTAAACTATACAAATTCATACTTGGCTTTTCTTTTTTGATTTCTGATTACCCCAATAGAAAAGTAGAGTGGACATCACAATGTGACCACATGAGCACGTCCTTCGTTTCTCAGTTTTCTCCTGCAACATATTCAACTTCACATCAAAATCTTTAGCATGTGTTCACAATAAGCACTTGAACACACAAGACCCTAGAGAATTACTTTGGGAAATTAGGATTGTATTGTTTAAATATGTGTCACTTGAATTATAGGGGGGCTTTAAGGCCGTATTTATACATCAAAGAAGTGCCTTGATCTTGGCCTGATATCTTATAGATAAGAATAATCTCCTAAGACAAGGGATAAAGATAACCTCCTAGAATTGAGGAGATAAATATAATCTCCTAAATTAAGGTGTAAGGGGGCCCTAGCTAATCCAGAGGCAGGTCTCAATCCATGAGGCAACCCCTTCCTCTACACCTGACACCTTTCCCACTATGGTCCCACTGTTAATCATGGACGAGTAAGTATTACTATATTTCCTAAAGTTAAAATTGTTTGTATTATTGTATGGTATAGTTAAGGCAAACCTTAATAAGTTGTCTTTATATGCATCTGTATTGTTGACAATGATTTGGTTGTTGTTTGTTAGTGGAAAGCAAAGCTCACTAGGTACTGGTGTGTGCTGATAACATATGAAATTATGCATGTCTGTTGCTGTTTCTTTATATTGAACTGTACTGGAAATTTTTCTGTGTGTAATAGGACACTTGTGAAAATTTGGAAATGTCTAGTTTACAAGGAAGACTCTGCCAAAATTTCAGTAGACTACCTGTGTCATTCAATACTAAAAACAACTTGTTAGCGACAGTAAAACTCGTCACTAAGTCATGATATTTCTGTCGCTAAACACTATTAGCGTTGGATATTATGACGAATCGAACGTCGTCACTAAGTCAATCGTTGCTGATACCACAATGACACAAAAGGCATCCATCGTAAATGTTTCGATGGTGTAACGCTGTCGCTAATGGGGTCCCTATCCTAGTGACGTATCCTGTCGTTATGAGTGGCTATACAGTGACCACAACACGCCGTTGCTATTTCTGTTAGGTAGCGGCCATGCCTCGCCATTGTTGTCTAACCAATAGTAGCGACAACAGGTTGTGGTCGTTGTTTAGCCAATAGTAACGACCACCCGTAGCCATCCCTATTATTGGCTAGACAGCAACCACGTCCCGCTATTACTATTATTGGCTAGACAACGACCACATCATGTCATTGTTATTATTGGCTAGACAACAACCACATCCTACCATGGCTATTATTGGCTAGATAGCGACCACATCTTGCTGTTATAATTATTGGGTATTTAGCGACCACTTGTTGTTGTCGCTATGGCTGCTAGTTAGTGACTCTCTGGATGTCGTTGTTATTTTGCTCATATACTAGTGACGGTCCTTTATTGTGTCACTAATATTAATTTTTACTTTTTATTTAATTTTTGTTGACTTTTTAAAACTATTAATATAGGTTGAATATTAATAATATAGGTTTTTCTTCGTTGAATTTTAAACTAGAAATATTGAATGACATAAAAATTATAAAATGAGAATGACATAAAATAAATATTGAACAGAATATGATATAAACATCAAAAATACAATAAAACATAAAAAGAGTAAAATCATAAGGAAGGGGATCCTGTGGTGGTGGCTTGGAAGTAGGGGGAGGAAGCCTCGCCATTAACTGCATCAGTAGCTCCTGCTGCGTAGCAAGCTGTCGACCAGTCTTGACTTGCTGCTCCTTGGCCCGTCGTCATTCCGCCTCGGCCTGCTCCTCCAAAAGCTGCCTCTGGCGTTACTCTTCCTGTAGCTCATTGTTCAGGTTTTAAATGACCTGAACAATATCCGTCGGAAGACCAAAGGAGGAAGAGGAAGATCCTCCCTTTCTTGTTGACACCGCCAACAGCCTCCATATAGATGGCGTTGTCGTCAGAACGAGAAAGGGTGGGAGGTACCTCCCCCTCATGTGTGGAGGCCACCAACTTTGCCTTCTTCTCAGCCCTCATGGCAAGATAAGCCTCCTGCAAATATAAATTGATGATAAAATTAAGTAATATATAATTTGTAAGTTTAAGTATGCGTAAGTTAAATTAAATTATCACCATGTCTGTGGATTTCTGGTTAACCCAAGCACTGGCTTTTCTTGGTCATTTGCATGACCTCAAATAGTGATGGTGTTGGTGTATGCACTACGAGTTATTAATGTATCAATTTTAACTTATCAATAAAATTAGTATTTTCAGTTTTAGACTAATTTTAATGTTATTTATCCTGGAATAATAGGTCATATGAGAATTATTCCTAAAACGTCCCTAATCAAGTATTTACATGGGGACATGTAAATACATTAAGATTAGTGTGTGAATGTACTGATGATTTGATCTTACAAATCATGGATATATGATATCAAGTCTTTACACGGGTACACATTAAGAGTAATGTTGTACTGGACAGACCCACCATGAGAACGTTGCATGGATCGTTACATGAGTGTCATAAATGGTTCTCAATGTGATAATGGTATATATAGTCCTTCGATCTGAAGTCACTACGATTCCTACATAAGGAGTTTATTGTTTTAATACAATTAAATGTTATCTATAATAAGATGACCATAAAGATTGTGATTAGGCAATAGACAAATTATGCAGAGGGATGTGAGTGATATAGATGGAATTTGTCTCTCCTATGTGACAGGAGTGATATCTATGGGCCACTTGATGGAGTGAGACTAATGAAATGCATGGCCATGCTAGGACGAATAAATATTAGATATTTATTCTGTAAAGTCTACTCTGGTATCAAGTAAAATGAATTGGGCCATACAAGGATGACGACAACCATGCCTTGGGCTCAATTAAATATCATGACAAAAAGAATAAATATATAAAATAATTATCTCTTATAGGTCATGTCGATGATAAATAATATTCGGACATAATGATGTATTGCTAGATACCGCTCTTATTTTATATTAATAATAAAATAGTTTATTATTAATATAACCGAATATTTTACCTATAGGGTCACACACATAGAGTAAGCCCACCAGAGGATAGTTTTATTTTAGTTGGACTAGAAATAAAACTATTTGGGCCTAACTCATTTAGAATGAGTCAGGAGCCCAATGTTTAATGAGAGCTCAGGTCAAGACCTAAGCCTATATATAGAGCATGAGATGCTCATAGGCTGCTGCTCAGAAATTAGATTACACTAAAATTCCATACTAGCATTCAGATCTTTGGTTTTCTGGTGGGAGTGCTCGTGTGGACTCCTAAGGGCGAAGCTACAATTGCTTCGATTGAGGAACTCGTTGTGTGTCTACAAGAGGTAATCCCTAAATCAAAACTTTAATTACATAATGCTTTGAGACATTTGTATTTGTAATCCTTATTTTTGGGAATCCTTTGTGTTTCCGCTGCCTGACCCTGATGGGATTCCTTAACAGATGGCTCTCGGTACTCCTTCTGCTCCTGTTGTTGATAACAAAATTAAAATTGTTAATAGAAAACGTATTAAGTCATTCATTAAAAAATGATAGAAAAATGTATACTTACAAATCTCTTTTTATGCTCAAGGACTGAAATGCTACCCCAATGTAGACAGACGATGTAGCATCAGCAGCTTGGTTTGCCTTGTTCCGAGGACTCACCTGCTGGAATAAGACACCCCCACTTCTGGACCATCCCGTCTCAATGGTTGTTCTGTTACAAACAGAAGAGTTCCCAGTACAGTTCAATCTATATAAGTGCTAAATAAACTATCATACAACAAACCAATTTAGGCACTATGTGAGTTTTATATACAAAGCAATTGTTGGTGTATGCACTACGAGCTATTAATGTATCAATTTTAACTTATTAATAAAATTAGTATTTTTAGTTTTAGACAAATGCTATTTATCCTGGAATAATAGGTCATATGAGAATTATTCCTAAAACGTCCCTAATCAAGTATTTACATGGGGACATGTAAATACATTAAGATTAGTGTGTAAATGTACTGATGATTTGATCTCACAAATTATGGATATATGATATCAAGTCTTTACACGGGTACACATTAAGGGTAATGTTGTACTGGACAGACCCACCATGAGAACGTTGCATGGATCGTTACATGAGTGTCATAAACGGTTCTCAATGTGATAATGGTATGTAGTCCTTCGACCTGAAGTCACTACGATTCCTACATAAGGAGTTTATTGTTTTAATACAATCAAACGTTATTTGTAATAAGATGACCATAAAGATTGTGATTAGGCAATAGATAAATTATGTAGAGGGATGTGAGTGATGTAGATGGAATTTGTCTCTCTTATGTGACAGGAGTGATATCTATGGGCCACTTGATGGAGTGAGACTAATGAAATGCATGGCCATGCTAGGACGAATAAATATTAGATATTTATTCTATAAAGTCTACTCTGGTATCAAGTAAAATGAATTGGGCCATACAAGGATGACGACGACCATGCCTTGGTCCCAATTAAATATCGTGACAAAAGGAATAGATATATAAAATAATTATCACTTATAGGTCATGTCGATGATAAATAATATTCGGACATAATGATGTATTGCTAGATACCGCTCTTATTTTATATTAATAAATAGTTTATTATTAATATAACCGAATATTTTACCTATAGGGTCACACACATAGAGTAAGCCCACCAAAGGATAGTTTTTTTTTAGTTGGACAGAAAATAAAACTATTTGGGCCTAACTCATTTAGAATGAGTCAGGAGCCCAATGTTTAATGAGAGCTCAGGTCAAGACCTAAGCCTATATATAGAGCATGAGATGCTCATAGGCTGCTGCTCAGAAATTAGACCTAAACAAAATTTCCATACTAGCATTCGGAGCTCTGTTTTTCTGGTGGGAGTGCTCGTGTGGACTCCTAAGGGCGAAGTTACAATTGCTTCGATTGAGGAACTTGTTCTGTGTCTACAAGAGGTAAACCCTAATTAAAAATTTTAATTTAGCATAATGCTTTGAGACATACGTGTTTGCAATTCTTTTGGGAATCATTTGTGTTTCCACTGCCTGACCCTAATGGGATTCCCTAACAGCAATACTAACAAGCTACCAACTAAGAAACTTAAAAAAAATTATAGTATACTTACTCGTCTCCGGCCAGCTTAGGACCAGCATGGGTAGAGGGGATGCTGGAGGTGGGGTCGCCTTAAGGTCAGGGTCATCCAAACCACCAGATGAAGGACTCTACTCTAGGGTGGTTTGCTCTGGGGTGGTCTGCTATGCTGTGGTCTATTATGGTGGCTTGCTGTATGGTGGTCTGTTGTGGGATGGTGGACCTAGGTGGTGAAGAAGTGGTGGTCTGTTGTAGGGTGGTAGTCTGTAGATGGGATCCTGGGGTCCTCGACCTACCACCCCGACTGAAGGTTAGTCAACGTCCAGTTATCTATAGGTAAAACCATGAAAACAAATGTTAGTCTTAGAATATAAAGATATGTATGTATATATGTTTAATAACTACATACTCTGTGTCTGCTTCATTGTCACTATGGCTATCTATTTCAACAGGTTCCTCAGTCTCCAAATCGCCCCTAGACTATTTTGATTGGGAGACAACATCTTTGTCAATGTGTTTACCCCCTATTGTGGTGAGTGTCTCATCCATTATCATTGGATCAATGTTGAACAGCAAATAACTGTCATTGAGCTCATTCGGAGCGAGCTGATAAGCATCCTCAACCTCATCCAAAACATTATCAGTGATCTAACTTCGGGCCTTAGCCTTGATTACTATGTACCAGTCCCGGTTCCCTCTAGGGAAGTCCATGTAATAAACCTACTCGGCTTGTTGGGCAAAAATGAAGGGATCAAATCCTTTATATCTACCGTTTTGCTTGACCTCAACTAAGTCGTAGTTGTTATCAACCTTTGTTCCTACACCGACTGTGTTGTCGTACCAATCACACTTGAATAGAACAATATCTCTTCTTAGTCTTATGGAGAAAGAAACTTCAATAATCTCTATCAAGACTCCATAGAAGTCTTCCTCTAACTGTTCAGTTATGCCTTTAAGACAAACCCCGTACTTATGGGTACGCATCCCTTCACTCCATTGAAAAATGTTAAACTTGTAGCTGTTTACGTAGTAAATAGGCCATTTTTTAACAGTTTTCATCGGCCGCCCAAGAAAGGGCTTGGAGTAAAGGATCTTCAATATGGTTATTAGGGTCTTGAATCTATGTACAACATAACACATAGGTCATCGTTAGATACCTAACATTAGAAGTAAAACTAAAAACACAAGGTATACGGGTCTTACGTGTTGTGCAAACCAACCGATGAATTTGGATGATACCTCACTATGAATTTGGACATCAGTTATATCATTTTGCTCAAGTTTTAACATATCTACATATAAGCTATTTAAAAAACAAAAATTAAGATACAATAAAAGCTAGCTTTTGAGTGCAAACTATAAGTTGGTGACTTACTCAAGATAGGGTTCAACTTCAAGGTAATTTAGAAGAATGTACAAGTGAGCCGCCTTTCGATCTTTCTCATCAATGTAACATTTTGTGACCTTGCCCCCAGGACGACCGGGATAGTTAAAAATTGAAATTTAATCATCTAATTCTTTGTATATGGCCACCCCAAGATTACAAGGAATTCTACTTATTCTAATTTCTATCTCAGTCGAAAAATCGAAAGAAGCAAAAGTGGTCATTTTTTCCACTAAGTATGCCTCATAAATTGATGCTTCAACGAACGCTTTGTTTGACGCTTTGTCTTTCAAAGAGTGTAAGAATCTAGAACAACGTAAACAAATGTTAACTTACATAATACTGTTATAGGAAAAAATCTTTGCAACGAAATTAAGTAGTTTTGGCGTTCACCTTTTGAAGGGATACATCTAACGGTACTGCACTGGGCCACCCACTAAGGTCTCGTATGGTAAATGGATAGGCATATGCTCCATCGAGTCAAAAAAACTTGGTGGGAAAATATGCTCCAACTCACAAATCAAGACCGAGATACTTCCCTCCATCTTCATAAGTTTCTCCTTAGTTAATGAAGTTGCTGTCAACTCCTTAAAGAAGTGACTCAACTGAACCAACGGTTTCCAAATAGGTTAAGGTAAGGCATGAAATGCGTACGGTAGTAGTTGTTACATAAACACATGGCAATCATGACCTTTCATGCCAAACACCCTGCACTCCTTCATGTCGACACATCTACTTAACTTAGAAGCGAATCCGTCAGGCAGGGTCAACCCATTCATCCACACACATACAATAATCTGTTAAAGTCTAGTTAAAACATATTTCACATGCAGTTTAAACATTCATCAATGTCCCACATCCCTCAATTCTAACTCCTTCCTAGAACACTAAATCAGAAGGTCTAGACGACTTTTCTCATTTTTTATGTCCATCACAATGTCAAATATTCATGAAAACATTTCGTTTTGTATGCATGACATCAATGTTATGTCTTAACAAGTCTTTCTAATATGGCAAATCCTATAAGATACTCTGCTTCACCCAGTGGTATTCCTTCCCATAACCCGTAAACTCCTTAACATTCTTATCCTAGATGTACGGATACTCTTTGACTCTCTGCCAAACCCGTGCACTGGATAACCTACAGGGTGGAGGTTCATTAACAACCTTGTTGTTCTTAAAAGCCATTTTGTTTCTCCTGAATAGGTGATCCAACAGTAGAAACTTTCTATGATAGTCAAAAAAACTTGTCTTCCCACTAACAGGGAGTGATTCCCCCCCCAGTATTGTAACACCCCTAAAATTGGGGGTAAATTTTTTGTGGTTTAAAATTCATTTATAAGTAGAGTGAATCATGATATAAAATATTAAGTGACTTCCCTAGACCTTTTAATAACCTATCTCATATATGAAGATATGAGTAGGTATCAGAGTGCATAAGAAATTCTCAAGTAACACCATTACAATTTCTGACCGATATAATCGATTAATTCATGTGCTTATCAATTGCCTTAATCGATTGCAGGGCAGGAGTTAATCGATTACAGAGCCATAATCGATTACAGAGGAAGGCGTAATTGATTACCAAGCTCCTGTAAGTGGTCCAATGAATCAGGTGTTTTACCTAATCAATTACAAGACTTAGAACAACCGATTACATTGTTTCTGTTTGGCTCATAATCGATTACAATATTGGACATAATCGATTACATTGGTTCTGGTGGGTCCATAATCGATTACAACCTCGAACGTAATCGATTACATTGCTGCGTACAAGACTGTAATTGATTAAGCTAATCAATTTCTTTGGAAACAGAAACCTTGTAATCAATTAGGCTAGTAAGCTGATCGATTACACTCTATCAGAATGCAGAACTTATGCAGATTTTCATAGGGAAATGAACTTCCCACCTACCAAAAAGTATGCAAATGATTCTGGAATGCTACCAAACCTTAACACAAGTTATAATATACCATTTGTGACGTGTGGCTGCTGACCGCTTTTGAAAATTCCTAAAAACGAGTAAATTATGCGCATAATTGTGTTTATCTCATTTCAAGGCATTTTGAGGCAACCAAAGGGGTCCATTTTCTACAAAATAGAACCATTCCTTTTTCCATAAGTCACAATTGACATATATAAGCCATTGCATTTATCACATCACACTAGAACCTCATCTATCACAGATTGGCCATGCTAGTTCCTAACTTATGTATAAAACAACTATACAAAATATCAAACACACATCATGAAAGATTACAATTCATGGTTCTCATCATCCATTCATCAAGTTGAGTAAATTTCACGCTTCGTATTAACATCATACATCACTAAAGGTCATTAATGAAAATGAACCATACATACAGAGGGTCTCATTTTCCTACATGACCTCCAAAATCATCATTCATATATCAAGCTATAAAATTCGGGCATATACACATTAAATTCCATATAGAATAACGATATGCCAGCCAAGGCTCATCCATTTCTATCCCATATTTACCTTCATCAAAATTCATCCTCCAAAAGAGTAGGGTCTACATCACACCTACATCAAACTTAAAATGGCAACCAAGAGGTGAGTAACATAATCCAAATGTATCAAAGTCATACATTTAATGATACTCCTACGTACTCACACATGATACTTCCTCAAAAACATCGTAATTTTATTCACAATATATGTTATTTCATTGCCATATCTTGTATACTCAACAAAATACATTCACAACACACATAATCAAATCATTAGCATTCTCCATAACATTATCATACACACAGTGTTAGTCTCACATTCCTTTCCTTTTTATTTCTAAATCATCTATCGCCACCATGGGCTTCTAACTAGGCATATCTCTAGCTATATGCAAATGCTTTTAAAGCTAATGCATATGCACAAAGGAATTATCATCAAATGCAGATCCGACTATGGGAAATAACATCAAATCAATCGTAGGACAGCATAGGTGTGCTACTATGCCCCTACTGCAGTAGTAAAATGTGTACACTTATATCTCAATTCATGTATGTTTAACATCATACTTTTACTGGTACCAAACCGCTATCGCCCATCTGTAGCACTTGTCACCCTGTGACTTGCGGATCAACATGGCCTCACTTGCCAAAAGTGCTACGGGCCCCTCACGAACACACATCGAGAGAGCCGTGCCCCGATGAACACCGAGGTAACTCACTCACCATAGAGCCGCCCGCCCACTGGGCCTGCCACATAGGGTGCCTCATCACCAACTATGGACAGCTTCGTGATTCCCAGAATCACTAGGGAAATACAACAATATACCCGTACAGTGGGTCCCCCTCCCACTGGGTCCGCCTAGTGGAACCTCTAACATTCCACATAGACAGCGTATAATATGCCATGGATGCAATGCAATGCAAATCAAATGCATTTCTCACACTGTGCATCCTAATGCCACTCATCAATCATCCATTCACCACTACCACTTAGTGGATTTCAATATTCTCAATCTTTACCAATTCTCATTGGGACTCAATCACATCGATAGTTAGTGGCAATCACATTTATGAATTCACACATACATATTGGATATCTCATAACATTGAATTCGATACGAACATGGTTTCAAACCATTCATAACATATTTCATCAATATACTTCAACATAACATCATATTCGTCATCCTAAACACATGCCACATAACATCAATCATTCTAAATGCACTCAAATCATGAAATCATCACATGATCCATCCAAACAATCATCAAACCCAATCATATATACATATTTTCACATTATCAATGGATGAAATCATGCATTTAGAATAGTTACCCCTCTTACCTCAAGAGAAGTAGTGATCAACACGGCCCGATGGTCCCGCCTTGTCGATGAGGTTATTCCCTACATTACAATATACCACATAATCAATTTTCCATTTAAACCACCAAGATTCCAATGTTAATATATTTGACCACTTGGTGTTTTCTAGCATCTTAACTCTCAAGTCTCATTTATTTTATTCAATCCACCATAACCACCATGGGTTAGGTGTCTACATTTATTATTATTATTATGCATTTAATATCAAGCCCATTATTAGGTTCCCGCATTAATGGTTCCCAACAACCATTATCAACTATTAAACTTCATTAATGGTCATCCACCATTAATAACATCATTTCACCTCACCAAGGACAATCATTTAACATCATAAATGCTTCTTAACCTATATTTTTCATTTTCCCCAAATCTTAGGGTTAGGGTTTTCATTAGAACCCAACAACCATCATAAATGTATCATAAACTTTCATCTTTCTCCAACCATGCATGCATTTATTTCATTACTTCCTTATAAAAGCTCACATTTATAGCAACCCATCTTAGGGCTCATGCATTTATGGCTCCTCATAAATCCCTATTCATACATATTACTCTCCCAAGCTATAAAATTCATACCCATGGCTATAAACCCAACGAAATGGTGAGAATAACTTACCTCATACCCAAAAATGAAATGGGTTCAAAAGAGAGGGAGAGACCACACAAAAATGGAAGGGGGAAAGAGAGATCTTCAAGCTCCAATGATCTCCTCCAAGCTTCGTTGAAACAAAATGAAGAAGGAAGAAGAGCCACCACCCTTTTGCTTAGGGTTTTTAGAAGAGGAGTAAAAGAGGAAATGAAGGAGAAGAATAGGGAAGAAGAAAAAGTGAAGTGTTTGCCCAAAAGCCTCAACAAACTCACAAAAATTAGAAGGGAGTAATAGGCTTTTGCCTTTAAAATTTTACCCCCTCATTAAACTTTCATCATTTTATGACAAATAGGATCTCTGTTCGGGCTCAATACTTGTTCTAAAAATTATTCTGAATATACCTTCGGATCCCCAATAATATTCTTAACAGCCCTGACCAATATCATCTCAATCAGAGATATTTGGTCTGACACCCATATTTTAATCAGGCTCATTTTTAGCTTATCTGGTTCCAATAAATTATAAATAGTTCCCAAAAATCTTAATATAATTATTTCCAATATTTTAGGGCATTAAATAACCCACATGTTAGTATTTAATATTTATTTCCTTAATTAATCCTTTGTTTTAAAATTCAGGGTGTTATAGGTATGTTCCATGCATACAAGGCAAGCAAGCTTCCTAGATGTTGACCATCCAGAAAGCATACCATACGTTGGGAAGTCGTTAATGGTCCATATCAAGACAACCTACATCATGAAATTGTTCTTAAAGGATGCATCATAGGTCATCACCCCGATATCCCACAATTGTGACAACTCCTTAACCAACGGTTGTAAAAACACGTCTATTTTTGCCTTTGGATTTTTGGGTCCTGGAACCAGTGTAGTTAGAAACATGACCTCCTTCTTCATACATATATCAGGAGGCAGATTGTTTGGAGTCAGTATGACTGGCCAACAAGAGTACGCTCTTCCGTATTGACCAAACGGGTTGAACCTATCAGTACATAAGCCAAGTCATACATTACCGTGCTCGCCTGAAAAGTCTGGATATAGCTTATCCAAACACTTCCACGCTTTCTCATTGAAAGGATGGCATAGAAGACCCTCTTGTGTTCGGTTCAAAGTATGCCAACGCATATGTTTTGTCATGGACAATGAGGCATACAAGCGTTGAAGACGCAGTGTTATACAAAAGTACTATATTTTCTTCCTGTCCGTCCTAGTTACTTTCCCTCTCCTTTTAACGGTTTTGTAGCGGTCCTCATTACAGTGTACACATTTTGTGACACTCATATCTGTAAACTCATTTCTGAACAGCATATACCCACCAACACAACACTGTATCTTAGTATCTTCACACAACCTAACCCTAGGTTTTCCATTCTTTTCTTAGCATGGTACAGTTTTGATGGCATTCGATTATTACTAGGCATGGTGCAACCTATCAAATCAACCATTCTATTAAAAAAACCTCCTCAAAGATTATAATCTGCCTTTAGGCTTAATAAAGCCAGGGAGACGGATAATTCAATGTGACTCTTGCACCTATCCCACAATGGAGTCTGAGCCGCCGCTAAAAAATCATAAAATCTCTTCACTTCCGGATTAGGATCCTCCTCTACATTGTCATCCTCATTCCTAACTTGGTCATCATGTTCTAGTATACACCCAGTGGAAGGTCCAACACGATCCATCACCATCTGCTACATTTTATTGTACGTATCCCTATTCCCTCTGACCTTGTAGTAAGACTTTTGCACAATTACGGCTGACGGCCTAGGCGGTAACTGCTCACCATGGTTGTACTGGGTAGTAGTATCTTTCCACGAACCCTTTCTCACTTAGGTGGCATATGACATCATCTGTGTATTCAAAACACATGTATTTACACTTTGAGCATGGACAATGAATCTTTTGAGTCGCTTCAAAACCAGGCGTGTTCGTCATAGCAAACAGAATAAGCTCCAACAACCCTATCATGAACTCCTCAGTCACTCACCAATTATGAACAAGCCAGTTGTACATCCATCGCTGATTTGTCAGAATCTCCATTCACGATATCTAACAAGCAAAGTTTTAGTTGCTTTAATTTAAACATTATGTGACTATCGTTCGTGAATCACTCTCTTTTGATGTTGTAAGTAGGTAGGGCCCTATCCCATTCGGGATGAATATGTAACCATCTGTAACCCATCAATGTTGTTTGTGGTCTAACTTGTCTTGTTGATGTTCATTTGGAATTTCAGCAGCATTTCACATTGATCCCCGAGTACATAGAGATACGTGCTGTATGAAACACCGAACATAGACATGCACCCAGAGACAATACGAAACATAGTAACCAGAATTCCAAATGGACATCAACATAGAAGATAGAACATAAACAACAATGATGGGTTACGCCCTACTGGTTACAAATTCATCACAAACTATCCAACCGGGATAATTAAAGATCCAACACAACAAGGTACGTCGACCAGTTATCTTGAATTTGGAATGGGAACCTAGTGGATACAGACACAACTAAGCCCAACATTGTTAAAGTTTTATATTCTTTTTTATGTGCCCTAAAACAGGGAGCCTACCGAAATTTCAACAGAGTCTCCCTTATAAACTAGACATTTCCAAATTTGTTACAACACCTTGTTACACACAAAAAAGTCCCCAGTACAGTTCAATATAAATGCTACGCATTGTATATGAAATTAAGGTAAACAATACCATAACCTAGTGAACTCTGCTCTCCACTAACAAACAATAATACACATGTATAAAAAATCATGTTATCAGCACATAAAACCAATGCCTAATGGGCTTTGCTCTCCACTAACAAATAACAATACACATGCACAAAATACATGTTATCAGCATACAAGACCAATGCCTAATGAGCTCTACTCTCCACTAACAAAAGAGAGAGTGATTCACGAACGATAGTCAGGGATTACCCGGGAAAGAGAGTCAGGGATGCAGACGAAGCTGAAGAAAGACAAACAGAGACCACACGTAAGGTGTGTTGGTCTGTATGACAAACCAAGAATGATTGACATATAGTGTTTTCGGACATGCATGATTAGGACAAGGGGGCAATCACGGTTTTGCCCTCCAAATAGCAAGAAATCATCACCACAATCTTAAAATAAAACTATTTTTGGAATTAGAAAGATCAAGAACAAGATTCAAGGAGGAAACATCAAAATCCTTTACATTGAGTGACTTGTAAGTGGCGGTTTTGAGACCCTTTAAGCAAGAGAAAGAGATCACCCTCTTGAGACCAAAGCTTACAAGAGATTTGAAAGTGGAAGGTTGACTTGAGGGTGGTTATATAACACCCCTGATTTTTTGTACTCAAATCCTAATGTAATCGTCATAATTAATAAAAATACGAATAAATTTTTCGCGTTTGAAAATATTTCCAAGACACCACCATGATCACATCAAGACCCGAATCACAGAAAACCAAAGAGTGAGATTTAGAAACCTATAACTGGATCGATAAATAGTTTGCCCATTCGGTATACAAAAAATAACAGAGTTTACAGCAGAAGAAGAATGTGTATACCGGGCACACACCTAGTCCCATATATGAAGATATGAGAAAAGGCTCGGCAAGCATGCAATGGCATATGGTAAGCCTAATATACGACCATCATCATTTTACATAATCACATAAGCATACAATGCCTAAGATATAAGTATATACTTATCTATATGGTCATGCGTCATACATCTCCAATATTCATATTTATAATAGACCATAACCAGCCCAACCTCAATTCATATATCTCCACTATTAGTACATCATCCAAGTGTATCTTTACATCCACAGTTCGTCCATCAACAACACTAATAAGCAATATCATAATATTCATTTTGTACATAACACATTAGATTACAATGCTGCCGGCCAAGGCATTCCTCTACAACTATTTACCTTCTTAAAAGCTTTACTTCATAAACGTCCTCATCCCATGGTTTTCCTGCATCAATACTAAAAAGTAGACCACATGGGAGAGTGAGTTATACATTTCAAATGACGATATGAATACAATTGAAATTATGTGCATATGCATATCAACATCATGTATGCTTTGCTAAACACATCAACAATCATCATATATCATTAACTCATCAATATATATACCTATACGTCAAATCATAGCAAGGCAAGCATATACACATTCATCACACCGCCACAATGGGCCAACACATATCTATCACATTGCCACAATGGGCCAACACATCAATATAGACTATTCTGGTCTTTCATCAAAGCCACCATGGGCTAACATCATCATTGTCAATCATAACAAATACGCTCTTCATTACATTGGGCCATATCATACATATCGTCATATTCAACATCATTTCATATATTCATATCATTTATTATTTTTATGTGGTCTTTCATGATATTAACTTCTCATCTCATCAACACCAATACCATCATCTCAATCATCATCAATCATCATTATATTCTGGCATATCTCCATGCTATATGCAAATGCTCTTATGGCTAATGCTTATGCACAATGGAATAGACAACAAATGCGGATCTGACTGTGGGAAATAACACCAAGTTGTGGGTTCAAGCATGATCACATACCATGCCCCTACTGCAGTAGTAAAATATGTACACATATATCATAATGCATGCATATTCACCATATTTTTACTGGTACCAAACCACATCGCCCATCATGCAACACCTGGTCATTTTCACCATGACCGCGGTATACAACATATTCAACATATGGTGTTGCGGGACAACCATGATTCTCAACATGGCAGCTGTGATCCAAAGGACCACCGGGGACACCTGCTCCTCAAGAGCCACCCCCCCATAAGGGTCAACCATCAACCACATGCAGCTCCCCGTAGCTCAGCATGGGCAGCTTCGTGACTTACACATCGAGTCACAGGGGAATCAACAGAAATGCTCGTGCACTGAGCCGCCCTCCCACTGGGCCAACCGGGGGAATCCCCTAATATTCCAACATCGGCAGCTATGATATGCCATGGATGCAATGCAATGCAAATCAAATGCATTCTCACTCCGTGCATCCTAAATGCCACTCATCAAACATCATCATCATCATAATCACCAACACCACCATACACCTTAGTGGATTTCAGCATTGTTGGTTTCTTAGTCATTATTTTCAAGTTTTAATGCAGCATTTTCATCTCAACATAATTCATATATATTTCACATCATATACGCAAGTCAACACTTGCAATCAATCACAATGGCATTTCAATATTACATAATATTCATCAATATTATCACACTTTCATTTAGTGGATTTTCAGCTCATTATTCATTATCATTGCTCAAGTATACTCATATGCATATATAATCATGTGGCATTCACAACATTTTCAATTTCATATTTCATACCACACATACCAGACCATGCTTGTATCACACACAATGGTACGCAACAATTCATCAATATAAATGTACACCTCTTTGTGCAAGAGAGTGTTCAACATCATCATCAATCGTTGTTTAATGTCATTTAATTATCCTTCCTTTAATTTCAAATTCGCTCTAGGATATATCACTCAAAATCCTCTTATAAGGTTCTCAATATTGTTCTTTCATTACTCTATTCTTAGTAGTAATTATATCCCAAGTAACTCATCCCCAATCGCATTAATTAATTCCAGCCATTATCATACTTTATCATCATGGCATATCCCCAGATTATATACACCAAGAAGGGGATCCAAACGTAAGCCTTCCATAAATAATATAGGGCAGTTTCAGTTCTAGGGAAAACTCGCTCAAGTAAGATGCCCCCCCCCCCCCGCTTGAGCGAGACATGCTAAAAAGAAGGTCAAATACGAGCCTGCCACCAGTAATATCGAGTAAAACCCATTCTGGTGGAAACTCGTTCAAGCGAGATTCACATCCGCTTGAGCGAGACAGGTCGGGTTCGCTTGGGCGACCCCCTTTTCGCGTAAGCGAAAAACATCCAGAAGCCAATTCCTTTAACGCTCGTTTGAGCGAATCACCAGCTCGCTTCAGCGAAAACTGACCAGAGGTCGTCCTTACCAACACTCGATTTTCACTCTGCAATTCATTCAAAACCGACTCATCTCACTCGGTTGTCCACTCGGTAAAATCAATCAAAACCAACTCCCAACACTCGGGTTTTCACTCGGTAAGATCTCCTTGAAACCGGCTCAAAGCACTCAGTTTTCACTCAGCAAGATAATCCTGACCGACCCATCATTCACTCGTCCAATTAATTCTAAATCCGAGTCGTCTCTCTATCAGTTTTCCATTCGGTAATTTCATTCCAAAACTGAATCATCTCTCTATCAGTCTTTCACTCGGTAAACTTAATACAAAGCCGACCCATCTTTCGCCCGATTTTCACTCGGCATAATCATCTCGAAAATGACTTATCTCATACTTGGTTTCACTCGGTGAAATTATCTCTAAAACAACTCCTTTTTTTTCTATCGGGCTAAATTTCCTAGCACTCAGCCTTCACTCGGGCGAAGTTATTCAAGAATACCTCTGAACAGACACAGTATATCCCCATAGGTGCACACTCGGAATTGCACACTCGGACTCCACCATCAAGTTCCATTCGGAATTACTCTGACCTCTTATCACTCGGAGGAATTCACTAAGCTGTCACAGTCAGACCTATTTAAGTCTTGTCCACTCAGATTATATATCTTTATTCACTTAGAAAAGAACCCCTAGAATACCTCAATCAGAAACATCACAATCACTCTCCCCTCGGGAGAGGTTCATTTGGGATTTCCCACTCGGGAATAATTAGACTTATCATTACTCGGGGAATTCTCTCACTAAGATCCCTCTCGGCTTAGGTTTATTAAAATGGATCTCTCACAGAACATATTTCTCTCGGAGTCCTCTTAAGCCTTCACCACTCGGAAAAAGGCCCAATGGCTATAGCCTCACTCGGAATTTCACATTAGAAGGCACTCCACTCGGCACAGGTTACACTGGACTCGGAAATTCCCCATTCGGGACTCCACTGCCCAGATCATCATATTCACGAGCCTTCTACTCGGATTATACCCACTTCCTCACTCGGAAGGTCATGACTCGGATATGAGTCACTCGGAACTCACCCGGAAATTCCACCACCTCTTAATTCATTTCCAAAACTCCCACTTAGACCAAGTTTGTTCAGAAACTTACCCAATCACCATTTACTTGTCTCGCCTGGGTGAATGCCATCCCTCAAGACTCTTCGCTCGGGCGGATTTCATCCAGTAGCTAAATCCCTGATCTACAAACATTCTCGCTTGAGCGAACTGGCCATTCGCTTTAGCGAAATCAGACCAGTGGCTAATTCATTCGCCCTCGCTCGGGCGAAGCTCAATTCGCCTGGGCGAATTTACTCCAGAAACTAATTTACTGAAGTAGGGGACTCTCGCCTGGGCGAAATCCCATCTCGCTTGAGCGAGAATATCAGCACATATGCAGTAATGAAGATCCTTATAATCTAACACACGGAATCTCATTCTAAGCCAACTGAATCACCTCCAAAACATCATACACATCACATGAGGCATATATAACTCTCTCTACCGATTCATACTCGAAAAATCTTCATTTCCACCTCATCAATCATTGTTACTTATTTAATTTTACAAAGGAAAAAGGGTTTAACTATAACCCACACCATTCCTTCATTCACCTTTCCACATAACCACTTCAAAACAATTCTTTACAATCGGGTGGTTCATTCATTTATAGATTTTCATACTCATCTAATTTGTGTCCAACCAAGGGACCATCAAACACTTATTATCAATATACAAGTACATCAATTTTTCATAATAATCAACATAAGCCAAGCCATCATTCATCACTTCATCAAATTAATCATACAAGAAATTCATGGCAAGGCAGTGCATGAGTTCCACATAGACATAATTAACAATTAATTCACTCATGCGATTTGAAATGCAAACTTCTCTCCTACCTCGAGAGAAGAACCGTAATTCCAACGCTCCGATTGCTTTGATTATTATGCATCATCGTCCGGAATACAATCCTATCAACAACACACATATGTACATGAAATTAATAAGCCATCACAAGGCATCCAATTCAACTTAAGTCACCATGGATTTTCTTAAGCCATCACTAATCAATAAACCCTTATGGCATTTATCATGGCCTAAGACTTCATCAAGTCAAGTATCCATTATCAATGGTCATCCACCATTATTGTTATCACCAATAACATCACTCAACATTGCCTATCATTTTCCTATTCTCAAGATTTATTCCTCAAGTCATCAAATCTACTCACATGCAAATATCATCAACCTTATTAATCAATCTTAATGATTCTAAAAATCCATTCCTCTCATATACTTCATTCATAGACATCCATAATCATCAAAATCATCAAGTGAGTCAAAACCCCCAAATTATTAATACTTAGGGTTCTTTTTCCAAACATTTAAGCCTAGGATTCTATTTCCACCCACATGTAAGGTTTCTAACATCACCATTTTCAACTCAACAACTCAAAACCGTAAATAAAACAAGGTGGAGGTAAGAAATCTTTACCTCAAGCTTAAGCTCCACCAAAATGAAAATGAGAGTGAAGAAGAGAAAAGAGATGATCCCACAAGCTCCCAAGCTCCATAAATGCTTCACAAATCCAAGGGAACCATTTAATTTCGAGTAGAATGGCAAGGAAGAGGGTTGGTCACGGTTTGTGCAAAAGAAAAATGGAGGAGAAGAAGAAAATGATAAAGATGGAGTGAAGAAGAAATGTGTACCGAGAATGAGGAAGAGAAGGGAAGAATTAGACCAAAATTGGACATTGTCCAATGGTTAAAAGGATGTCACATTTGCTTTTACCAATGGGCCATTTAATCTATTAACCATTGTATAATAGAGTGTAAAGTGAGTGGGGAGAGAGAGAAGAAGAAGTGGACGGCTGAAACATGGAGGGAAGAAAGAGAATTCTTATTTTCTTTTTAATCCAATTTGGTTCGTAATTTCCCCGTTTCATATCCTACATCGAGTCCAATTAATTATTTCCTTGACACCAAAAATCATTTTAAATATACCATCTTAACCACAATAATTTTCTAAACATTCTAGACCCATCAAACATCTAATTAAATCAAGTGGGTCCTACATCACCAGTTAATTCATCCGGTTCTGGTAAATCTTAATTTATCGATAATTCACCTCTAATGTCTAACAACATCTCCCATAATTATTTGACCATAAACAATCAATTATCATCATCCAATAAATTTATTTTATTTAAAAATCTGGGATGTTACAGGTTAGACCGTGGCAAAAGAAAGAGGAAGAAAGAGTAGAAAGTTTTTTTAATGGTTGAAGGATGTGGATAATGGTGTGGCCGTGATTGTTGGAGAATTGTGGGAGTTTTGATGGTGGCGTGGAGTGGCTAGAGAAGGAGGGAGGTGGCTGGAATTTTAGGTTTTAGAATGAGGAGGGATTGTGGAAGGTTGGACACTAGCTGGAGGATAAGAGAAGGGTGAAGTGATGTTGAGTTATGGTGAGGTGATGGCTTTGCATGAAATCTTATTGGCTATAGTGGAAGATGGCTAGTTGAGTGGAAGGGGAGATATACAAATTTTTCTAGAAAGCTGTAGATCTTTTTGATACGAATTCATAAAAAAAGAACGAAGCGATTCAAGTACCGGAAGAGAGAGATATACAAATTTTTCTACAGGTAGTCAACATTAAAATGAAACAGTCTAGGGGTTACAAAGAATCAGTCTTCAAGGTCTGCATGAAAAACATAGATAATTTTGTTGCGAAAATTTTGACACCAAGTTTTCATGAATCGGACGTCGTATGAGAAAGTTGTTAATTTTTTGAATCAGGCGTAGAGAAAAATATCCAAACAATGAAATTTTAAGGTGAACATGCTTAATCCTTCATTTTGGGGTTGATAGAGCAACAATAAGAGTTTAGGGCTAGAAATGGAGGTTGGAGATCTTTTCAAAACGAGGAGGTTGAGACCAAAATTGCTCAATTTTAAGGTCGTATACGAAAGTTGGGTCCAGAACATTGAAGGTATTCGGGTCGAGTTTTAAAACAATTTTTAAAGAAATCACTTTCTGGAAAATCAGGAGTGATAGAGTCTGAATCGGGTTTCGGCCTCTACATGAAAAGTTTCTAAAACTTCAAAATGATTTACCAGAAACTATCCATGTCACCATCGGACATCCCGAGGTATATGAACGGTCAAACATAGGAGACGTTAAGGATTCTGATTTGGCCAGTTAGGCCGAGTCAGATACCCTTGATTTTTCATGAAACGATCTTAACAGGATTAGTCTCTTTACTGGATCTATTGGTGAATTAAACACATTTATTTCTTCACATAATTTGTTATTAATCAAGAGTTTCTCTGGGGATCACTATTGTACAAACTTTTCTTGCCCACTTATTTTACTTGACTAAACAATTCACTACTCTTATTCTCTTAAATCTCACTTTCTTAGACTATAATGATGATCTAGGGATCAGGCCTAAGCCTCGCTCTTCTAAAATACCTAACAACAAGGTACTCTTGGATGTCCTGAGAGCTTGGCCTTCTATTTCAGAAAATCAGGGCTATTACACTTAAAACCTTTAGGGTTTGGGTTTTCTAACTTATAATTTGTTTGATTATGTTTATGATAGTTTTGTGGATGGTTTGCTTGATTAATTCTTTCATTGTTTGAACTACAGTTATGTTGATAGTACTCACATTTCAAAAGCGATTACTAAGGTGTTTAAGGCCTAGTGGGATGGTCCTTACATCTCTTAGACAGATGCTGGTAAAACTGTCCAGCAGAGATGGTTTGACACTTTTCTGGTAAGTTTAATATTCCCTTCTAATTTCATTTATCTTTTACATGATTGTATACACTTGTTTTTTAATTTGGAATTACATTTTATTTTACAGCGTAACTATAAGTAGAAGAAGGGTATGATTGATGAGATTAGGAGGATATTTACTCTAAAGACCTTCAAAATTATCAAGAGTACCACCCTCTATAAACTGGGTGGGGTGGGGGGGGGAAGAATGAGTGCCCCCACTGGATCCCAGAGCCCCGCTCGGAAGGGATGCTTCAAAAGTGGGGAGCATAAAAAATATTTGTAAGTACACTTTATTAAATATATTTATTAATTCAATGACTTGAAAGCTTTTTCACTAACAATTTTATCTATCTTTAAAGATTTACAAAACAAATTACTAACTCCTTTCATCTATCTTTTACATGTGCAGGAGACGTATCTAGCCATAAGAGCTCAGAAAGAGGCTGAGCTGGTGGCCCAAACACCCGATGGGGAAGTACCCTCGAGCCATTTACTCAGAGTTTTAGGACTTGTTTGTCGTTAGCCCCGAGCCGTTTACTCAGAGTTTTAGGACTTTATTTGCCATTATCCCCAAGCCATTTACTAAGAGTTTTAGGATTTGGTTATCGTTACCCTCGAGCCGTTTACTTAAATTTTTAGGACTTTATTGAAATCGTACTTTAAAGAACATTGTTGAACTATATAACCTGTAAAGAATTGTTAAATCATATAAGTTGTAAAGAGAACATTGTTGAATCATATAATTTATAGAGGATTATTGAGCCGTATAAGTTGTAGAGAGAATATTGTTGAGCCGGATCGTTCTTATATTATTGATGTTTCATCGGGTCTTATTAAAACCTCTTGGGGAAAAAACCAATGGGAAAAAACCCCTCGAGTAGGAAAAAGAGTGCCTCCATGAATGATTACATGATGTTACTTGGTGATTCTGCTCTTGCCTCGTTGTCTTCGAAACTCCCGACCTGATTGACTTCACGTTTCTACAAATTCACATAACATGTTGCCTTCTTCCTGAAATCATCCATATTAGTAAGGTTTTTTGGCCAAAAATTTGGAAAACTTACCCAAACGCAATCCCGTTTGAATTGTGTGGAGGGCCACCCTTAGCTTAGGTATCAGATCTGTATGGGTTTCTCGTTGAAGGGTGCCATGAAATACTTAAGTGTCTCCCTTTGTCTTTATTTGAGGTTAACCAAGCTATGAGAGGTTTGTTGAACTATTCAGCTAGGGGTCAACTGGGTGAGGAACCTCTCCATGAGCTTTGTGATACATGATACACTTTTTAGGGGAATGTGTGAGAACCAAAGTAGAGTGAATTTGGTGAGGGTTGTAACATCCCAGTTTTGAAGTTAGATACCGAATAAAAATTAAATAATAAGAAAATTGAAAGTAAAGTAAAGAATTAGTTGTTAATCATAATCAATATAGCTTGAGAGTTAATGACAAGTTAATTGGACTCAATTGATGGGATGTGGCTGTCTGTGATTGGCGGAAGGTGTGAGTGGACTGCGACTCACGCTTTCCCATCCCACTCCTTCCCCTCGCATGCGTATTTAGGTGCGTATTCAGTATCACCGTGGGTGCAAAAAACTTCTCCCACTACTCCATTCTTTCTTTTTCTTCTTCGTCTCCAACTTCTTTCCTTTCCCCTATTTCTGTTCGTCACGACGACAGTGCGGGAAGAAGGTCAGAGCTCCGACAGGTGAAGGACAATCGTTGAAGCAGAGGAAGAACAACACCCTAACTCCGAACCAAGTGCAGAGTACGACGGAGTGGAGAAAGGCTGAACGAATCAGTAGAAGGGCGTCAGATTCAACGTCGAAGAGCAGAAAAGCTTCTTGAAGTCCCTTTCGTAGGTAGAGGGCGCTTGCATGTTAAATGCATGGTCCACGAACGGTACCGGATGAATGTACTGCTTGAGTGTATGTGCATGTGTTTGTGATGATTGGATCCTATGCATGATTGAAGATTCTGGATTCCGTGTGTTTTATAGTGGTTAAACAGTAAATGCTTGTAATCTAGATGGTGGTGAAGTAGTATGTTAGTATTGATAATAACGAATGATATGCATGGTTCTATCTTTGTTAACACTGTGAGAATATGAATGTGTGCTCGTTAGTTGATTTGTCAGATGCTATTACTTGATTGCTGATGGTTGAACATATTGGTGTAAATAATAAAGCGAATAACGGTTGCATTGAATCTGTTCCTACTTAATGGTTACGAAGGAGGTATCGGTGGTGTGATGACGCTTGTTGGTAAATGCATTTAGCTGCATGTGTAAGAGTGGGGCGACCCGTGGAAGGTCAAGAGCCCCGAGGGAATGACTTCCAGTTACAGACCTTGGCTAGATTCCGAAGGAGCTCGTGGTAGCCGTAGGAGCTAGAGAAGAGTCTCGAGACGCCAATGGGAGGCCGGTACCACACGGGAAGAGCTGAAGGACGAGGGGCCAGGAGAGGGGAAAACTGTAACTGAAAGTCATCACTCGAGTCGGATCCGCAGGCATGCATGTAGATATGAGGTTGATTAGAGTAGTGCGTATAACGTGTGTGGAGTGTTATGAATGATTTCCGAGTGTGGGGAATACCTGTGTGTTGTATATGTGTCTCAAATGTCATTTTGCCGTGCCTAACCTTAATTAATTTAAAAATGATTGAATGGATGTGAATGTGCATACTGACACTGATACCGAGTCCTTGATTGTCATTTTACATGTAAAAGCTCACCCCTGCAGTGGCTACACTTTCAGTGAACATCTCTCGGAAGGAAGAATGAAGGAGGAGCCGAGTGCAGGACAATGAATCCGAGCGCTATTGGAACATATATCTACATGTGTATATGTATATATGTATAAATACTGTGTATAACGTTTTGTTAAGCCTTGGCCGGCTCATGTTTTGGTTTTAGTCCTTATGCTAAAACTTGACAGCTTGGGATAATAGAAGTCATGATGAAGTTCTTGTAATTATATGAATGCTTTCGTTTATATATGTATATGTTGTGTGTTCTTCTATACTGTAAGTGATGTTGAGCGGTGAAGAGGACTGTATGAGGATGTCTTATGAGCGTAGGGTAATTATAATCCGAGTGATTAAATGGTAGTACGCCGAGTGAGTCAGTCGCTATTCCCCGAATGATTATAGGCCTGAGGATTTCCGAGTAAAAGTAAGTATGAAATCCTGAGTGAGGAAGAATTGGTATTCCCGAGTGAAAATCTCGAGTGATTCCCCTCTGAGAGAGGAGCTCGAACGGTGGTTTAGAGTGGATTGGATCTTAAGTGTAAGGCATCAGTAACCCGAGTGAAAGATGTAAGTCCGAGTGAGAAGGAGTTCTGGAATCCGAGTGGGATAACCCTCAGTTCCCAAGTAGAGTATAAGTGTCGCCGTATGGTTAAAATTGGAAGGCTAAGTTATGGAGCTCCGAGTGACTAGAATGGTTCGCCCAAGCGTGAGGACTCGCGCTGGAGCGAGTAGGTGTCAGTGTGGAACACCGCCCAAATACCCTTCCCCTCCGTTGTTACGTTAATGCGTCCCAGACAACGGTGTTGACCCCTACTTGGGCGTTGTGGTTGAGTCCGCCCAGACGTTGTCATACCTAGTTGAATTGGGCGGAATGAGTTCAGGCCCCCTTTCCTCCATAAACTACTACACATGTGCATCTCCCTTCTCCTTCCCTCACCTGTTCCCTTATGCTGAGCGCCCAGTAGTTCCCTCGAGGAAAGGTTTGTCTTGTGAGAGCGAGTGGACGCTGATATGAGGTTTGCTTGAGGAGTTTCCATCCGTTGTGGCATCGTTCAGGCGGTGTTGGACAACGGATGAGTGGGTCACCTTCCGTCCTGGAATCCGCCCAGACGCTGGAGCGTCACACCGAACTGAATAGACCGGTCTCAGTCCTAATTCCCCTGTTGCTTGTCATATGCGTGTGAATGCTCTTCTACTTCCCTCACCTTCTTCTTCCCTTCTGTGTCAAATGATTCGTGGCTGTTTTTGAAAAAAAATAAAAAAAATAAAAAAAATAAAATTTCCTCGTTGTTTTGGGATTACTATTTGTAAAAATTTAGGGTGTTACATTTTGGTATTAGAGCAGACCGAAAGGTCCAAGGCCAAGGTATGCTTACCGAGTGTAAGTGGTTGTGTGTTTTCTGACTAAATTGTCATAATTGTTGTGATGTTAGTTGAACCTGATTGATATTGGCTTGAGGATAGGAGGTTGTTTCCTCCTGGTCCGATTGTGTGTGTAACCTGGAAGAATGATATAATGTGCTAAGCTATTGAATGTTAGACTAAAAAACCCGATCGGTAGTAAGTGGCTCGGTATACTTATCCTCGAATGTCGATCTCAGGATAAGGAATGACGCATCGCCAAAGCATGGAGGCTATAGCCACAGCATTCCAACGCTTTGCGGACGTGTTTGAAAGGCAGGGCCAGACTCGAGCTGAGGATGACTACGTGCTGGACCGCTTCCTGAAGAGGAAGCCGAGTGAGTTTCAGGGAGGACGTAATCCGGAGGCAGCTTTTAAATGGACTCAGGAACTGGAGAGGATTTTTGGGGGTCTTCGTTGTACCGAGGCCCAAAAGGTGGAATGTGCAGTGTATATGCTGCGAGATGAAGCGGAGAACTGGTGGAAGATAGCCAGAAGCCGATTCCCTGATGATGAAGCTCAGCTGACATGGAACGATTTTAAGACATGCTTCTTAGAGAAATACTTCCCCGACACAGTGAGGAGTCGGAAGGAGCTAGAGTTTATGGAGTTGAAGCAAGGCTCCATGACTGTGGAAGAATATGCGACAAGATTCGAGGAGTTGTGCCTATTCTACCCACCCTTCCAACAACCTGGGACGGAGAGCTCGAAGTGCCTTAAGTTTGAGAATGGATTAAGATCAGATGTTAAGAGGGCCTGCAGATACCATGAGATACGGAGTTTCCCTGCATTGGTGAATAAATGTAGGATATTTGAAGAAGATGACAAGGCCCACTCGGGCCAGAGCAGCAGAGCCAACCAGTATTTGAGGCCTCAGCAGTCACGTTTTAAGAGGCCAGGGAACGTAGGAAGAAATGAACCCTTCACTAGATTTCAGGGTCGCGGTGACCGAGGGAGACAGATGAGTGGACGACCCAGGTACGGTAAGTGCTTTAAATGTGGTGGCGACCACTTTGCTCAGAGTTGCAATGATACCGATGTTAAGTGTTTTCACTGCGGGAATAGGGGACACATTCGCCCTGACTGCCCCCAGCTCCGTCAAACAAATGCTAGTGTGCGTCAAGGAGGGTTCCAGGTGAAGAGCAATAGGAATAATGGACAAAACTCACGGGGCAGAAACAACAGAGCTAGAGGGAATATGATGGTTGCCCCAAATATCAGGAGGAGAGACACCGACCAACCAGCCACTGGAAGAGCCTACGCCATCAACGCAGAAGAAGTCGCACAAGCAAATGACTTAGTACAATGTAAGTGCTCACTCGGTAGATACACACTTAGTGTAGTTTTTGATTTTGGAGCTACCCACTCCTTCATAGCTGATGATTGTGTAAAACGTTTGAAATTACTGACCGTGGAAATGGATCGGATTTTGGAAGTAGCCAATCCGACTGGTCCTAAGGTACTAACCTCGTCAATGTGCAAAGAAGTGACGTTCGAATTGTGCGATCGGAGTTTTACTTTCGACTTGGTGTGCATACCCTTGAAGGATCTTGATATCGTACTCGGGGTAGATTGGCTTTCAGCCAACGAGGTGTTAGTGGATTGCAGAAACCGAAGGATAATTTTCCCGAGACAGCACCATGAGGACTGCACAGCACAAGGTATAACTTAACTATTCATGATGCTTTGTCTAACCGAGGGAGAGAGTAAAACCCGAGTGAACGAAATCCCGATTGTCTGTGAATTTCCAGAATTGTTCCCTGAAGACGTACCGAGTGTCCCTCCCAATAGGGAAGTCGAATTCTCTATAGACTTGGTCCCTGGGGCCGAGCCAGTCTCCAGTGCACCCTATAGAATGTCCTCAACTGAATTAGCCGAGCTGAAGAAGCAAGTGGATGAGTTACTCGGAAAACAGTTCATTAGACCGAGTGTATCACCATGGGGCGCACCGGTACTACTTGTTAAGAAGAAGGACGACAGCATGAGACTTTGCATAGATTACTGACAGTTAAACAAACTCACAATTAAGAATCGGTATCCACTACCCAGAATTGATGATTTAATTGACCAACTGCGTGGAGCCTCAGTCTTCTCAAAAATCGACTTACGATCGGGATATCACCAAATCCGAGTGAAGGACTCGGATATCCCAAAAACTGCCTTTAGGACTCGGTATGGCCACTACGAGTATGTAGTGATGCCGTTCGGTGTGACAAACGCCCCTGCTGTCTTCATGAATTACATGAACAGCATATTCCACCCCTATTTAGACCGATTCGTAGTTGTTTTCATTGATGACATCCTAGTCTATTCTAAGACTTCCGAGGAGCATGAAGAACACCTCTGAACGGTACTCCAAGTGTTAAGGGAGAAGCAGTTGTTCGCGAAGCTTTCAAAGTGCGAATTCTGGATGAATAAGATCCACTTCCTCGGACATGTAATTTCCGAGCAAGGTGTCTCGGTGGACCCTTCGAAGGTGACAACTATAATGGCATGGGAGAGACCCAAGTCGGTCTCGGAGATAAGGAGTTTTATGGGCCTGGCAGGTTATTATAGAAGGTTCATTGAAGGTTTTTCTAAGCTGGCGTTACCACTAACTAAATTGACTCGGAAAAGCATTCCCTTCGTGTGGAGTCCCGAGTGCGAGAGCAGCTTCCGAGAGCTGAAGAACAAGTTGACAACTGCGCCAGTGCTGGCATTACCCGACTTAAAAGAAAGCTTTGTAGTTTATTGTGATGCATCAGGACTCGGATTAGGATGCGTGCTCATGCAGAGAGATCGAGTGATAGCGTATGCCTCTCGGCAATTGAGACCTCACGAGCAGCATTATCCGACCCACGATTTGGAGTTGGCAGCTGTGGTGTTCGCACTAAAAATTTGGAGGCATTATTTGTACGGGTCCAGATTTAAAGTATACAGTGATCACAAGAGCCTTAAATACCTATTTGACCAAAGAGAGTTGAACATGAGGCAGAGGAGATGGATAGAATTCTTAAAGGACTACGATTTCGAGCTGAAATACCATCCGGGTAAGGCAAATGTCGTTGCCGACGCGTTGAGTCGGAAATCCCTCCATATGGCAACAATGATGGCAAGAGAAGTGGAGTTGTTGGAGCAGTTCCGAGACATGAACTTACATGTTGACACCCCCTCCTCTCGGAAAATAGCAATCGGTACGTTAAGAATCGCCAATGAATTCCTGAAGTCCGTGTACGAGCAGCAGCAGTCAGACTCTTACTTGGCTGAGTTGAAGAAGACGCAGGCCAAGGGAAAGGATTTGTCCTTGACCGAGGGATCAGATGGGATCTTCCGAGTGAAAGACAGGATATACGTGCCGAGTGAGAAAGGATTAAGGAAAATGGTGCTTGACGAAGCTCATAAGAGCCTCCTCAGTATTCACCCGGGT
This sequence comes from Clitoria ternatea, assembly GCA_037962975.1. Classification (NCBI taxonomy): domain Eukaryota; kingdom Viridiplantae; phylum Streptophyta; class Magnoliopsida; order Fabales; family Fabaceae; genus Clitoria; species Clitoria ternatea. Next base: position 185,583,488 of record CM075672.1, read on the forward strand.
ACCACGAAGATGTACCATGACCTGAAGAAACAGTTCAGGTGGCCCGGACTAAAGAGGAATGTGGCAGAATACGTGGCTCGGTGTATTACTTGTCAGAAATCAAAAGTGGAGCACCAGAAGCCGTACGGTGCAATGCAGCCCCTAGAGATTCCCATGTGGAAATAGGACTCGATTGCTATGGATTTTGTCATGGGATTGCCCAAAAACCGAGCGGGCCATGATGCGATTTGGGTCATTGTTGACCGACTGACGAAGAGTCCACACTTCCTGCCTATGAACATGAAGTACCCGATGCATAAATTGGCACGGATTTATGTTCATGAGATTATCCGACTGCATGGTATACCAACTTCCATCGTATCGGATAGGGATCCTAGGTTCACGTCCCGGTTTTGGACCAGCCTGCATCAAGAAATGGGCACTAAACTTTGGCTTAGTTCTGCCTACCACCCCTAATCGGATGGACAATCCGAGCGGACGATTCAAAGTTTAGAAGACTTATTAAGAGCGTGTGTGTTAGAGCACGGAGGAGATTGGGAGCAGTACCTCCCCTTGATTGAGTTTACGTACAATAACAGCCATCATAACAGCATTGGCATGGCACCCTACGAAGCACTATATGGACGAAAGTGCCAAACCCCACTTTGCTGGTCGGAAACGGGTGAGAGTCTGCTATTGGGACCAGACATTGTGAAGCAAACCACAGAGCAGATCCGAGTGATACAGGGAAAAATGAAGGCATCTCAAGACAGGCAGAAGAGTTACCATGATAACCGCACCAAACCATTGGAATTTTCAGTCGGAGACAGAGTGTTTTTGAGGACTTCTCCGAGTAAAGGAGTCGGACGAGCCTTGAAAGGCGGAAAGTTAAGCCCTCGATACATTGGACCTTATGAGGTGTTGGAATGAGTCGGCACCATGGCATACCGAATAGCATTACCGACCCACTTATCCTGATTGCACAACGTATTTCATGTGTCTCAACTAAGGAAGTATCTACATGACCCCAGTCACACAATGCCTGACGATGAAGTGGAAGTCAAGGAAGACCTGACCACTGTGACTACACCGATCAGAATCATGGACCGATCGGTGAAGCGTTTGAGAAACAAAAATGTACAGCTGGTAGAAGTGGAGTGGCAACAAGGCAAGACTACCTCTCGTACCTGGGAACGCGAAGACACCATGAGGAAGCAGTACCTCGAGTTGTTTGCTATGGTGAATTACCGACTGAATTTCAAGGACGAAATTCTTTTGAGTGGGGGAGAACTGTAACATCCCAGTTTTGAAGTTAGATACCGAATAAAAATTAAATAATAAGAAAATTGAAAGTAAAGTAAAGAATTAGTTGTTAATCATAATCAATATAGCTTGAGAGTTAATGACAAGTTAATTGGACTCAATTGATGGGATGTGGCTGTCTGTGATTGGCGGAAGGTGTGAGTGGACTGCGACTCACGCTTTCCCATCCCACTCCTTCCCCTCGCATGCGTATTTAGGTGCGTATTCAGTATCACCGTGGGTGTAAAAAACTTCTCCCACTACTCCATTCTTTCTTTTTCTTCTTTGTCTCCAACTTCTTTCCTTTCCCCTATTTCTGTTCGTCACGACGACAGTGCGGGAAGAAGGTCAGAGCCCCGGCAGGTGAAGGACGATCGTTGAAGCAGAGGAAGAACAACACCCCAACTCCGAACCAAGTGCAGAGTACGACGGAGTGGAGAAAGGCTGAACGAATCAGTAGAAGGGCGTCAGATTCAACGTCGAAGAGCAGAAAAGCTTCTTGAAGTCCCTTTCGTAGGTAGGGGGCGCTTGCATGTTAAATGCATGGTCCACGAACGGTACCGGATGAATGTACTGCTTGAGTGTATGTGCATGTGTTTGTGATGATTGGATCCTATGCATGATTGAAGATTATGGATTCCGTGTGTTTTATAGTGGTTAAACAGTAAATGCTTGTAATCTAAATGGTGGTGAAGTAGTATGTTAGTATTGATAATAACGAATGATATGCATGGTTCTATCTTTGTTAACACTGTGAGAATATGAATGTGTGCTCGTTAGTTGATTTGTCAGATGCTATTACTTGATTGCTAATGGTTGAACATATTGGTGTAAATAATAAAGTGAATAACGATTGCATTGAATCTGTTCCTACTTAATGGTTACGAAGGAGGTATCGGTGGTGTGATGACGCTTGTTGGTAAATGCATTTAGCTGCATGTGTAAGAGTGGGGCGACCCGTGGAAGGTCAAGAGCCCCGAGGGAATGACTTCCAGTTACAGACCTCGGCTAGATTCCGAAGGAGCTCGTGGTAGCCGTAGGAGCTAGAGAAGAGTCTCGAGACGCCAATGGGAGGCCGGTACCACGCGGGAAGAGCTGAAGGACGAGGGGCCAGGAGAGGGGAAAACTGTAACTGAAAGTCATCACTCGAGTCGGATCCGCAGGCATGCATGTAGATATGAGGTTGATTAGAGTAGTAAGTATAACGTGTGTGGAGTGTTATGAATGATTTCCGAGTGTGGGGAATACCTGTGTGTGTTGTATGTGTGTCTCAAATGTCATTTTGTCGTGCCTAACCTTAATTAATTTGAAAACGATTGAATGGATGTGAATGTGCATACTGACACTGATACCGAGTCCCTGATTGTCATTTTACATGTAAAAGCTTACCCCTGCAGTGGCTACACTTTCAGTGAACATCTCTCGGAAGGAAGAATGAAGGAGGAGCCGAGTGCAGGACAATGAATCTGAGCGCTATTGGAACATATATCTACATGTGTATATGTATATATGTATAAATACTGTGTATAACGTTTTGTTAAGCCTTGGTCGGCTCATGTTTTGGTTTTAGTCCTTACGCTAAAACTTGACAGCTTGGGATAACAGAAGTCATGATGAAGTTCTTGTAATTATATGAATGCTTTCGTTTATATATGTATATGTTGTGTGTTCTTCTATACTGTAAGTGATGTTGAGCGGTGAAGAGGACTGTATGAGGATGTCTTATGAGCGTAGGGTAATTATAATCCGAGTGATTAAATGGTAGTACGCCGAGTGAGTCAGTCGCTATTCCCCGAATGATTATAGGCCTGAGGATTTCCGAGTAAAAGTAAGTATGAAATCCTGAGTGAGGAAGAATTGGTATTCCCGACTGAAAATCTCGAGTGATTCCCCTCTGAGAGAGGAGCTCGAACGGTGGTTTAGAGTGGATTGGATCTTAAGTGTAAGGCATCAGTAACCCGAGTGAAAGATGTAAGTCCGAGTGAGAAGGAGTTCTGGAATCCGAGTGGGATAACCCTCAGTTCCCGAGTAGAGTATAAGTGTCGCCGTATGGTTAAAATTGGAAGGCTAAGTTATGGAGCTCCGAGTAACTAGAATGGTTTGCCCAAGCGTGAGGACTCGCGCTGGAGCGAGTAGGTGTCAGTGTGGAACACCGCCCAAATACCCTTCCCCTCCGTTGTTACGTTAATGCGTCCCAGACAATGGTGTTGACCCCTACTTGGGTGTTGTGGTTGAGTCCGCCCAGACGTTGTCATACCTAGTTGAATTGGGCGGAATGAGTTCAGGCCCCCTTTCCTCCACAAACTAATACACATGTGCATCTCCCTTCTCCTTCCCTCACTTGTTCCCTTATGCTGAGCGCCCAGTAGTTCCCTCGAGGAAAGGTTTGTCCTGTGAGAGCGAGTGGACGCTGATGTGAGGTTTGCTTGAGGAGTTTCCATCCGTTGTGGCATCGTTCAGGCGGTGTTGGACAACGGATGAGTGGGTCACCTTCCGTCCTGGAATCCGCCCAGACGCTGGAGCGTCACACCGAACCGAATAGACCGGTCTCAGTCCTAATTCCCCTGTTGCTTGTCATATGCGTGTGAATGCTCTTCTACTTCCCTCGCCTTCTTCTTCCCTTCTGTGTCAAATGATTCGTGGCTGTTTTTGAAAAAAAAATAAAATAAAATAAAATTTCCTCGTTGTTTTGGGATTACTATTTGTAAAAATTTAGGGTGTTACAAGGGTGGTGGGGAAGGTTCTGCATAGGAGGGCGTTTGATGCCTCAGATGAGAAGGTTGGTTGTGAACATGGTCATGTGTTCTTCTAGGTTGCCTTTTCCATCATACTTTTCCATCATTTACAATTTGTAATGTAATGGTATGGGGCCTGCCATAACAACTTTTATGAATGGGTGTGCCGAATAGGAGACTAAACATTCTGGTCTGCCTTTCTTTGGTTTTGTAGCTCATGTATTCTGATAACTTGGTGCTCTCTACTTTCATTGGTGATTCTTTAGGTCTTCATTTTTCTTTCTTAACTCCTCTATGATATGTTGTAGTGTTTTGATAAGGGCTAAAGCCTCCTCCAATTGATTGTCCCTATCTTGATGTCCTCCTTGGTTCTTTTGAGGATTTTTGTCAACTCTGTGGCTGGGGTTGCTATGCGTGGTCACCATCTTCTCCTTCCTTGAAGCTAGCCCTTCTATGTGTTGTGGGAACCATTTTAGAGGTAACCGTAGTGGATGCCAAAATGTTCACAATAAGCACTTGAATGCACAAGACCCTAGAGAATTACTCTAGGAAATTAGGATTATATTATTTGAATATGTGTTACTTGAATTACAAAGGGCTCTAAGGTCATATTTATACATCAAAGAAGTGCCTTGATTTTGGCTGGATATCTATTAGATAAGAATAATCTCCTAAGACAGGGGATAGAGATAACCTCCTAAAATTAAGGAGATAAATATAATCTCCTAAAATTAGGGGGTAAGGGGGCCTTAACTAATCTAGAGGGAACAACATGCACTTTTCATGAGATATTATAATATAATAGCAAGGAACTTGCCAGTCATTAAATAGAACTATTTGCCTTAATAATGTAATATGGATGAGTACACATGAAACATCCTACATTTAAAATAAAACAAACCCGGGACAAGAAAATTTTTTCCAAAATTAAATAAACCAAATAGACCATAAAGCAACCGGGTAACAAAAGAGATAAGAGAAGGAAGGCAAGAGAAAATAAAACCGACTCGAGAGGGCATACAGCGGAAGAAGGAAACACTCAGCGAAGCCCAAACCAGCGTCCACTCGCTTAAGCGAGGTCTCACACGCTTGAGCGAAGCAGCTCCAGTCGCTCGGGCGAGGCACGGATCGCTTAAGCGATGCCAACACAAGGTCTTCCCAAGTCCACGCTCGCTGGAGCGAATACCTTGACCGCTGGGGCGAGGAGCCACACTCGGCTATCCAGACGCTCGGAATTCAGAGTTATCCTTCAACTCATTCACTCAGAAAATGATATCTAACTCACTCTGCATGCCACAACTTATTCGCTCGGGGAGTCATTAAGTAAATCCTCACTCGGACTTATTCTAATTCTAACCACTCGGATTACCGTTCAGCTAATTCGCTCGGATTATTTATGACGCCCACTCAGAATTCATTAAAAGGGTTTCCCTCAGAATCCCTTTAAGTATCCCCCACACGGCAAGGGCCCAAACACAAGTCACTAGCATACAACACAGCTATATACAAAATCATACACTCGCTTGGGAAATCAGGTAATTAAGTCCCGCTCAGACTCATTCAAAACTCAACCACTCGGGATACAGATCCTCACTCACTCGGATTTTACATCTTTCACTCGGATTATAAATACCTTACACTTAGAATCTATTCCATTCTTAAACCACTACACCAACTCCTCTCTCAGAAGAGGGTCACTCAAGGTTTTCAGTCGGGAATACGAACTCTTCCTCACTCGGGTTTACCTATAATTTTCACTCGGAATCACTCAGCGTGTTCACTCGGAACAGGATCTAAATCTCCTATGTTCCTCTCAGGGTTCATTAACTTAGAGTTATCCACTCAACATCAGGGATATCCCAGTCGGTAATAAGCATCAATTAAACATAAAGCACGTATGTATGAATATATGTTCCCAGAAATATAAACATGCCCACAATCCAATCTACCGACCCACATACATGTAACCTTATACTCGGAATACTCATTAATTTGATAATATGCGTTTACTAATAAGATACCACACAATGACACCATGATTATTCAATCTTTATAAATGGATATGTTTAATCGTTATTTTACATAAGAGCCGGCCAAGGCTACACTGACTAACATAGTGAATACAATATAAGCACTCAACAGTCGGAGTACACCACATTCAGACTTGAAACCTTATCATCTTTTCCGAGCACGACCTGCACACACTGAAAAATGGTGTAGGGGTGAGCCTTTGCATATAAAGTGACAGCTATTGACTCGGACTTTACCTCCATTCTCAATTATATGATTTACCAGGTTCAATTCATAACGATATACATATATATATATACTGCCAAGTAATATTGGAGCCAGACCACATCATTCAATCGGCATTCGCACAATGACATGTATTTTCAAACACAGCGTCACACTGCACTCGGCCATAGTATCATTACCTGTCTGTTAATTCAGCCGGATTCACCCAATTCATTTGATCCATACAATTCACAATAATCTTACTAACAATGCTCATAGACTCATGCAAACAATGCTCATAGACTCATGCAAACAATGCTCATAGACTCATGCAAACAATGCTCATAGACTCATGCATGCAGATCCGACTTAAACAGTGAGTTCAGTGCAGATTCCTTCCCGGTCCCTCGTCCACTAGCCCTTTCCGTGTGGCACCGGTCACCCCGTGACGTCTCGAGACCCAGCTCTAGCTCCATTGGCTACCACGGGTCCTCATGGAACTAACCAGAATCTGACTGAAGCTCATCTTATTCGACTCCAGATGCCCTTCCGACCCCCGTCCACTAGCCCTTTCCATGTGGCACCGGTCACCCCGTGACGTCTCGAGACCCAGCTCTAGCTCCCTCGGCTACCACGGGTCCTCATGGAATTGGTCAGACATCTGGGAATCACCTCACGTATGCAACCTCATGCAAATTCACAACAACATCCAAGCTTACCAGACGCATCTCACACAGCCATCAATGGGTCACAACCGATCCCTCACACAGCATTCAGATTCATTCGGAATCCCACATTCCATTACAACAACACCTGCTTCTAACATAATAACTCACAACAGCAAGCATAGGCAACCGCGTTACAGTACATCCATTCAACATTTTTAACAGAGACAGCATACCTTTCCATACGGTATTCAAACTGGAAATCACGCATCAATTCACATCTCATGCATTAGGGGATAATGGGAACACACACACACATTCACTCAACAAACTCAGATTTTAGCAACATGCATCACAGAAGTATTAACAGGCACTCAGAGATGAGGTCACACAACCCTCAACTTTTCACAGATTGTCTCAATTCGGAAGTTGCATGCACAATCAGTCAATCACTACACATCGATCTACACATTGCACACACATATTACATTAAGCAAGTACCAGGGACCCAGTCATAAACCATACGCTTGACATGCAAAGCGCCCCCTACCTGCTGTCGGGGTTCAGAGACTCTTCAAGTTGCAGTGTTGACCGATCGTCCCTCCGTTACTCCTCCAACAGCCTTCGAGTTCAGCGTTGATCCTGGGCCAGAGTTGCTCCTTTCCTCCAACGGGTCCGTCTCCTTCACAGCTGCAAAGCACTTCCAGCACAGCCTTCCAACTGGAATACCACAACTCCAGGTAGAAGAAGAAGGAGAGGAAGAAGGCAATAGGGAGGAAGGAGAGGACAGGGAGTGGAGTCAGGGCTGTGTTGATGTTCCTCCAGGAGCTCTCGACTCTCTCACTGTTCGAGTGGCGACGTGAATGAGAGTGAACGAGAAGAAAAACAGGGAATGAGAGACCATATACACGCACAAGGAGAGCTGCCTGTGTGAATAATGAGAGAAAGAGAGAGCTGAAGTTGTCTTATACTCCTAGGGACACATGCGTCCTTTCGTCTGGCACTATTATTATTATTTATTCAATTATTTCTACCCAAATCAGCAATTACTCTAATTAACAATTAATCCTAATTCTGTAATTAACCTTTAATTAATAGCTTAACTTCAATCGGTAATTAAGTTAGAAATCGGGATGTTACAGTTCTCCCCCTCTCAAAAGAATTTCGTCCTCAAAATTCAAACACATGCTTAGCCTTAATAAACCACTCGGAAATCACTAACATACCACAATGAGCAGTCACACATCTATGTTCCTTAAGTATTCATCCATTGCTTAAATCCCAGTCGGCACAATCGGCCTCCAAAGCAATTCACCGATCGTTCCACCCGGAAAACCGGGACATTATGCTCAACGCATTCCCACTCGGGAGGGGCACCATTGACTCAGAATAACATTCCTTTCTTTCACTCAGACTTACCTCAACAAACAGATCAGAATACCATAGCCATGTTCCGACTGCAACTCTTCATCCATCCACGTTTTTGACTGCTTCGTAATTTCTAATCAGCATAAGACAGCTCTTCGTAGCCTTCACTACATTCGGGACTCCATTTCCCACGTAGTTGCCCCCATTCAGCTCTGCCAGTTCACCCTAGCCATTGGCACTTTCCAGTTCTTTGGCCGCTCGGCCTTACATTCTCAACACCGATCGGCGTATTTACACTATCGGGTCTCCCGACTCAATGTGTCACTCGACACGACCATGCGCTCACACAAAGCATAGGCTTGACATTGGGTCACATGGGACACGTTCTAGACGTTATTCGACCATTTGGGAAGAATCCAGTCGGTAAGCAACATTACCGATTCCCTAGGATACCCACTACTGACCGATTCATTTCGGATTTAGCTCTCGAATTTTCAAATTTTCGGCCACAAGATTCCTTTCTTAACCAAAATGAACACTCAACGAGTTCCCATAAGCTTCAATTAGCACACTTGTCTGGATTTGCCTCGTACAGGTACCACACTCGGTCCATACATCTCAACTTCTTAACCATTCCTTTGGCTAACTGCATGCCTATAACCCACGAATGTCACTCGGCCCTCTCACTCAAAAATTTCAATGGGGGTTTTTAAGGACAGTTCTCATCTGGGAATCCTTCCACTTGCAGAATTTACTCATGATTCAAGCCTTCCGTGAAACCAACCGAGTCCAAGCCCAGCAGTCCCAAACGCTGACCTGAGTACGATTTCAAATAAATCCTTCTCTTGGATATCTACTCCTCTTGGAGGTCCTTCACTCGGAGACTTTCTATTTACCAAATTTCCACTCGGAATCCAGGCTTACTCCAAATATAAATCTGAGTTCAATTCAGCAGCTTCACATCACCCGAACACGGCTATGAATAAGTTTACCGCTCGGTATTTTCTCTCCCTTGGGTAATTCACTCGAAAACTTGCACACTCGAAGTTCCAATTTCCGACGAGAAGTACTTTCCTCCTGGAAGACCACTCGGTTGGACATCCCAAGGGTATTAGGAATTCTACACTCGCTATCTTACTATTCGGAATCGTTCCACACGGTGCTATTCCACTCGGAAGTGATACACTCCGAGTCACGTCATTCGAATCTTGCCTTACCCAGAAGGTTACGCTCAGACACCATTCCCTTAACTTAGTAATGATCCTCTCAATAAGGTTCTACTCGGAACCCCAAAATTTTCACTCAGCAGTTCTTTCCCACAAGGACTTCACTCGGAATTGTCTCCACCCTCACACACTCAGAATTTACTAACCTTTCTCGAGCAATTCCTAACCTTACAATTTAGTTTGGCTCCAATCCTGGTTTCCTCATTAGGCTTACAGTAGCACTCGGTTAACTTTTCAAAAAACTCCAACTTCAGTGACAGTCGATCGCCCTTCATAGTCCATTACCAATCATCCTTTTAGTAGCCAATCCATACCCAGCAACCTCTAATCCTCTCAGAAGTAGACACGTCAAGGTCAACAAACCTTCTACCTTCATTTTGGTACACAATCACATAACACTCATTTAAGATAACTCTCATCATCACTCGGAATCGTCTGAAAGACTCACCATCACCATAAGCAGTTACAGCTTCACCTGCCCGACTCATGAATTGCTGCATCCAACTTATAGGATAACGTCTCATTCCTATAGGGTTACAACAATCACATGGTCACTACAACGTGTACGCTGCCACATTACCTATGGCAGGAAGAGTCATCTCAGAGCAGCATGCCTCACACGGACCAGACTTCACCCAACTAATACTAATTCATACAGTGGTTAATGGCAGTTCACACTCATAAATAATACACCTATATCAACATCATGCAGCACATAGGGTACATCACGCATCAATAATCATGAAAATCATTTATCACCTCTGTAAAACAGAATTAAGGCAATACAACAATCGGCTTCTAGTCAGCACCGAGTAAATATTTTCTCTAAATCTTATTCCTCACAACCATGGTTCGGATTAAATTCTCAGTTCTCAGTTATATAATGACGTCACTCATTCGGCTTCATGCACTTCAGTCAGGATTAAGTAATTCACATTCACATATGTTGTCATAACACACCATAGACTCGGCAACGACACTAATACACATACAACCACTCAGTCGGATTTTATAACAATTATTCACGGCTATATTATTGTTCACTACAGCATGCACCATAACCATAACCACACATTGCACTCAACAATAGCATCAATATATATATATATATATATATATATGCGTTCATTCAAATCATTCAAATCCATGCAACCCATGTTAGTCTCCCTAACAACGTTCTCACACGCACCGATCAACTCACTCAGCTAATACTTACTCACAAGAATTAATGGCAATTCACATGCATATATATATAAGCACATATTCTCATCAACATCAACATTATCATGATGCATCACGTAGGGCACGTCACACAGCAACAATCATGTAATATAATCTACCCCTACGGTAAAACAGTATAATGGCCACAGGTTTCCGACTTGTACAAAAAAATCATACATACACGCTATCATTCAATCAGAATCTATCCAGCCAGCTCTCGGCTATATCACTTACATTATTTACAATCCCATATAATCACAGCCGTAGGCTCACCTTGCACTTAGCGACAGCATCAACACATATATATATATTCAATCATCCAATTGAAATATCAAATTCACATTCGGCCATACAATTCATATCATTCACCACAGCATGCATTACAGCCACAACATTAATATTCATACATTCATTTAATCGGATTCCATTCAATCATGTTATTCTAAATAACATTCCACATATTCATGTAATTCATATTGAGCTCAACAGCCATTATAGTGTGCACACATTCCTTTCACCCGGATTTAAAAGGGACTCCTCACTCTGAATTATTTAGTCACTCTTTACTCGGGAAACCTCAACAGTTATCACTCGAAGGGTATCCGGATCGATTCCCACTCGGTGTCACCCGTCCTCTTCACTCATTCTTACTCGAAAACTCTAATCTTTCCCACTCTGGTTTTCCCACTAAGTCAAGACTCGCTCGGATTTTCTATCTACTTAATGATTTATTATAATGGATCCGCTCAGAGTCCTAGGTGTCATCTTCTGGTCGGTAAACTCTCGCTCGGCATCACACTGTCTCATTCACTCGGGATTACCTAGGCTTCCTTTCACTCGGAGGGAGTTACTAACTCTCTTACCACGTCAACACCCGTCTCCATTTCAACTCATAGTTAAACTAACCTCTCACACACAACAAATACGTATACATATATTACTCGGATCTTCATGCACAGTATAGGAGTTCACGCAACATAGAGGGTGTAATTAATTACAGGCACCAAATTATGTCTTCTACTCCAGAGGGTTCAAGTTCAAGTAAAAGGAACTAAGGCTAACACATCTCTTGTACCGCAAATCATATACTATTCATTCATCACACGTTCAAATTCCTCAACAAGGCACAGGCATACAACCATACCATTCATAGTCAAACATATACCAAATCATCAAACACATACAATACCGATTAAGTTAGGGCATTCAATCAATCAGACCAGGAGGGAAATGACCTCCTATTCATAAATCAATATCACAATAATGATGACCACTCAGTCATACTGCATACAACCGTTTACACTCAGTAAGCATACCTTGGCCTTGGACCTTTCGGTCTGCTCTGATACCAAAATGAAACATCCTAAATTTAAAATAAAACAAACCCAGGACAAGAAAATTTTTTCCAAAATTAAATAAACCAAATAGACCATAAAGCAACCGGGTAACAAAAGAGATAAGAGAAGGAAGGCAAGAGAAAATAAAACCGACTCAAGAGGGCATACAGCGAAAGAAGGAAACACTCAGCGAAGCCCAAACCAGCGTCCACTCGCTTAAGCGAGGTCCCACATGCTTGAGCGAAGCAGCTCCAGTCGCTCGGGCGAGGCACGGATCGCTTAAGCGATGCCAACACAAGGTCTTCCCAAGTCCACGCTCGCTGGAGCGAATACCTTGACCGCTGGGGCGAGGAGCCACACTCGGCTATCCAGACGCTCGGAATTCAGAGTTATCCTTCAACTCATTCACTCAGAAAATGATATCTAACTCACTCTGCATGCCACAACTTATTCGCTCGGGGAGTCATTAAGTAAATCCTCACTCGGACTTATTCTAATTCTAACCACTCGGATTACCGTTCAGCTAATTCGCTCGGATTATTTATGATGCCCACTCAGAATTCATTAAAAGGGTTTCCCTCAGAATCCCTTTAAGTATCCCCCACACGGCAAGGGCCCAAACACAAGTCACTAGCATACAACACAGCTATATACAAAATCATACACTCGTTCGGGAAATCAGGTAATTAAGTCCCGCTCAGACTCATTCAAAACTCAACCACTCGGGATACAGATCCTCACTCACTCGGATTTTACATCTTTCACTCGGATTATAAATACCTTACACTTAGAATCTATTCCATTCTTAAACCACTACACTAACTCCTCTCTCAGAAGAGGGTCACTCAAGGTTTTCAGTCGGGAATACGAACTCTTCCTCACTCGGGTTTACCTATAATTTTCACTCGAAATCACTCAGCGTGTTCACTCGGAACAGGATCTAAATCTCCTATGTTCCTCTCAGGGTTCATTAACTTAGAGTTATCCACTCAACATCAGGGATATCCCAGTCGGTAATAAGCATCAATTAAACATAAAGCACGTATGTATGAATATATGTTCCCAGAAATATAAACATGCCCACAATCCAATCTACCGACCCACATACATGTAACCTTATACTCGGAATACTCATTAATTTGATAATATGTGTTTACTAATAAGATACCACACAATGACACCATGATTATTCAATCTTTATAAATGGATATGTTTAATCGTTATTTTACATAAGAGCCGGCCAAGGCTACACTGAATAACATAGTGAATATAATATAAGCACTCAACAGTCGGAGTACACCACATTCAGACTTGAAACCTTATCATCTTTTCCGAGCACGACCTGCACACACTGAAAAATGGTGTAGGGGTGAGCCTTTGCATATAAAGTGACAGCTATTGACTCAGACTTTACCTCCATTCTCAATTATATGATTTACCAGGTTCAATTCATAACGATATACATATATATATATATATATATACTGCCAAGTAATATTGGAGCCAGACCACATCATTCAATCGGCATTCGCACAATGACATGTATTTTCAAACACAGCGTCACACTGCACTCGGCCACAGTATCATTACCTGTCTGTTAATTCAGCCGGATTCACCCAATTCATTTGATCCATACAATTCACAATAATCTTACTAACAATGCTCATAGACTCATGCAAACAATGCTCATAGACTCATGCAAACAATGCTCATAGACTCATGCAAACAATGCTCATAGACTCATGCATGCAGATCCGACTTAAACAGTGAGTTCAGTGCAGATTCCTTCCTGGTCCCTCGTCCACTAGCCCTTTCCGTGTGGCACCGGTCACCCCGTGACGTCTCGAGACCCAGCTCTAGCTCCATCGGCTACCACGGGTCCTCATGGAACTAACCAGAATCTGACTAAAGCTCATCTTATTCGACTCCAGATGCCCTTCCGACCCCCGTCCACTAGCCCTTTCCGTGTGGCACCGGTCACCCCCGTGACGTCTCGAGACCCAGCTCTAGCTCCCTCGGCTACCACGGGTCCTCATGGAATTGGTCAGACATCTAGGAATCATCTCACGTATGCAACCTCATGCAAATTCACAACAACATCCAAGCTTACCAGACGCGTCTCACACAGCCATCAATGGGTCACAACCGATCCCTCACACAGCATTCAGATTCATTCGGAATCCCACATTCCATTACAACAACACCTGCTTCTAACATAATAACTCACAACAGCAAGCATAGGCAACCGCGTTACAGTACATCCATTCAACATTTTTAACAGAGTCAGCATACCTTTCCACACGGCATTCAAACTGGAAATCACGCATCAATTCACATCTCATGCATTAGGGGATAATGGGAACACACACACACATTCACTCAACAAACTCAGATTTTAGCAACATGCATCACAGAAGTATTAACAGGCACTCAGAGATGAGGTCACACAACCCTCAACTTTTCACAGATGTCTCAATTCGGAAGTTACATGCATAATCAGTCAATCACTACACATCGATCTACACATTACGCACACATATTACATTAAGCAAGTACCAGGGACCCGGTCATAAACCATACGCTTGACATGCAAAGCGCCCCCTACCTGCTGTCGGGGTTCAGAGACTCTTCAAGTTGCAGTGTTGACCGATCGTCCCTCCGTTACTCCTCCAACAGCCTTCGAGTTCAGCGTTGATCCTGGGCCAGAGTTGCTCCTTTCCTCCAACGGGTCCGTCTCCTCCACAGCTCCAAAGCACTTCCAGCACAGCCTTCCAACTGGAATACCACAGCTCCAGGTAGAAGAAAAAGGAGAGGAAGAAGGCAATAGGGAGGAAGGAGAGGACAGGGAGTGGAGTCAGAGCTGTGTTGATGTTCCTCCAGGAGCTCTCGACTCTCTCACTGTTTGAGTGGCGACGTGAATGAGAGTGAAGGAGAAGAAAAACAAGGAAGGAGAGACCATATACACGCACAAGGAGAGCTGCCAGTGTGAATAATGAGAGAAAGAGAGAGCTGAAGTTGTCTTATACTCCTAGGGACACATGCGTCCTTTCGTCTGGCACTATTATTATTATTTATTCAATTATTTCTACCCAAATCAGCAATTACTCTAATTAACAATTAATCCTAATTCTGTAATTAACCTTTAATTAATAGCTTAACTTCAATTGGTAATTAAGTTAGAAATCGGGATGTTACAACACACAAGCATACAGTTAAACACTTGAAATATGTTACCAAGCTGTGTCAATACTTAAGAGGAGTGAATTGAGTTTTAAAAATTTTATAAGAAAGAGATTAGTTTTCTAAGATAATTTGATTGAATGAAAGTATACCAAATAAAAATTCAAGATAGAAATAGAAAATATGTAGCAATTGTGAATATCAAGATTAAAACCAATTCAATCTACACAATCCAAAAATAGACATAGTGTAGAATGTAAAGAGATCAAAGGAGAAAAATTTACAAACTAAGTTTATACTAGTTCGGTCACCACTAACCTACTCCAGTCGTCAAACAATCACTTGAGATTTACAATATTTGAAATATTTGAGTATACGTTGAGTAATTACAACTTTTTAATATCTCACACCAAAAACTTAACTCTCATACTTTAAGGGTGCACTTCACCCTTCTCACAATCTCTCAAATACATAGCCCAAAGGTTATTACCCAACCTTTATAATGATTTCCTTTCAAATAAAGATTTACAAATTGAACAAACAATCAGAAGAATGAATAAACAAGTTGAAGCTTATAGAAAACTCAGAGAATGAAAATATGAACTCACAAGTGATTCAATGATTAATTGATGATTTTCAATGTTTGGTTATGTGAATCTTCTATGAAAACAAGTCTTTATATAGTTTTAGACTTAATGTACTTATTTGTAGCCATTGGGGTTCGAAGAAATAGGTATTAAATGTTTGTAGCAAAATTTAGCAAAGCTATTAGGCCATTTCTACACATAGTAATTGATTACTGAAAAAGATGGCAATCGATGACTCTAATTATGGTAATCGATTACTAAGTCTATTTGTTGAAATAATTTTTATTCATCAATAATCGATTAGCTCAATCTTGGTAATCAATTACTTAGCCATAAAACATGAAAAACACATATCTACCCTTGAAAAATCTTTTAGATGATATGAATCACTTGTGATGTATAAAAGGTTTTTCTTTAAAACTTTTAGACATGTCTCTACCTTGTAAAATGAGAACTCATGAAACCTTTTCTAAGATTTTCTTTAACACAAATACTAACCTAACTTAAAAACTATTCTTGAAACTTGAAAAGTCTTGTATATGTTGGCGTAAAGACTTTGATTTGCATCTGTTCATGCTTCACCAATTTTTATACATTTGCTCATGTTGTGTTTGGCATTATCAAAATATATTAATTAACATCCAAATACAAAATCTTATTTCTATTTCAACATATTATCATATGTTTGCATCTTGTTTTTATTTCAACATGTTAATCAATAACCAAATACAAAACCATGTGCTAACTCTTGAATATTACTAATTGATATATCACAAATAATTTTAATTCTTTAAGAAGCCAAAATTTAATTTTTTTTTTGGATAAAAGCAACCATAATTTTAGCCTTTACTTGCCATAGAACATTTGTGATAGTAACAAAGAGATCAAGACTTACACACATAATAAAACATGGTCACTACACTGTTGACTATTGCCACAGTAAGAGAAATATCATATGCCTAATTGTCTATATAAAAAGGTAATCCAAACATCTTAAGTCTCACTCAATGGTCATTCAACAGTTCTTTCCCCCATTTTAAGAATGGTGTCACTCATTGCTCCTTAAGCATCTCCTATAAAATTCAGACAAGATTACTACTATGCATAAATTAAGGTAGTTTTGAGAGTGCATCATGTTTCACGAAGTGTATTACTTACAATAGAACATGTTTAAATATTACTAGAACATAACTTTATCAAAGAAATTCTAATAGTTGATCTTTGTAGGTATGCTAAAATGTAATAAAAAAGGGATTCAGTTTCACATAGGTGTATATTTGATAATTTCCAAAAGCTAAAGATAGTTTAGCTAATGGTTAATACTTATCTTAAAGCATTAACATGATGTTCAATTAGGTTTCTTCTTTAGATCCTTTAGATAAGTGCCCAAATTCAAGTTAATTAAATAGTAAATGATCCAAGTTAAGCCATGTTGTATGTAGCTTGCCTAAGTATTACAACAAATACTCCTTGTAATGCATAAAGTGATTTAGTTTAGATGCCATCATATATAGGTTAGAAATATGTACTAAGAGCCTATATGGTTAGGACATATCACTTTGTTTGACTTAAGGCATTTTTGTCAAATAGTTTAACTACCTTTATTAGTCCTTGGAATAGTAGGTCAATATGAGAATTATTCCTAAACTATCCCTAGTTAAGTATTAATATGGAGATATATAAATACGTTGAAAGTAATGTGTAAGTGTACTGATGATCTGATCTCATAGATCAAAAATATAGAAGTTATCGAGTCTTCACACGGGTACACATTAAAAGTAATAATACACTAGACAAACCCATTATGAGGACATTGCATGGATCATTACATGAGTGTCTAAGCGATTCTCAATGTGATAATGGTACATATAGTCATTCGACTTGAAGTCACTATGATTCCTACATAAAGAGTTTGTTATTTTAATGCAATTAAACATCATCTAATAACAAGATGATTATAAAGATTATAATTGGGTAGTGAACAAATCATTCAGATAGATATGAGTTATGTAGATGAGATTTGTCTCTCCTATGTAATATAAGTGATATGATCACTTAATGGAGTGAGACTAAGGAAATGCATGGTCATGCTAGGGAGAATAAATATTTGATATTTATTTAAGTAAAGTCTACTTCGGTATCAAGTAAAATGAATTGGGTTATACAAGGATGATGACGACCATGCCTGAGGCCTAATTAGATATCATGACAAAATTACTAAATGTATAAAGTTTATCACTTATTAGTTATTTTGATATTTATATTTGAATAATAATGTATTGTTAAATGTCATTCATTATATTATATTACCTCCAGTTTCAAATATAAACAAATTTTAGTGAAATTTTTTGGTCCCATAATATTAACAAAATTATACTTTTTCAATGTCATTAGATGTTTGTTTACCAAATATGTCCTTTTTCAATGACAAAATTATACCCAAGTCAACTAATGCTTTATGTAATAAATGATATTATGGGTACTTTAGGATATTAATCAAATATTTGATAGCATTGATGTAAATAACTACTTCCAACCATTATTCTTAATATGTGTGAAAGTAATTACCTTCATTTATATTTGGAACCAGAGGTAGTATTAAATATAAAATCAAACCAAATATAATTTTTATAGGGTCACACGCATAAAGTAAGTTCATCAAAGGGTAGTTTTATTTTAGTTCAACTAAAAATTAAACTTATTGGACCCAACTCATTTAAAATGAGTAAAAATCTCATTCACTAAAGAATGTTCATTAGGTTAGACCCAAACTTATAAAATAGAGTATGAGATGTTCATCGGTCACACTCTTGTGATACACAAAAATTCCCTAAATGCGACTGAGGTCGTGCCTTGACGAGCTAGCAATCAAATGCGTGGAATCTAGTTAGAGTGATTGTATGGACTCCTTAAGGACGAAACTCCAATTGCTTCTGAGTTTTGATTATGCTCATCAAGAAGTAATCAATTAATCATATTTAAACTATTTGTTATTACTTCAAAACACAGGATTTGAAAAATCCTTGTAAGAATTATTGTATCCCATTACCTAACAATAAAGAATTCCTTTACAATTGATTATGATGGACAGTCCAATTGAAGAATTAACATTTATACACAATGCTCGGTATAAATTATGATTTACAATATTAATACTTTGATTTATGATTTATTTATATATGAAAATTATTGCATAAATCATATTTTTTAAAAATTATATTTTACAATTACTTTAAATTACTACTCTATTTATTTTTAAAATTTTATATATTTTATATATATACGTTCACTAAAATTTCATACTTACACCCCTTTAAGTTTTTTAATTTTTTAAAAACTAATTTATATTCTTTAAATATTTTTATAAGATAAAAGGATTATAAAATAAATTAGGACATTACATGTTAAAGATGTACATTCTGTAGTTTATTTACTTTTACTATTCATTTATTTATTTACTTTGAAGAAACATTTATCTATAATAAAAGTTCTTTTAGATAAATATTACGTCATTTCATTCTTCACCCTTATTTTATCATTATTCTATATATATATATATTGAAATTTATATTTACACCATTTAAAATTCTTAATTTTTAATTAATTTATTTTAATAAAATAGGATTTAATATGGTTTTACTTCCAAAATATTTAATATAATTCAATTTTTGTCCTTATAAAATTTTTACTATATTTTTTTATCTATTTATTCATAATAAAAGTGTAAAACATGAAAGCCCTAGAGAATTTTCCTAGGAGAATTAGGTTTGTATTACTCTAAATATGTGACACTTGAGTTACAAGGGGGCTCGAGCCCTTTTTACAATGAGTAAAAAAGGAAAGAAAAACGGGTCCTTCAGTCCAGGCCCAAGGTGGTATGGAGATAACTGTATCCTGCCAAGGTCAGGATGTGTTTGCATATCTTTACATGATAGGTTTTGATAATGACAAGAAAAATCCTCCAAGAAATCAAGTTCAAGATCAAAAGAAGTGGAGTGATAGTTCAAAAAAACTTGTCTTTAATCATACTTTTTTAGATTTACATGTATAGGATCCATAAAGCAAAAAGAACTATAATGTATAAAGATCACTATTATGTAGAAGTGCTTAAAACTACAGTTGGTCACGCGTTAATCGATTAGCCAAAGTATCACAATAGATTAGATGATGAAACAAGTGAAAAGAAAAGCTCACTCATCAGTGTAATCGATTAGCCAAAGTGTCACAATTGATTAGAAGATGAAACAAGTGAAAAGAAAAGCTAACACATTAGTGTAATCAATTAGCCAAGCTATCATAATCGATTAACATAGGACTAATTGACTAGCATGTTATTAGACTAATCGATTATTGAGCATAAAAATGACAGATATCAGCTTAAAAATGGTGGCAGAGCTTAAAAAGAGAAAGAGTTCATGTTCCCAAAATAGAGCACAAACCCTAATCTTCTTTACTCGTCTATTCAAGCTCCAAGACCCTATAAATAAGGATCATACAACGTCTTATCCTTTTTCTACATGAACGAGATAATTTGCTTCCTCAATTAGTTAGTCTTGCTTATAAGATAGTACTTTTTAAGGAAAGTGTTGGAGAGCTCGGTCAAGGTAGAAATGGACCCTTTAGGCAAAGAATAGAGCCAAGCCCGAGCTTTATAACTCAAAGAGAAAGGGAAAAGCCTTAATCTGATAGCATCACTTGAGGCTCTGATAATGCATGTATTATCCTTAATTCCTCATTTTAAATGTGTATAATTTACCACTACTTATTGTGTAATATATTTTAACATATTTTCATAATTTAAGCTTTATTTAATATTTAATTTTAAAATGAATTAAGGATTGATTTTTAATGGAAATAATGAAATCCTTGTTTCTCTTATTTTGTAGTGAATGATTGAGCTTGTAAATTGAAAAATTACGACCAAGGATCAAGAGGAAGAAGGCAAGATGATTACTTATCAAGAAAGTATCCAAAAATCATGAAAATACACCATAACAGGTGCATGAATCGAATAATGTAAAAATCAGTGCATGAATTGATTCCCCCTGGCATGAATCGATTCATGCGTCCTTCAGCACCCAGGAAATTGAAATTTAAGGCCGTGAATCGATTCATCTATGATAGGAATCGTGTGTACAAATCATTCTGTTTTGGCCTAAATGAATCCATTCATATGCTTTTATCAATCAATTCATTTAGTGGAAATAACAATACAAGATTTATATAAGTGAAAACAACATTATGGGTTTTCTGAATCCACTACGCCGAAAGAGATCCACTTCTTCCATGATTTACGCTTTTTGTTTCCTTTCCCTCACCTATAAAATAAAGAAGAATTGAAGCCTTTCACACACCTTACACCTTCACATATTCACTTCTTCCTTCTCAGCTTCAATTTGGAGCAACAGAGGCACAAGGCCTCTGAGGAAATTCTCTTCCGGGTTCAATCTTTCTTGTTTTTAGTTTGTTTTAGTTATGGAGGGCTAAAACCCCTATATTGATTTTCTTGGAGATTATTATAATATGATGTTGAGGTTTCTGTTTTTAATATAGTACTCTTTTATTATTGTTGATTTCTTCATAATTTTACTCTGCTTGTTTGAATTCCATTCTATTTAATTAAATTTGTATGCTTAATTGGTTTAATTAGATAAATGGAATAGAATAAGATTTTCATTAAAATGGATTAAGGAAGTATGTATGCTTAATGAATATTTTGATAGTCAGTTTTAATTATTATGGTTTGCTTGATTCCATAATATGAGAATAGATTATGTATGTAGGCGACGTTCTCATGTATGCTCAATGATTCCTAGATTTTATGATCTTGACCCCTTTTGCTTAATTAGGATGCTTGATTAAAATGTTCATTCAAGTTGAATGTAAGTAAAAGAATTGTGAATTAAAAAAGATGCTTAGTTGATTGATTCAAATTGAGCTAAGAAATCAACAGTAATGAAAGTGTATAAATCATCTTTTATGAACCAAGGATAATCTAATTACAGTACTCCAAGAAAATCAATCGCCTGTTATTTATTTGTTTTAAGTTTTACATTTATTCTATTTTAAATTTTACTGTGACAACCAAACCAAACCCCCTAAATGTATTTGTATGTTTGTTGAATTTCTGTTTGTTAAAATTATTTTAAAACTTGATTTTCCTAAATTTTTATGTTGATCTTCGAGAAAATGACCTAGGTTCACACCCTAGTACTACATTATTTTTAATGTTTCAATTTAACCAACCGCGACAGTCCACGTCAAATTATGGCGCCGCAGCCGGGGATCAACGATCTTTAGGAAAATTCTTGTTTTAAATTATTTTTTAAAAAAATATAAATAAAATAAAGAAAAATTGTTTGTTTTATTTTATTTCTTTGCATTGTATAGGATTCTTTTGATGCATTGCTGTTGATTTAATTGTTGCACAATATATATGACTAGAACAACATCTAGGCATTTGCATTTAATTAATCCTAAAATTGATAGAACTTTTCATAGATTAGTTAGAGAAGCTAGATTTAATAATAACTTTGTTGATAGTGATAGTGATAGTATCTCATCTAAATTTGCTGAAAGTACTATTGCTAGTTTTTCTAATATGGCTGGACTAGTACCTCGTGAAAGAACTCTTAGGGAATTAGCTGCACCCGAATTCACTTACGAAAGTTTATGTATTCAATATCCTGAAGAGGATGTCCCTTTTGTGCTTAAAACCAGACTTATACATTTGTTACCCAAGTTTCATGGCCTTGCGAGTGAAGATCTGCACAAACCTCTCAAAGAGTTCCACATTGTGTGTTCCACAATGAAGCCTCAAAATGTTTTAGAGGATCATGTGTATCTAAAAGCGTTTCCTCGTTCTCTAGAGGGCGTTGCTAAGGATTGGCTCTACTACCTTGCTCCGAGATCAATCACAAGTTGGGACAACTTGAAGAAAAAGTTCTTGGAAAAGTTCTTTCCTGTCTCTAGAACTACTGTAATCCGGAAAGATATATCTGGAATTAGGCAACTCTCTGGAGAAAAGCTCTATGAGTATTGAGAGAGATTCAAGAAACTCTGTGCAAGTTGCCCTCACCATTAAATTTCTGAGCAACTTTGCTTTAATACTTTTATGAAGGTCCACACCACGTTGATCGTAACATGTTAGATGCGGCAAGTGAAGGAGGAGCTTTGGGAGACATGACTGGTAATGCAGCAAGGAACTTGATTGAGAAGATGACATCTAATTCCCAATAATTCATCGTAAGAAATGATGCTTTTAAAAGCATGTATGATTCAAATTCTAGTGCATCTGAAATTAAATTGGAGAGTAAACTTGACGCTCTCACCATTTTAGTCACACAATTGGCAGTTAATCAAAAATCCATGACTGCCAAAGTGTATGGCATTTACACTTCACAAGAGCATCCCACTGATTATTGTCCTTTGCTATAAGAGAAGGGTGATGATAATCCTCAAGCCTATGTAGCCAACATATACCATAATAGACCTCCACAACAACAACAACAAAAGCATGACCTTTCCACCAATAGATACAACCTAAGTTGGAGGAACCATCCAAATCTGAGATGGGGAAACCAACAACAAAATCCTCAACCCCCATTTCAAAACCATACATCAACCTTCCAAAACCCAACACCTCAACCATCCATAAGTGGCCTTTCTTTAGAAGAACTAGTGAAACAAATGGCTGCACAGAACTTGGAGTATTAACAGAGAAATGATGCTACCATCCAAAGCTTGAGCAATCAAATTGGATAATTTGCATCATCATTGAACCAGTTACAGTCTCAGAATTCTGACAAATTACCATCTCAACCTGCTGCAAATCCAAGGAATGTGAGCATAATTCAATTAAGATTAGGTAAGAATCTTAAGGCACCCATACCTAAGGAACCTGAGAAAAAAACCACTCAGCATACAATGGTTGAGAATGATGTACCCTCTTCAAGCACAAGGAAGTCTGAGATGCAACCACCCCAAATCCACCTTAAATCCCTCCTCCATTCCCACCAAAAGTAATTCCAACTAAGAAGATGGAAGAGGTAGATAAAGAAATTTTGGACACTTTTAGGAAAGTAGAAGTGAATATACCTCTTCTTAATGCAATCAAACAAGTCCCTAAGTACGCCAAGTTTCTGATGGAGTTGTGTACTCACAAAGAAAACTGAAGGGCGATGAGAGGATAAGCATGGGAAGAAATGTATCAGCACTGCCTGGTAAGGAAATTCCTAACATTCTTGAAAAATATAAAGATCTAGTTTGAAAATGCCATGTTAGATTTAGGAGCTTCAATAAATGTTATGCGTATGCCTATTTTCAAATCTCTGTCCCTTGGAACTTTAAAACCTACTGGTGTAGTGATTCAGTTAGCAAATAGAAGTACTGTTTACCCTACTGGAGTCATAGAGGATGTTTTGGGTCAAGTAGATCAACTTGTTTTTCCAGTTGACTTTTTCATACTTGATGTGGAAGAAGATGTGTCTGACATTCCTGTTCCTATAATTTTGGGAAGACCATTTTTGAAAATAGCTCAAACCAAAATAGATGTTCATTCTGGAACTCTCTCTATGGAATTTAGTGACACTAGAGTTCAATTCAATATTCTTGATGCTATGAAACACCCATCTAAAAATCATTTTGTTTTTCATATTGACATTATGGATGAATTAATTTGTGAATGCCTTTCTGATATCTCTCAAAATGTTAATTTGGAAAGCATGGATGATTCATACAATTGTTTTGCATGCAATGATTTTGAAAGTTGTGCTATTTGTGCTGAAATTGATAAATACATACATGCTGATTTAGATTCTTTTGATATGCCTGTTAACCATAAGGAGCTAGAATGCACTAACCAGAGTGCAGGATTTCAAGAAGACTCTAACAAAATTGTTGAGGTTCAAACAGCAGAATCCAAATCTGCTTTATTAATTCCATCTGCTTTGCAGGCACCCAAATTAGAGTTAAAGCCCCTACCTAAAAACCTCAAGTATGTATACTTAAGGGATTATGAACAGCTCCCGGTGATAATTTCCACTTCTCTTGATGAAAATCAAGAAGAAAAATTACTACAGGTTTGAAAAAGCACAAGAAGGCTATAGGTTGGACATTGGCAGACATTCTTGGAATTAGCCCATCTATGTGCATGTATAGGATATTTTTGGAAGAAAATGCTAAACTAATAAGACAGCCCTAGAGGAGACTCAACCCTGTAATCCTTGATGTTGTCAAAAAAGAGATTACCAAGCTTTTATAAGCAGGAATCATTTACCCTATCTCTGACAG
The DNA here is from genome assembly GCA_037962975.1 of Clitoria ternatea. Taxonomy (NCBI): domain Eukaryota; kingdom Viridiplantae; phylum Streptophyta; class Magnoliopsida; order Fabales; family Fabaceae; genus Clitoria; species Clitoria ternatea. The sequence continues at coordinate 185,608,614 of CM075672.1, forward strand.
CCAATGAGTGAGTTTAATACAAGTGGTTCCTAAGAAAATAGGGATCATAGTTATGAAAAATAAGAAGGATGAATTGATCCCTACCAGAGTGCAAAATAGTTAAAGAGTCTATATTGATTACAGGAGACTGAACTAAGCAACGAAGAATGACCATTTTCCTTTACCCTTCATTGATCAAATGCTTGAACGTCTCGTAGGTAAATCTCACTACGGTTTTCTTGATGGATTCTTTGGATATTTTCAGATTCACATTGCACCCAAGAATCAAGAAAAGACCATATTCACCTGTCCCTTTGGCACATTTGCTTATAGGAGAATGCCCTTTGGCCTATGCAATGCTCCTGAAACTTTTCAAAGATGCATGATAAGTACTTTTCATGCATTTCATTGAACATTGCATAGAGGTGTTTATGGATGATTTTACTATTTATGGATCTTCTTTTGATGCATGCCTTGTTAGTTTGGATAAAGTTTTACATAGATGTATTGAAACTAACCTTCTCTTAAACTATGAAAAATGTCATTTATGGTAGAACAAGGAACAGTTTTAGGGCGTGTAATCTCTGACAAAGGAATTAAGGTAGATCCTGCCAAGATAGAAGTCATATCACGCTTACCTTACCCCTCTTACGTGCGAGAGGTTCATTCTTTTCTTGGTCATGCAGGTTTCTATAGAAGATTCATAGAAGATTTCAATAAAAAAGCTTGACCACTATCTAATCTGCTACAAAAGGATATGGTATTTAAGTTTGATGAAAAGTACAAGGAGGCTTTTGACTGCCTCAAGCAAGCATTGACCACTACCCCCATAATCCAAGCACCTAATTGGACAACCCTGTTTAAATTGATGTGTGATGCCTCTAATTATGCATTGGAAGTTGTCCTTGGTCAGAAGATTGACAAACAGCCTAGGGTCATCTACTATCCATCTAGAAGTTTAGATGCTGCTCAGGTAAATTACACCACCATTGAAAAAGAGCTCTTGGCTGTTGTTTATGCATTAGATAAGTTTAGATCATACCTACTCAGTTCTCAGGTAGTTGTCTTTACTGACCATGCAGCTCTGAAGTACTTGTTGAAGAAAGGTGAATGCAAGCCAAGGTTAATTCGTTGGATGCTTTTGCTCCAAGAGTTTGACTTGGAAATTCATGACAGAAGTGGAACATAAAACTTGGTGGCAGACCATTTGAGCAGAATTGAGAAAACTCATGATTCCTCTCCTATTCGAGATCATTTTCCTGATGAGCAACTCATGAGTATCTCTAACTCTTTTGTTACACCCTAGTTTCCTAACATTGTTGATTATCTTGTTGCTTCTGTTTTTCCACCATATACATCCAGAAACTAAATTTCAAAATTAAAAAGTGATGCAAAATATTATATATGGGATGACCCCCATTTGTGGAAGTTGTGCAGTGATCAGGTGATTCGAAGATGCATTCCAGATTATGAGATAGAATCAGTGCTTCGATTTTGTCATGCTTACCAGTTGGTGGATATTTTGGTCCACAAAGAACATCAAGGAAGGTGTTGGATTTTGGTTTGTACTAGCCCACCATTTTTAAGGATGCATGGAAGACTTGTAACACCTATGAGGAATGCCAAAGAGCTCGTAATACAATCACATGGTGTCAACAAATGCCTCAACAACCTATGTTATTTTATGAAGTATTTGATTTTTGGGGCATTGATTTTATGGGTCCATTTCCTCCATCTTTTGGTTTTACTTACATTTTATTGGCTATGGATTATGTTTCTAAATGGGTGGAAGCTAAAGCCACCGGAACTAATGATGCTCGGGTTGTTGTGGATTTTGTTAGATCTCAAATTTTTTGCAAGTTTGGTATCCCAAGAGCAATCATTAGTGATCAGGGAACACACTTTTACAACGGGATCATGCAAGCTATGCTCTGGAAGTATGGGGTTATTCATAGAGTCTGTACTCCATATCACCCAAAACCAATGGACAAGTAGAAGTCTCTAACAGAGAAATCAAAAGGATCTTAGAGAAGATAGTGCAGCCTAACAGAAAAGATTGGAGCAAGAAACTGAATGATGGTCTTTGGGCACATAGAACAACTTTCAAGGCACCTATAGCAATGTCTCCCTATAGAGTTGTTTTCAGTAAGACATGTCATCTTCCAGTAGAAATTGAGCATCGTGCTTACTGGGCTATAAAAGCTTGCAACTTAGCACTTGATCAAGTAGGTGAGGAAAGGAAATTACAACTAAATGAGCTTGATGAGATCCATTTGGCAGCTTATGAGAATTCAAATTTCTATAAGGAGAAAACAAGGAAATTCCATGATAGCTCAATAGCTAGAAATACGTTTTCTACTAGATAAAAAATGCTACTATTTAATTCCCGATTGAATGTCATGGCCAGAAAATTATGCTCCAAATGGGAAGGACTATTCATAGTCACTAATGTATTTCCCCATGGAGCTGTTGAGATAAAAAGTGAAAACTCCAACAAGAGCTTTAAAGTTAATGGACAATGCTTGAAGCCATTTCATTAAAATCCTTCACTTGTAGATGTCACAATAATGGAGTTTGCTTTGGATGAACCACTTCTTGACCCCCCTTGACGAGGGAGTTTTCTTACCCATCGCTTTACTTGTTCATTCTTTTGTCCATTTTGTATGCTCTATTTTACATTGAGGACAATGTATGATTTAAGTGTGGGAGTAGGATTTATCTATGTGATTTTAGACCCTTTTTATGTGTGATGTGTGATTTTAGACTATTTTTATGTGTGATTGTTTTTCTGCCTAAAAAAATTAAAATAAAAGTTTTTGTGTGTGTTTTTGTTTAAAAATGGTATGCTTTATTGGAAAGTTTAGGATATGCATGAGTAATAAGTAATTTCTTTCATGTTTGATATAACCTTCACAATATATTATGATTTGAGCTCATATATTTTTGTTATATTGAGAATGACATGATAATTGAGAGATGATTATATATGATGGAATTATGCCTTATGAGATTTTTGAGCCTTAAAATTTGATGGATCACTTCACACCATCTTAATTCTTTCATGTGTGATTTATTCCTGAATGCTTACATCCCAGTCTTTGTCTTATTTCTTGATGATACTTGAAACTCATATACATATATTTGAAATGACACAGGTATTTTGTTCAATAAAGCCACTAGCCACATAAGCCTACCATGAATAAATCATTCTTTGCTAGCCCCTCTGAGCCTATTTAACTATTTCTTTGTTGCAGATCAAAACAAGCCTTGGATGAAAAACCAAAAATGTCCATGCCTTAAGGAATATCTTGGAACTCTAAAATCAATTCAGAATTGGGCAATTCAAATAAGTGTGGGGGTGTCCTAACAAGGGTTACAACTTTTGGTTTTACTTATTAAAAAAAAGAATCACCGAGAATGCTTGCGACCAAATGTGATTAAACAAATGTTTTACCTCACTCTTTGTCTGTTAAATTAATTGCTCCATCATTCTTTTTGGCATATGAAACTAATGTCCAAATTTTTATCACACTATTTTACCTTGGCCACATTAGAACTCTGAGAAGCCCTGTCGATCTATACATGCATTTGTGTTGATTGTGGAATTGAGGAACTTGCCAAATTTATAGGACTGTCTATTTCTCAGGAAATGTTTTGAGAGTATACACAAACCCAAAACACTTGAGAGTTGAGAGTATGTCTTGTGAGGTTTTGTCACTTATGATCTTCTTTTCAGTTTGATTTAATTCTCACATGCCTAAATGTTTGGATGATTTTCATACATATCTTGATGCTCTATATCTTGCATGTTAAATAACTCTTGTTTCTTTGTATATTCCTAAGATTTTATGATGAGCATGCCAATTCTTTGTGTTTATTGTTTTCCAACTTAATGTTTTCAATAAATGTTAACAAACTTGTTTTTATTTTAATTTTTCCCAGGAGTGCAAAAGAGTAAGTGTGGAGGTATTTGATAATGCATGTTTTATCCTTAATTCCTCACTTGAAATGTGTATAATGTGCCACTACTTATTGTGTAATATATTGCATTTTAACACATTTTCATAATTTGAGCTTCATTTAATATTTAATTTTAAAATGAATTAAGGATTGATTTTTAATGGAAATAATGAAATCCTTGTTTCTCTTATTTTGTAGTGAATGATTGAGCTTGTAAATTGAAAAATTATGACTAAGGATCAAGAAGAAGAAGAAGGAAGTGATTATTTATCAAGAAAGTGTCCAGAAATCATGAAAATGCACCATAACAGGTGCATGAATCGATTCATGAGAAGCATGAATCAATTCCCCTGGCATGAATCAGTGCATGAATCAATTCCCTCTGGCATGAATCGATTCATGCGTCCTCCAGCACCCAAGAAATTGAAATTTAAGGCCATGAATCGATTCCTATCATAGATGAATCGATTCATGCGTACAAATCATTCAGTTTTAGCTTAAATGAATTGATTCATATGCTTTTATCAATTAATTTCTTTAGTGGAAACAACAATACGAGATTTACGTGAATGGAAACAACATTACGGGTTTTCTGAATCAACTACGCCGAAAGGGATCCACTTCTTCCATGATTTACGTTTGTTGTTTCCTTTCCCTCGCCCATAGAAGGAAGAAGAATTGAAGCCTTTCATACACTTTACACCTTCAGATATTCACTTCTTCCTGCTCAACTTCAATTTAGAGCAACAGAGGCACAAGATCTCTCAAGGAAATTCTCTTCTGGGTTTGATCTTTCTTATTTTTAGTTTATTTTAATTATGGAGGGCTAAAACCCCTAGATTGATTTTCTTGTAGATTATTGTAATATGATTTTAAGGTTTTTGTTTTTAATATAGTACTCTTTTATTATTGTTGATTTCTTCATAATCTTACTTTGCTTGTTTGAATTCCATTCTATATGCTTAATCGGTTTAATTAGACAAATGGAATAGAATAAGATTTTCATTAAAATGGATTAAGGAAGTATGCATGCTTAATGAGTATTTTCATAATCCGTTTTAATTATTATGGTTTGCTTAATTCCATAATATGAGAATAGATTATGTATGTAGGCGACGTTCTTATGTATGCTCAATGATTCCTAGATTTTACGATCTTGACTCCTTTTGCTTAATTAGGATGTTTAATTAAAATGTTTATTCAAGTTGAATTTAAGTAAAGGAATTATGAATTAAAAAAGATGCTTAGTTGATTGATTCAAATTGAGCTAAGAAATCAATATTAATGAAAGTGTACAAATCATCTTCTGTGAACCAAGGATAATCTAATTACAGTACTCCTAGAAAATCAATCGCTTGTTATTTATTTGTTCTAAGTTTTACATTTATTATGTTTTGAATTTTACTGTGACAACCAAACCAAACCCCCCCAAATGTATTTGTATGTTGAATTTCTATTTGTTAAAATTATTTTAAAACTTGATTTTCCTAAATTGTTGTGTTGATCTTCGAGAGAACGACCTAGGTTCATACCCTAGTACTACATTATTTTTAATGTTTCAATTTGACCGACCGCGACAGTCCACGTCAGGCTCCATTCACCTTCAGTGTGTCACAGTACTCCAGAAAGACTTACAAGTAAAGGTTAGGGTTCTCTGATGGTAAACCCTCTAAACTCGTTTTGCTGCATCATGGCGAAGAGAAGGGGATTTAACTCAAAATTATTGGCCTTTATGGCTGGCCATATGATACTTAGTACGGCTCCCTTAATCTAATAAATGATATTTATGATATTATTATTTAGATATTAAAAATGAGGATAAATTTTTGTGATTTAAATAATCATTCAAAGAAGAACACCACAAATAAAAACTTTAACAATTAACCCCAAACCTTTTTAAAGACCTATCTCATATATGATGATACAAGAAGGTATGTAATTTAAATAAACGTCTACTTAGGGCAATCAATTACATAATCCCCATACAAGTGTTTGTGGAACATGTAAGTTAATCCAATAGCAAGAGTGGATATGAGAAGGGGTGGATCCAAAGAAAAACACAAGGTATTTATTAAACGTAATTGGAAGCACATGCATTTGATTAATGTAAACATGTCAAAGAGGTGTATAACAAGTAATCAAGGATAAAGGAATGAAGTACTAGGCATAGAGGACCAAGAGGCATAAGACCATGGCAAGAAAACACGCAAAAAACGCACCTGGGCATTCCACTGGCTGTGGGAAATTCCCACGGGTCGTGGGACCATTCCACTGGCAGTGAGAAATTCCCACTAACCATGAAACACACTGCTCCAATACCTAGAATTTTATATTTTCAAAATAGAACATTCCATTGGCAGTGGGAAATTCCCATTGGCCATGGAATACACTGTTTCCATGCCCTAAATGGTGTAGTTTTATGGATAGAATGATCCATTGGCCGTGGGAATTTCCTAGTGGCTGTGGCTGGGCATTGTAACACCCTCAGTTAACTAGGACAAACCCTTCGATAGGGTCATCCTACTTAACTAAGAGGTCACAAGTTTTAGAAAAAGTGAGGAAATTTTTTTTATACAAGTAAAACAATGGCAGAACAATGGAAGTAATAATTTACATAGTCATTCATAAACTATAAGTAATTGTACTCTCAAACAAAATTAGGTATGCAAGCACCCTTAATCTTGTATAGTATCCATTGTCTTATTATTTAGGTAATTATAGATTTAACTATCTATATTCTATGTTTTGTTGAGCGCTCTCAACTGGTCTGACTTATTACTGCTCCTCGTATTTCGGTTCCTGGTTCCCTAGCTTCTCTGTCATTATTAAGTAGAAAGGGGTAAGTATATACTTTAGACCCCGAGGATTCCTAGTGCGGGCATACCCAATCAACAGATAATATAATATAACAGTTCAACAACACATTTACAGCCTATGCAATGCATGAGTTAGGTTCATTATGAATTATCTGATGTTTAAGTCTCATGATGCATGTAGGCCCAATAAACCAATCCATCATCATCATTCCCATCCACTAGAAGCCGTCTTGCTTAGATTGTCCTTGGGCATAACGTTTCCTTAATAGAGGGATCAGAGCCCACCAAGTCCCCTATACATCATATCTCATCACTGGGTACTAAGGACTCACAGGTCCTACACATAAACATGGATCCATCACATCTCATCATTCATAACACATAAGAATGGGACTTGGCTCTACACGATCATAGTTACACTCCGTCTTTGGTCGAAGTACATTAGGCTCTCCACCGGCTGTTCGACATTAGGCAAGAATCCAAGCCATTTGATGCCCGACCCAATTGTACTCATAAGATCCTTCTTGAGGATCAAACGTAAATGTTCTCCAATGTACCCCGGTTTATACCCTAGTCTTTCAAAAGTATCATTTTCATGATGTAGCATGTATGTTTTAGCTCTCTTTACTTTTGACCCCTGGGTATCTATGTGTTTCCTGCCTCGTGGTATTTGTCCTCAAGTTGTTAGGTCCCACCTATTTTTCAGACGTTGTGGTTTTTCTCCATTTTCATTTAGAAAATATATCAGCTATATCTTGGAAAAACAATAATGTAAATGGTGTCAACTTTGACTTAAAAAGTAAAAGAGTACTTGGCCATTGTCCTTATTAGTATGCTTCCTTTTGAATTGAATTCATGGAAGCATTTGGGGATAAAGTGGCATTTGGCACCTATGTATAAAATACAGATTTTCCTTAAAACATCATTGATCGTTACTCTTATTAGTATACCATATTAAGTCTAGGAGACTTACAAGGTATTTGGAAATAAGATAGTATCTGGTCATTTGTATGTACTGAGTAAATCTAACTAGACTTACCGCATGACATACTTTATTCGGGTCCTTTTACTGATTTAATAAAATGGGACTTAGGCGTGATGGTCGACTCTAAGTCCCATTTTGTTTGGTTAGGAAAAATAATAATGATAATAACAATAATAATAATAATAAGGTGACAGAGCCGACTATTACATGCAGTAATATAAATGGCAGAATTAAAATAAATAAGGGAAATTACGGAGGATAAGGCGGTAGAGCTGACCATTATATCCAATAATATAAATGACAAAAATTAAATAAATAAGGAAAATTGCTAAGGATAAGGCGGCAAAGCCGACCATTATATCAAATAATATAAATGACAGAAATTAAATAAATAAATAAAATTGTGAGAATGGTGGTAGAGCCAACCATTATGCTCAGTAATAGAAGTAACTAAAATTTAATAAGAATAAACTACTAAGAGCAGCGACGGAGCCGACTATTCTGCTTGATAATAGTTATTTATAATAATAGTAATAAAATAATAATAAAATAATAATATTAATATTATTAATAATAATATTAATAGTAGCAGTGATATAAATGGTGATAAATATGACACCCTCGATTAACTAGGACGAATTCCTACACTGGAACGTGCTACTTAATAAAGGAGTGACTAATTATTTAAGAAAAATAGGAGTTTTTTTTTATTGGTGATCATCACATGCAGTTCAAATAAAAATCATAACATAGATCGGTTCTTTATCACAACTGTGTACTTAAAAGATACGAGGCTCATAGGCTCCCAATAACAGTTACTACAAAATAACATAACATTAAATAAACATCGGGACCTATAACGGTCTTGACACTAACACCGAACATAAATAGTCGACGCCCACGGTCCATGTCCTTTACTGCAGGTAGTCCAAGTACTGTTTGTGCTCACCTTGACCCTTGGCTGATGACCACAACAAGAGGAAATAGACACGCAACATGCAAAGGGTGAGTAAAAAGCTCTCAACCCATAAAATCCACATGCAAGGGCAACTTTAATTATTTAGAAAACATATATGTACTAAACAAGTGGAAGAAATCCATATATCATACCTCAAGACAATCATACAGTACTTTGGAACATACAAGGAAAAAGAAACACCCACAGAGTTAATCATACAATTATGATATGCTATGCATGTGTTAGGTTCAATTATTACTCATCTTGATTTAATACCAATATGCAATGGGGCCCAACTTCCACTGATCCATCTCATAAACCAATAACCATGTGCACAACAATCCCACCTTATTCTCCCTGCCCAACTAGAGCGACCAGAGCTCTCCTTGTTTTGGTTTTCACAAATGGGTAAGGACCCGCAGTCAATCATCACAATGGCCAATCACATATCTCATCAGAACGGGCACTCAACGGCCATAGAAACCCCCGTCTCTCATCAAAGTATGTTAGATTTTTCCATGGTCGTCTGGCATTGGGCGCGAATTCGAGCCATTGGAGGGCCGAATCCAATATACTCCCAAGACTACCCTCGAGGGTCGAGGTACAACTATTTCTTCAGTGTATCCATCACTGTAGGCTTTAGGGGAATATTCCAACATCTCTCCTTAACTCCAAATGCAATATTCCATGAGTTTATTTTATCATTAGGGTGCCCGAGTACTAGACGGAACTTTACCCGCTCACTGTATTTGTCCTTAAAGCTGTAAAGTATTTTTAATTAAATCCTTTCGTGTATTAGGCACTAGGGACCAAGGCCTAACTACTACCCAAATCATTTTGTTTAAGGCATTGAGGTTGTTTCCTAAGCAAATCTTGTAAGAAAATCTTCTAGAGTTCAAATATCCAATTTATTTTTCAAATCTATAAAGATATCTAAATATAATTTGTTTATTAAACTTTTAAGGAACGAAGCTATCTAAATTATTTTGTTTCTTTATTCAAAAGTACGATCTTAAAATTAGATATCATCTTTAAAAGAAAAATAAGGACAAAATATACTTCATATGATTTTTCAATTCCTTACTAATGTCGTTTCATCGTATTGGCTTACGACGAATGAATTAAATTGGTTTCGACTTTCTAAAATTTTTATAAAGCCTTATGTAAAAAATATTACCATTACAAAACACTTTTACTAGTCCTATATTGAAAATAAAGAAATCCTCTTTTTCTAAATTAAGGATATAGAGTAGTTAATTTTCGTTGTTTGTCAAAACTTTGTTTTTGTCATATTTTATCTAGAAAATTCTGATTTGAGTGATTCCAAATTCAAAAGTGTTTAAATTTTAAATTACTAATTAAATATAGCAAATTTATACACTAATTCTTCCCAGAAAAAGCCCCTACATGAAAACGTATCAAGGTGCCAATGTTCGTCGTTCTAACATTCATAAAAACACATTTAAGGACAAATCGCGAGTCGGAAATTCTCCAAACCAATTTTATTCATTTGGGTATTTTTATTATGCTCAAAATTAATCTCTTATACCATAAAATATACCTCCAAAACAGTTTTGCCAAACTTCTCCATTTACCCACGAAAACACATTTTATACCGTTTTTAACTCACCATTCGCGTCTAAACTTGGGTCCCTTTTAATTCTCTTTATTAATTACAACGTCCATAAAATTTTTGTAATTAAAGAGAACACTAAATCATCAAAAGTACAACAATTCAAACATCTCATCATTTGCCAAACAAAAATGAGCTTCAAACATTTATAAAATCGTTTTTCCAAATTTCTAGTATATCACATAATTACCACAAATATAAATAATTTATTTTCTTTATTTAATAAAATTCCAAAATTAAATATATATCCTAAAATTCATTTTTATAACATGAAATCCAAAGATTTAATCATGCAAACTAATCCCAAGTGCTAAATCATCTTTAAGCGCGATTTTACGTTAGGATCTATTAACGCTAAGTCTTTTAACTAGGAACATTATTTTTCCAGCAGTAACAATTAATTATTTTAAGCATCAAACACACTTTTAAAACATGTTAAGTCCTCTAAAATATAATAATATCACAAGCCACCACTTAAACCAAAGGAAATGTAATATCTTGATATTTAGCAAAATATGCAAGCATATTAAAATAATTTGTGCAGCAACACAACTTAACAAGTTAGTAACTTGATAATTCAATCTTTATAAAATAAAGGAATTTAATTTGATCATGGTACAACCATGATACCACCCAAAGATCATAATTTTTTAAAGAGATTTTCAAGATTTCAAGCCATAAAATAAGGATTTTTAGGTAGGTAATACCTCACCATGTATGTATAAAATTATGGATTTAAACAAGCTAAATACTCCCCCCTTACCTTAGGGATTTCTGCCACCAAGAGAAAATACCAAAGACTTCAAGACTTGCTCCTAGATCATCACTTATGGCTTCACCAAGGAAGAGAAAATGGATGCTTAGAGTATGGTGGTTAACGTGAAAGTGATGGTGAGATGAAGTGGAAAATGTTTGCTATTTGGAGAAAATTCAAGAAGAAGGTTTGGTGATTAGAAGGTGGTAGCTTGAATTTGGAGGTTAGGAAAGGTGGTGGAGTGGTTTAGGCTTGATGATTATGAGTGGATGATGATGTTTAAGATGAACAGAGTAGGAGAAAATGAGAAGAAAGCTTGCTGCAATTTTCTTTTGGCAACTAGAGAAAAGGAACCAAGAGAGCAAAGTGTAGTTTTTAGAGAAAATGAAGTTTTGCATGTGACCCCTTGTTGGCTAAGGAACTCTTATAGTTATGAGTGGAGAAGGAGAGGTGTCAAGATGGTTCCATGCAATGCTAGGTTTCAAGTTCAACCCTTAGAGTAGTGAGGAAGGAGTTTGCATGGTTATGGCAAGTGGCAAGGTGGTGGTGTAACATGATTGGTTAATTTTTCATGCAAAGCTGATGTGTCAAGTGTAGATGCAGTAACTTGTTTGTGGATTTAAGGGCTGTTGTGGGCCGAATGTGAAAATGGATTGAACATAAAAATGTTGGATCTTTTTCTTATCTTTAATTTGGTTTATGGCACAAAAATTGTAATTGATAAATGAGGGAGTTATGGCCAAAATACAAAAGTAGTGTAAGGCTGTGATGAGATTCTTGTTCCTTGCAAAGATTAATTTTCTAGGGAAAATTGTTGGGGAATTGGACTTTGTGTTCTATATTAAAGTTATAGGTAATTGAGTTTAGAAAAAAAGTTTGTGAAAGAATCATTTGATTTCGTGGTCATACGAATAAGAAACATGAAAAATACTGAACATAGTGCAAGATGCCATTGGAAAAACGTGAATCAGTGTGGTGTTTTCAATTTTGGGATTTGTGGGGTAAGAATTGGATTTCATGGTCAACATCAAGGTTGTAGATAAATTTGATACAAAAAATTGGGGAAAAGAAAGACTCAATCCAATAACGGGAGAGGAAATTACACCCAAAATACTTATAGATGCGCATTTTGGCATACCCGGTTAACTTAAAAATAAAGTTTTCGGCTTGGGTGGTTGGAAACAGGCATCGAGCCCTTATTAAAAATTGTTAGACACTATATGAGGGATTTCTCGGTATAATAATAATCGACTCGAGTCCTCTAAAAAATTTCTGGGCCAAGACCGGGGGAGTTACACAGTTTAAACGACTTAAGCAATTATACTTAAACATTTTTATTATATCATCAATGCTTTAGTTAATAAATTTCTATTTTTATGGGTATTATAAAACATACTATTTATTACTATTTTAGTCATTACCATTACTCATACAATTTAGTAAAGATACCCTTCCTTAACTCATAAAAACTTTCTAAAACACTAATTAGTCATCACACAAACAAATCGGTCGTAGCCTAGTCATCAGTACACATCAGATTAACAAGCAATCAAGATAATGGGCCTTAAAGACCTGACACACAAAATGAGGGCTATTACAATAATAATTCTTGGTTTCATTTTCTTAGGTATCAGGTTTAACGTGTTGAGGACAAATATGACGATTTGGATAGTAATTCGCACTTCAAAATAATCATTAAAAACTTTTGGGACCTAACATGAATTTACCTAAAAAAGGCCACGTGCCTGTCTATCCTTATATCTTCATTTATCACGTCTTTCGAAACTTATTCATTGGAATCCACATAGACACCCATGGTGCTTTATATTTTTATAGTTCAGTACCTATCATGTCCATTTAATCATCACGGTTAGTAGTAGCCAACACAACTAATTAATCACATACATGATAATAAAATATTAATAAAATTTAAAGTAACTTAATGTTAACAATAGTAAAGTTTCTTAATTTTAACAACAGCTCCCGAACCTAGCCTCGGATAGGTAAGGACCAAAAGTACCATACCATTTCTGAACACGCGGTTCACCCTAGGATTCCTGAGAATATACCCCCTACCTGAGGTGTCGTATTTTCTTGATACTAGAGGGAAAGGTGAAAACTCAACTTTCAAACCATAGCTTTAATTGACAATCCCTCTCCACAGTTAGACTCTACGCGAAGATCGAAGCTTGAATGTGTAACATCCCAATTTTGATTTCAAGTAGGAAATTAATTATTAATTAAAATCAACTTAACTTAAGAAATAATGACAAATTAATTATGCTTAGTTGGTAAAAGGTGGCTGCTTATGATTGGCGAGTCGCGTGAGTGGGACTGCGATTCACGTTTTCCCACCCCGCTCTCCTTCTCTTCGCACGCACGTACATATACCCTGTATCACCGTGGATATTCATCCTTCCTCACAGCTTCATCCTCTCTTTTCTTCCTTCTTCGTTCTTCGTCCTTCGTCCTCTTTTCTTCTCCCCTGTCCTTATTCTTCGTTTCTGGAGACCCACGGCGATAGTGCTGCAGAAGGGTCAGAGTCCCCTCCGACTGGTGAAGGACGATCATTGAAGTAGAGGAAGAACAACTCCCCATCCCCGAGCCGATTGCAGAGTACGACTGTGCGAAGGGGACTGGACGAGGCAGAAAGGGCGTCAGACCAAACGTCGGAGAACGGAAGAGCTTCTCGAGTCCCTTCAGAAGGTAGGGGGCGCTTGCATGTCAAATGCATGGTCGACGGACGGCACCGGATGAACGTATTACCGTACATGCATATGAATGTGTTGTGATAATTGTGTGCAATGCATGATTGTGAATCCTTGACTGCCATGTGTGTGAGTTGCAGAGTCCTGCTTATGGTTATACACTTGCATGCATGTATTCAAGGTCGTTATGTTGAAGTCTGATAGTTGGTTATATATAAACGCCTGTGATGTATGTTCTCATTGTCGTTAATGCCGAGAGAATACGTATGCTTGATTGTTGGCTGGTTCTTTGAGATATTGCATGCATTAACTGTGCGAGTGATGTGTATGATGGTACGATGAATGATTGAATGTAGAAAATATGTGGGCTCGGGAGTGACGCTAATGGTTACTAGGAGTGAGTCAGATAGTTAAGGGTACTCGTGGTTGACACGTATAGGCTGTATGTACAGGAAATGGGATGACCCGTGGAAGGTCAGGAGTCCCAACAAAATGATCTCCAGGTGCAGACCCTTGGCTAGATCCTGTGAGAGCCCGTGGTAGCCGTAGGAGCTAGAGTTAAGTCTCGAGACGTCAATGGGAGGCCGGTACCACACGGGAAGGGCTAAAGGACGAGAGGCCAGTGAGGGAACCTGTAACTGAAGATCATTGCTTAGTCGGATCCGCAGGCATGCATGTAGATGAAATATTGGTTAGGATAGGATGAGTGGGATGGCTCGGAGTGATACGAGTAAATTCTGAGTGAGTTGATGCGTATTTCGTATGACTGGAAATGAATCTTTGAAATATGTATGTAATTGCATGTCTTTAAAAAGCATTATGTTCTGCATGGTTGAAGTCCAAATTGTATGCAACCCGAGTGAACGTGAGGGCAAGTATTGATGCTGATGCCGAGTCATTAATTGTCATTTTAAATGCATAAGCTCACCCCTACTGTGGCAAATTTTTCAGTGAATGTCTCTCGGGATGACGAATGGAGGAGGAGCTGAATGCTGAGTGAAATGCTTGTGCGCTATGGGAAAATAGATGTTATGTATATACTGCTTATGTGTTTTGTTAAGCCTTGGCCGGCTCATGTTTTAGCCTTAGCCCCTTTTATTAGAACCTGAACCCGCTGGGGTAGAAGACATGATTTAGGTGCCTGTAATTATTTATATCTACTATGTTACGTGAAATCCTATACTGTGCATGAAGATCCGAGTAACCTATGTACGCTTACTCATGGTGTGTGAGAGGTTAGTATAACTATAAGTCGAATTGGAGCCGAATGTTGATGTGGGAAGAGAGTTAGTGATTCCCTCCGAGTGAAGAGAAGTCTAGGTAATCCCGAGTGAATAAAACAGTGTAATACCGAGTGAGAATGTGTGAATAAAATAGTGTAATACCGAGTGAGAATGTGTGAATAAAACAGCGTGATACCGAGTGAGAATCAATCCGGATACCCTCAGAGTGATAACTGTTAAGGTTTTCCCGAGTGGTCAACAACTGTGACCCGAGTGAATGAAGTCGATGAGTGGAGTTGCTCACCTCAGCGAATGAATGTTCGCTCCAGCGAGTACGAACGAATAGGAAGGTTCCAAGCTGGGTCCGCTTAAGCGACGCGTGCTCGCCCAAGCGTGTTGTGGTGTCTCGCTCAGGCGAGGTTGTTTCTCGTCGAGCGAGTGGGGGCTGTCGGGCTTGTTCACGTTCAACTTCTTCCACTGTTTGCATGTGACTTAATGGTTCCTTCTTAACTTGATTCCATTCCCCTAAATCCTCCACCGATTCCCTTACCTTCGAACCCCCCTGATTTTTGGAAAAATTTTCCTTGTCTCGATTTGTTCTTAAATTGAACTTAGGATGTTTCATTTTGGTATCAGAGCTGACCGAAAGGTCCAAGGCCAAGGTATGCTTACCGAGTGTAAGCGGTTGTGTGTATTGTGACCGAGTGGTCATCATTATTGTGATATTTGTTGAACCTGATTGATAATGTAAATATTAATTTGTGGATAGGAGGTTGTTTCCCTCCTGGTCCAACTGATTGTATAACATATAGAAATGGTATAATGTGCTAAAGTTACTGAATGTTGGGCTGAGATCCGATTGGTAGTAACTAACTTCGTAAACTTATCCTTGAAAGGGGTGTGAATTTCAGGATAAGTCATGGCGAATCATCAGAGTATGGAAGCCATAGCCACGGCATTCCAACGCTTTGTAGACGTGTTTCAGAGGTAGGGCCAGCCTCGAGCTGAAGATGGCCAAGTGTTGGATCGCTTCCTGAAGAGGAAGCCGAGCGAGTTTCAAGGAGGACGTAACCCTGAGGCAGCTTACAAATGGACTCAAGAGTTAGAAAGGATTTTTGGGGGTCTTCGCTGTACCGAGGCCCAGAAGGTGGAGTGCGCAGTGTACATGCTACGGGACAAGGCAGAGAACTGGTGGAAGATTGCCAGAAACTGACTGGTTGATGATGATACCCAGCCGACCTGGGAAAATTTCAAAACGTGCTTCCTAGAAAAATATTTCCCTGACACAGTGAGGAGTCGGAAGGAACTGGAGTTTATGGAGCTGAAACAGGGCTCCATGTCTATCGAAGAATACGCAGCCAGATTTGAAGAGCTGTGTCTATTTTATCCACCCTTCCAACAACCCGGGACTGAGAGCTCCAAATGCCTCAAATTCGAGAACGGACTGCGATCGGACATTAAAAGGGCTTGCAGATACCAAGAAATTAGAAGTTTCTCAGTACTGGTGAATAAATGTAGGATCTTCGAAGAAGACGACAAAGCCCATTCTGGCCAGAGCAGTAGGGCAGAACCCTCCTTGAGGCCTCAGCAGTCACGCTTCAAGAGATCAGGTAACGTTGGGAGAAGTGGACCCTCCGCTAGATATAAGGGTCGGAACAGTCAAGGGGGACAGACTGGTGGACGTCCAAGATTTGACAAGTGTTTTAAATGTGGTGGCGACCACTTTGCTTAGAATTGTGATGGTGGAGGAAGTGTTGTATGTTTTCATTGCAATGAGAAGGGGCATATCCGCCCCGACTGCCCTCAATTACGCCAAGCAGACGCCCCTGTGCATCGTGGAGGCTTCTGAGGGAGAGGCCGTGGGAATGGTGGCCAATGATTGGAGGACAGAGATAGTAGAGCCAGAGGGAATATGATGTTCGCTCCAAACAACTGAAAGAGAAATACCGACCAACCAGCTGCTGGAAGGGTGTACGCCATTAACACAGTGGAGGCTACACAAGCGAATGACTTAGTGCAAAGTAAGTGCTTACTCGGTAGGTATACACTTAATGTAGTTTTTGATTCTGGAGCCACCCACTCCTTCGTAGCTAACGAGTGTGTGAGACGGTTGCGATTACCGACTGTGTATATGGATCGGACTTTAGAAGTAGCCAACCCGACTGGCACTACGGTATTGACATCGTCAATATGTAAAGATGTGACGTTCGTGTTGGGCGATCGGAGTTTCACCTTCGATCTTGTGTGCGTGCCTTTGAAGGGCCTTGATATCGTACTCGGTATAGATTGGCTTTCAGCCAACAAGGTGTTAGTGGACTGTAGAAACCAAAGGATAATCTTCCCGAGGCAGAACAATGAGGACTGCACGGCACAAGGTATAGCTCAACTGTTTATGATGCTTTGCTTAACCGAGGGTGAGAGTAGAGCCCGAGAGAACGATATTCCGACTATCTGTGAATTCCCCGAAGTGTTTCCTGAGGATGTACCAGGTGTCCCTCCCAATAGAGAAGTCCAATTCTCTATAGACTTGATCCCTGGAGCCGAGCCAGTCTCCAGTGCACCTTATAGAATGTCCCCAACAAAATTGGCCGAGTTGAAGAAGCAGGTGGATGAGTTACTCGGGAAACAATTCATTAGGCCGAGTGTGTCTCCATGGGGCGCACCTGTGCTACTTGTTAAGAAGAAGGATGGCAGCATAAAACTATGCATAGATTACCGACACCTAAACAAACTCACAATTAAGAACCGATACCCGTTGCCCAGAATTGATGATCTGATTGACCAGCTGCGTGGCGCTTCAGTCTTTTCGAAGATCGATTTACGATCGGGATACCACCAAATCCGGGTGAAGGACTCGGATATTCCTAAGACTGCCTTTAGGACTCGGTATGGCCACTACGAGTATGTAGTGATGCCGTTCGGTGTGACAAATGCACCTGCCATATTCATGAATTACATGAACAGCATATTCCACCCGTACTTGGACCGATTCGTAGTAATTTTTATCGATGATATCTTGATCTACTCCAAGACCTCTGATAAGCATGAAGAACATCTTCGAGCGGTACTTCAAGTCTTGAAGGAGAAGCAGCTATTTGCAAAGTTTTCAAAGTGCGATTTTTGGATGGATAAGATCCACTTTCTCGGACATGTGATTTCCAAGGAAGGTGTCTCGGTAGACCCTTCAAAGGTGGCAGCTATAATGGCATGGGAGAGACCCGAGTCGGTCTCAGAGATAAGGAGCTTTATAGGCCTGGCTGGTTATTATAGGAGGTTTATTGAAGGTTTTTCTAAGCTTGCTTCGCCACTGACTAAATTGACTCGAAAAAACATCCCGTTCGTATGGAGTTCCGAGTGCGAGAGCAGTTTCTGAGAGCTGAATGACAAGTTGACGACTGCTCCAGTGTTGGCATTACCTAACTTGCAAGAGAGCTTCGTGGTTTATTGTGATGCGTCAGGACTCGGATTAGGGTGCGTACTAATGCAGAAGGACTGAGTGATAGCTTACGCCTCTCGGCAATTGAGACCTCACGAATAGCATTACCGGACCCATGATCTAGAGCTGGCAGCTGTAGTTTTCGCATTGAAGATATGGAGGCATTACTTGTACGGTTCTAAATTCGAAATGTACAGCGACCACAAGAGCCTCAAATACCTATTCGATCAAAAGGAGCTGAACATGAGGCAGAGGAGATGGATGGAATTTTTAAAGGATTATGACTTCAAGCTAAAGTACCATCTGGGTAAGGCAAACATTGTTGCCGATGCGTTGAGTCGGAAATACCTCCACGTAGCAGTGATGATGGTAAAGGAGGTGGAGCTGTTGGAACAGTTCCGAGACATGAATTTGCATGTTAATGTGCCTTCGTCTCTGAAGATAACAATCAGTACGTTGAGGATTACCAATGAATTCCTAAAATCCATGTATGAGCAGCAGCAGTCAGATTCCTACTTGGCTAAGATGAAGGAGACTCAGGCCAAAGGTAAGGATTTATCTTTGACCGAGGGATCGGATGGAATCTTCCGAGTGAAAAACAGAATATATGTACCGAGTGGAGGAGAATTAAGGAGAATGGTGCTTGATGAAGCCCACAAGAGCCTACTCAGTATTCACCCGGGTACCACGAAGATGTACTAGGATCTAAGGACACGATTCTGGTGGCCCGGATTAAAGAGGAATATGGCAGAATATGTGGCTCGGTGTATCACCTGTCAAAAATCGAAAGTCGAGCACCAGAAGCCGTATGGTGCATTGCAACCCCTGGAGATTCCCGTGTGGAAATGGGACTCAATTGCCATGGACTTTGTCATGGGATTGCCAAAAAACCGAGCGGGCCATGATGCGACTTGGGTCATTGTTGACCGACTGACGAAGAGTGCACACTTCCTGCCTGTGAACATGAAGTACCCGTTGCATAAGTTAGCTCGGATTTACATTCACGAAATTGTCTGACTGCATGGTATACCGACTTTTATCGTATCGGATAGGGATCCTAGGTTCACGTCCCAATTTTGGACCAACCTGCACCAGGAAATGGGTACGAAACTTTAGCTAAGTTTTGCCTACCACCCCCAATCGGATGGACAATCCGAGCGAATGATCCAAAGCTTGGAGGACTTGCTAAGGGCGTGTGTGCTGGAGCACAGTGAAGATTGGGAGCAGTACCTTCCCCTGTCGGTATGGCACCCTACGAAGCACTATATGGTCGAAGATGCCGAACCCCACTCTGCTGGTCGGAAATGGGTGAGAGTCTGCTATTGGGGCCAGAAATTATGAAGCAAACCTCAGAACAGATCCGAGTGATAAGGGAAAGGATAAAGGCGTCTCAGTATAGGCAGAAGAGCTACCATGACAAACGAACCAAACCATTAGAGTTTTCAGTCGGAGACAGGGTGTTTTTGAAGACTTCACCAAGTAAAGGAGTCGGGCAAGCCTTGAAAGGTGGGAAGCTGAGCCCCCGATACATTGGGCCTTATGAGGTGTTGGAACGAGTCGGCTCCATGGCATACCGAATAGCATTACCGACTCACTTATCCCGATTCCATAACGTGTTTCATGTGTCCTAACTAAAGAAGTACCTACCCGATTCTACTCACACAATGCCTGATGATTAAGTGGAAATCAAGGAAGACCTGACCACTATGACTGTACCGACTAGAATCATGGACCGATCGGTAAAGCGTTTGAGGAGCAAGGATATACAACTAGTTGAAGTAGAATGGCAACAGAACAGGTACACCTCATATACCTGGGAATGTGAGAATGCCATGAGGTAGCAGTACCCCGAGTTGTTTAACCAAGGTGAGTTACCGACTGAATTTTGAGGACGAAATTCTTTTGAGAGGGGGAGAACTGTAACATCCCAATTTTGATTTCAAGTAGGAAATTAATTGTTAATTAAAATCAACTTAACTTAAGAAATAATGACAAATTAATTATGCTTAGTTGGTAAAAGGTGGCTACTTATGATTGGCGAGTCGCGTGAGTGGGACTACGATTCACGTTTTCCCACCCCGCTCTCCTTCTCTTCGCACGCACGTACATAAACCCTATATCACCGTGGATATTCATCCTTCCTCACTGCTTCATCCTCTCTTTTTTTCCTTCTTCGTTCTTCGTCCTCTTTTCTTCTCCCCTGTCCTTGTTCTTCGTTTCTGGAGACCCATGGCGACGGTGCTGCAGAAGGGTCAGAGTCCCCTACGACTGGTGAAGGACGATCATTGAAGCAGAGGAAGAACAACTCCCTATCCCCGAGCCGATTGCAGAGTACGACTGTGCGAAGGGGACTGGATGAGGCAGAAAGGGCGTCAGACCAAACGTCGGAGAATGGAAGAGCTTCTCGAGTCCCTTCAGAAGGTAGGGAGCGCTTACATGTCAAATGCATGGTCAATGGACGGCACCGGATGAACGTATTACCGTACATGCATATGAATGTGTTGTGATAATTGTGTGCAATGTATGATTGTGAATCCTTGACTGCCATGTGTGTGAGTTGCAGAGTCCTGCTTATGGTTATACACTTGCATGCATGTATTCAGGGTCGTTGTGTTGAAGTCTGATAGTTGGTTATATATAAATGCCTGTGATGTATATTCTCATTGTCGTTAATGCCGAGAGAATACGTGTGCTCTATTGTTGGCTGGTTCTTTGAGATATTGCATGCATTAACTGTGCGAGTGCTGTGTATGATGGTACGATGAATGATCGAATGTAGAAAATATGTGGGCTCGGGAGTGACGCTAATGGTTACTAGGAGTGAGTCGGATAGTTGAGGGTACTCGTGGTTGACGCGTATAGGCTGTATGTACAGGAAATGGGATGACCCGTGGAAGGTCAGCAGTCCCAACAAAATGATCTCCAGGTGCAGACCCTTGGCTAGATCCTGTGAGAGCCCATGGTAGCCGTAGGAGCTAGAGTTAAGTCTCGAGACGTCAATGGGAGGTCGGTACCACGCGGGAAGGGCTAAAGGACGAGAGGCCAGTAAGGGAACCTGTAACTGAAGATCATTGCTTAGTCGGATCCGCAGGCATGCATGTAGATGAAATGTTGGTTAGGATAGGATGAGTGGGATGGCTCGGAGTGATACGAGTGAATTCTGAGTGAGTTGATGCGTATTTCGTATGACTGGAAATGAATCTTTGAAATATGTATGTAATTGCATGTCTTTAACAAGCATTATGTTCTGCATGGTTGAAGTCCAAATTGTATGCAACCCGAGTGAACGTGAGGGCAAGTATTGATGCTGATGCCGAGTCATTAATTGTCATTTTAAATGCATAAGCTCACCCCTACTATGGCAAATTTTTCAGTGAATGTCTCTCAGGATGACGAATGGAGGAGGAGCTGAATGCTGAGTGAAATGCTTGTGCGCTATGGGAAAATAGATGTTATGTATATACTGCTTATGTGTTTTGTTAAGCCTTGGCCGGCTTATGTTTTAGCCTTAGCCCCTTTTATTAGAACCTGAACCCGCTGGGGTAGAAGACATGATTTGGGTGCCTGTAATTGTAACACCCTTATTTTTAATTATTAATTAACCCTATTTAATAATTAATTAACCCAAACACAGAAAAATTTTTCACAAAGACCACCACTGGTCAGATGGCATAGAAGAGAAGAGGAAGACAAGGGAAAGTTAAGGAACGCACACATGGATGGCTACCTGCGGAAGGAATGGATTATGGACCAACTCCGCCCAGTTCAACGAAGCATGACAACGCCTGGGCGAATTCCACCACAACGTCCATTCGCTCAAGCGGGGTCCAACACCGCCGAGCGAGACATGATAATGCAACAACGGAAGAGGGAGGTAATTGGGCGGAGTTCCACATTAACATCTACTCGCTTCAGCGCGATCCCACACGCTTGGGCGAACCGTCCTAGTCGCTCGGGCGAGGTATGACTCCGCCTAAGCGAGGCCATCACAAGCCTTCCCAAAACCGCACTCGCTGGAGTGAGTATCTTGCTCGCTGGAGCGGGAAGCCACACTCGGCTAAGCAGACGCTCAGACCCAGAGTCATCCTTCACTCATTCCCTCGAAAAATGACATCTAACTCACTCGGATTATAAATATCTTACACTCGGAATCCATTCCATTCTAACCCACTCTAACTTCTTTTTCAGGAGAGGATCGCTCAGGGTTTTCACTCGGGAATACGAACTCTTCCTCACTCGGGTTTTACTTATAATTTCCACTCAGTAAAGACCGCTCTCATGATCACTCGAGGATTTTGCTCGGTTCTCACTCGGCGATATAGCCCTTTCGGCCCAAGCTCTCTTGCTAACTTAAACCTCTCTTGTAAGAGTTTCATGGCTTCCTTCATACTAAGTCATACTATCCCTGCACACCCAACAGAGCATGAATATGTATATGCTACTCAATCATCACACACGGAATGAGATAAACATGCAGCATGGCATACACGTAGCTATATATATAAAAGTGTATATTGATGTTTACAAACACGTTATCATACTCTTTCCGTCCCATAAGGATTTTGTTTGTTCAAAACACTAACATCAGACATGAGCCGGCCAAGGCCTAACTTAAAACATTTTATGCGACATGTACACAATCATAAAGCCTCCATAGTGCATCAACACTTCATCCGGCGTTCCAACTCTACCTCTGATCCTTATCCCGAGAGACTTTCACTGAAAAATTGCCACTGCAGGGGTGAGCATCTTAAATTTTAAATGATAGATACCGATTCAAGTTACTTCACGTTCATACAACAACATATACCCATACATACACACAATCATACGTCAACTCAATAATATTAACATTCCACAGTCAGTGACACAATGCTAAGGGTCCTTGAGTCAGGATATCTCTACATAACATTTATCAATCAGAATACACAATTCTCACTCGGATGTAAATGTATTCATAACTCCTCAACAACATATTATACATTCACGGAACAGGTTTCAGTCAGCAATTATAGCACATGCACACGGAATAACGCACTCATTCACAAGTAAACACCACTTCACTAACATCATCACATGCATAATTAATTCCATATAACATCAGTAGCCATATATGCACAGATTATTCACTCGGTTCCGCATACGTGTGTAATCGGTTCTAACGTTGCAACGTAGGCTCTCAGCCTTTTATACATAGCTCTCGGCTACCGTTTCAGCTCCCAGCTGCTTGGCCATTTTACAGGTACCCAACCGTTTGCCCACAGGTGACACCAACGCTCTCAGCGCCAAGGGAGGTGTTCACAGGCAGCCCGAGTCCCACTCAAGGGCTACCTTGAGTCCCACTCAAGGATTTTGCAGCGTCCCACGCTGAATAACCGATGGTAGTGTCCCACACGACGTGCTCTCAGCACAAACGCATCCCATGCGCCACACGCGGATTCGACACACAGCATTGAATTCATACACACATCCTCTTATTCAATTACACATATTTCACATGCAGTCGGTAATTCACATTCTCAGAACTCCGTATGTTAATTTAACACATACAAACTTCCATGCAATCATCATCATAGCAGCATATGAGTCTAATGCAGTCGGTGTCAATCAATATCAAGCTTCCATGAGCATTTTCATCAACTCGAGTTTAACATGCACTCGGTTCACAGCAGTATCAGAACTTAATCAACGCATGCATTTACATGAAGATTAATAGGTTCACACAAGCATTCCAATCAACCGTAACACAACATGCAAACGGTATATGACAGTGTCAGGACTCAATCAACGCATACATTCCTATAAACACGAACAGGTTCAATAAAGAATTCTCATCAACACAACACAATCATGCAATCGGGTTCTATGGCAACATATGCATCCTCAAGGACGATGATAACATGCAACACTCACTCTCACTTGTCATGCACTCGGATATTCTACATGCAAGCATATTATACAACAGAATACAGCTCCACAATTATCAATGTCTTCCAAACCCATTCGTAACCCATGTATTTAATATGTAAGGTACTCCCCCTACCAACTGTGAGACTCCGAGAGATTCTTCTACTTTGACGCTCGTCCTCCACCCGTATGAGGGAGCTTGACTTCTCTGCCGCACCGTCACTTGGCTTTCGAACAGGGAATGGAGTAGAGAGCAGAGAAGGAGAAGAAAAAGGGGAAGAAGAGAATAAGAAGAAGAGGGAAGAGGGAGTTCGCAGAGAGAGTTCTCGAGAGTGAAGGGCAAGGGGGCCATCACATAATATAAACACACGCACGAAGAACAGGATGGTGGGGTGGGGAAATGTGAAGCAGCAGTCCTGCCCACGCCACCCTGTCCCATCAGCATCTTCTAACGCTAATCACTTCACACCTTTTTAGTTAATTAAGTTAAGGGTAATTAGTGAACAGATTTCCTCTTTTGACCTGTCATTTTAAATGGCTTTTATTTTGTCTGGTTCCTTATTATTAAAATTGGGATGTTACAGTTCTCCCCCACTCGAAAAGAATTTCGTCCTCGAAATTCAGTCGGTAACTCATGCGAAATTCAGTCGGCTACTCACTTAAGTAAACAACTCAGGGTACTGCTGTCTCATGGCGTCTTCGCGTTCCCAGGTACAAGAGGTAGTCTTGCCTTGCTGCCATTCCACTTTAACCAGCCCTACGTTTTTGCTCCTCAAGCGCTTTACCGATCGGTCCACGATTCTAATCGGTGTAGTCACAGTGGTCAGGTCTTCCTTGATTTCCACTTCATCATCAGGCATTGTGTGGCTGGGGTCATGTAAATACTTCTTTAGTTGAGACACATGAAATACGTTGTGCAATCGAGATAAGTGGGTCCGGTAATGCTATTCGGTATGCCATGGTGCCGACTCGTTCCAACACCTCATAAGGTCTAATGTATCGAGGGCTTAACTTTCCACCTTTCAAGGCTCGTCCAACTCCTTTACTCGGAGAAGTCCTCAAAAACACTCTGTCTCCGACTGAAAACTCCAATGGTTTGGTGCGTTTGTCATGGTAACTCTTCTGCCTGTCTTAAGACGCCTTCATCTTTCCCTATATCACCCGGATCTGCTCTATGGTTTGCTTCACAATGTCTGGTCCCAATAGCAGACTCTCACCCGTTTCTGACCAGCAAAGTGGGGTTCGGCATCTTCGTCCATATAGTGCTTCGTAGGGCGCCATGCCAATGCTGTTATGATGGCTGTTATTATACGTAAACTCAATCAAGGGGAGGTACTGCTCCCAATCTCCACCGTGCTCTAACACACACACTCTTAATAAGTCTTCTAAACTTTGAATCATCCGCTCGGATTGTCCATCCGATTGGGGGTGGTAGGTAGAACTAAGCCAAAGCTTCATGCCCATTTCCTGGTGCAGGTTGTTCCAAAACCGGGATGTGAACCTAGGATCCCTATTCGATACGATAGAAGTGGGTATACCATGCAGTCGGACAATCTCATAAATGTAAATCCGAGCTAACTTAGGCATCGGGTACTTCATGTTCACAGGCAGGAAGTGTGCACTCTTCGTCAGTCGGTCAACAATGACCCAAATCGCATCATGGCCCGCTCAGTTTTTGGGCAATCCCATGACAAAATCCATAGCAATCGAGTCCCATTTCCACACAGGAATCTCCAGGGGCTGCATTGCACCGTACGGCTTCTGGTGCTTCACTTTTGATTTCTGACAAGTAATACACCGAGCCACGTATTCTGCCACATTCCTCTTTAGTCCGGGACACCAGAACTATTTCCTCAGGTCATGGTACATCTTCGTGGTACCCGGGTGAATACTGAGGAGGCTCTTATGAGCTTTATCAAGCACCATTCTCCTTAATTCTTTCTCACTCGGCACGTATATTCTATTTTTCACTCGGAAGATCCCATCTGACCCCTCGGTCAAGGACAAATCCTTTCCCTTGGCCTGCGTCTTCTTCATCTCAGCTAAGTTGGAGTCTGACTGCTGCTGCTCGTACATGGACTTCAGGAATTCATTGGCGATTCTTAATGTACCGATTGCTATTTTCCGAGAGGAGGGGGTGTCAACATGTAAGTTCATGTCTCGGAACTGCTCCAACAACTCCATTTCTCTTGCCATCATTGCTGCCATATGGAGGGATTTCCGACTCAACGCGTCGGCAACGACATTTGCCTTACCCGGATGGTATTTCAGCTTGAAATCGTAGTCCTTTAAGAATTCTATCCATCTCCTCTGCCTCATGTTCAGCTCCTTTTGGTCGAATAGGTATTTGAGGCTCTTGTGATCACTGTATACTTCAAATCTGGACCCGTACAAATAATGCCTCCAAATTTTTAATGCGAACACCACAGCTGCCAACTCCAAATCGTGGGTCGGATAATGCTGCTCGTGAGGTCTCAATTACCGAGAGGCATACGCTATCACTCGGTCTTTCTGCAAGAGCACGCATCCTAATCCGAGTCCTGATGCATCACAATAAACTACAAAGCTCTCTTGTAAGTCGGGTAATGCCAGCACTGGAGCAGTCGTCAACTTGTTCTTCAGCTCTCAGAAGCTGCTCTCGCACTCGGGACTCCACACGAAGGGAATGTTTTTCCGAGTCAATTTAGTTAGTGGTAATGCCAGCTTAGAAAAACCTTCAATGAACCTTCTATAATAACCTGTCAGGCCCATAAAACTCCTTATCTCTGAGACCGACTTGGGTTTCTCCCATGCCATTACAGCTGTCACCTTCGAAGGGTCCACCGAGACACCCTGCTCGGAAATCACATGTCCGAGGAAGTGGATCTTATCCATCCAGAATTCACACTTGGAAAGCTTCGCAAACAACTGCTTCTCCTTCAACACTTGAAGTACCGCTCAGAGATGTCCTTCATGCTCCTCGGAAGTCTTAGAATAGACTAGGATGTCATCAATGAAGACAACTACGAACCGGTCTAAATAGGAGTGGAATATGCTATTCATGTAATTCATGAAGACAGCAGGGGCGTTTGTCACACCGAACGGCATCACTACATACTCGTAGTGGCCATACCGAGTCCTAAAGGCAGTTTTTGGGATATCCGAGTCCTTTACTCGGATTTAGTGATATCCCGATCGTAGGTCGATTTTCGAGAAAACTGAGGCTCCACGCAGTTGATCAATTAAATCATCAATTCTGGATAACGGGTACCGATTCTTAATTATGAGTTTGTTCAGTTGTCGGTAATCTATACAAAGTCTCATGCTGCCATCCTTCTTCTTAACAAGCAGCACAGGTGCACCCCATGGTGATACACTCGGTCTAATGAATTGTTTTCCGAGTAATTCGTCCACTTGTTTCTTCAGCTCAGCCAGTTCAGTTGGGGACATTCTATAGGGTGCACTGGAGACTGGCTCGGCTCCAGGGATCAAGTCTATAGAGAATTCGACTTCTCTATTGGGAGGGACACTCGGTACATCTTCAGGGATCAGGTCTATAGAGAATTCGACTTCTCTATTGGGAGGGACACTCGGTACATCATCAAGAAACACTTCTGGGAATTCACAGACAATCGGAATTTCGTTCACTCGGACTTTACTCTCACCTTCGGTTAGACAAAGCATCATAAGCAGTTGGGTTATACCTGGTGTTGTGTCGTCCTCATTGTGCTACCTCGGGAAGATTATCCTTCGATTTCTACAATCCACTAACACTTTGTTGGCTGAAAGCCAATCGATTCCGAGTACAACATCAAGGTCCTTTAAGGGTATGCACACCAAGTCAAAAGTGAAATTCCGACCACACAACACAAACGTTACATCCTTGCACATTGACGATGTCAACACCTTAGGGCCAGTCGGATTGGCCACTTCCAAAGTCCGATCCATAAACACAGTTGGTAACTTTAAACGCTCTACACACTCATCAGCTATAAAAGAATGGGTAGCTCTCGAATCGAAAACAACATTAAGTGTATGTTACCGAGTGAGCACTTACATTGCACTAGATCATTTGCTTGTGTAACGTCCTCTGCGTTGATGGTGTAAACTCTTCCCGCTGCTAGTTGGTCGGTATTCCTCTCTCGGTTATTTGGAGCAAGCATCATGTTTCCTCTGGCTCTGTTGCCTCTGCCACCAGGTCATTGGTTATCATTCACTCGGTTTCTCTTGGAATCCTCCTTGACATACACTGGTGTTTGCTTGGCGGAGTTGGGGGCAATCGGGGCGAATGTGTCCTCTCTTATTACAGTGGAAGCACACCACTTCACCATCATCCTTGCAGTCTCTGGCATAGTGACTTCCTCCACACTTGAAACATCTTCCGTCTCCTACCACTGGTTGTCTTTCAGGTTGGTTCCGACCCCCAAACCTGGAAAAAGATTTGTTCCTACCAACGTTGCTTGGTCTTTTGAAGCGGGATTGTTGGGGCCTCAGGGAATGATGGGTTCTGCTGCTCTGGCCCGAATGGGCCTTGTCATCCTCCTCAAATATCCTACATTTGTTCACCAATACAGGGAAACTCCGTATCTCATGGTATCTGTAGGCCCTCTTAATATCTGATCTTAATCCATTCTCAAACTTAAGGCACTTGGAGCTCTCCGTCCCGGGTTGTTGGAAGGGTGGGTAGAATAGGCATAATTCCTCGAATCTTGTCACGTATTCTTCCACAGTCATGGAGCCTTGTTTCAACTCCATAAACTCTAACTCTTTTCGACTCCTCACCGTGTCGGGAAAGTACTTTTCTAAGAAGCATGTCTTGAAATCGTTCCACGTCAGCTGATTATCATCGTCAGGGAATCGGCTTCTGGCTATCTTCCACCAGTTCTCCGCTTCATCTCGCAGCATATACACTGCACATTCCACCTTTTGGGCCTCGGTACAATGAAGACCCCCAAAAATTCTCTCCAGCTCCTGAGTCCACTTAAACGCTGCCTTAGGGTTCCGTCCTCCTAGAAATTCACTCGGTTTCCTCTTCAGGAAGCGATCCAGCACTTAGCCCTCCTCAGCTTGAGGCTGGCCCTGCCTCTCAAATACGTCTGCAAAGCGTTGGAATGCTATGGCTATAGCCTCCATGCTTTGGCGATGCGTCATTCCTTATCCTGAAATCAACATTCGAGGATAAGTATACCGAGCCACTTACTACCGATCGGGTTTCAGTCTAACATTCAATAACTTAGCACTTATATCGCTCCTCCAGGTTACACACTCAATCGGACCAGGAGGAAACAACCTCCTATCCACAAGCCAATATCAATTAGATTCAACTAACATCACAACAATTATGACCATTTAGTCAGAAAACACATAACCGCTTACACTCGGTAAGCATACCTTGGCCTTGGACCTTTTGGTCTGCTCTGATACCAAAATGTAACACCCTTATTTTTAATTATTAATTAACCCTGTTTAATAATTAATTAACCCAAACATAGAAATTTTTTTCACAAAGACCACCACTGGTCAGATGGCATAGAAGAGAAGAGGAAGGCAAGGGAAAGTTAAGGAACACACGCATGCATGGCTACCTGCAGAAGGAATGGATTATGGACCAACTCCGCCCAGTTCAACGAAGCACGACAACACCTGGGCGAATTCCACCACAACGTCCATTCGCTCAAGCGGGGTCCAACACCGCCGAGCGAGACATGATAATGCAACAACGAAAGAGGGAGGTAATTGGGCGGAGTTCCACATTAACATCTACTCGTTTCAGCGCGATCCCACACGCTTGGGCGAACCGTCCTAGTCGCTCGGGCGAGGTATGACTCCGCCTAAGCGAGGCCATCACAAGCCTTCCCAAAACCGCACTCGCTGGAGCGAGTATCTTGCTCGCTGGAGCGGGAAGCCACACTCGGCTAAGCAGACGCTCAGACCCAGAGTCATCCTTCACTCATTCCCTCGGAAAATGACATCTAACTCACTCGAATTATAAATATCTTACACTCGAAATCCATTCCATTCTAACCCACTACTCTAACTTCTTTTTCAGGAGAGGATCGCTCAGGGTTTTCACTCGGGAATACTAACTCTTCCTCACTCGGGTTTTACTTATAATTTCCACTCGGTAAAGACCGCTCTCATGATCACTCGGGGATTTTGCTCATTTCTCACTCGGCGATATAGCCCTTTCGGCCCAAGCTCTCTTGCTAACTTAAACCTCTCTTGTAAGAGTTTCATGGCTTCCTTCATACTAAGTCATACTATCCCTGCGCACCCAACAGAGCATGAATATGTATATGCTACTCAATCATCATACACGGAATGAGATAAACATGCAGCATGGCATACATGTAGCTATATATATAAGAGTGTATATTGATGTTTACAAACACATTATCATACTCTTTCCATCCAATAAGGATTTTGTTTGTTCAAAACACTAACATCAGACATGAGCCGGCCAAGGCCTAACTTAAAACATTTTATGCGACATGTACACAGTCATAAAGCCTCCATAGTGCATCAGCACTTCATCCGGCATTCCAACTCTACCTTTGATCCTCATCCCGAGAGACTTTCACTGAAAAATTGCCACTGCAGGGGTGAGCATCTTAAATTTTAAATGATAGATACCGATTCAAGTTACTTCACGTTCATACAACAACATATACCCATACATACACACAATCATACGTCAACTCAATAATATTAACATTCCACAGTCAGTGACACAATGCTAAGGGTCCTTGAGTCAGGATATCTCTACATAACATTTATCAATCAGAATACACAATTCTCACTCGGATGTAAATGTATTCATAACTCCTCAACAACATATTATACATTCACGAAACAGGTTTCAGTCAGCAATTATATCACATGCACACGGAATAACGCACTCATTCACAAGTAAACACCACTTCACTAACATCATCACATGCATAATTAATTCCACATAACATCTGTAGCCATATATGCACAGATTATTCACTCGGTTCCGCATACGTGTGTAATCGGTTCTAACGTTGCAACGTAGGCTCTCAGCCTTTTATACATAGCTCTCGGCTACCGTTTCAGCTCCCAGCTGCTTGGCCGTTTTACAGGTACCCAACCGTTTGCCCACAGGTGACACCAACGCTCTCAGCGCCAACGGAGGTGTTCACAGGCAGCCCGAGTCCTACTCAAGGGCTACCTTGAGTCCCACTCAAGGATTTTGCAGCGTCCCACGCTGAATAACCGATGGTAGTGTCCCACACTACGTGCTCTCAGCACAAACGCATCCCATGCGCCACACGCCGATTCGACACACAGCATTGAATTCATGCACACATCCTCTTATTCAATTACACATATTTCACATGCAGTCGGTAATTCACATTCTCAGAACTCCGCATGTTAATTTAACACATACAAACTTCCATGCAATCATCATCATAGCAGCATATGAGTCTAATGCAGTCGGTGTCAATCAATATCAAGCTTCCATAAGCATTTTCATCAACTAGAGTTTAACATGCACTCTGTTCACAGCAGTATCAGAACTTAATCAACGCATGCATTTACATGAAGATTAACAGGTTCACACAAGCATTCCAATCAACCGTAACACAACATGCAAACGGTATATGACAGTGTCAGGACTCAATCAATGCATACATTCCTATAAACACGAATAGGTTCAATAAAGCATTCTCATCAACACAACACAATCATGCAATCGGGTTCTATGGCAACATATGCATCCTTAAGGACGATGATAACATGCAACACTCACTCTCACTTGTCATGCACTCGGATATTCTACATGCAAGCATATTATACAACAGAATACAGCTCCACAATTATCAATGTCTTCCAAACCCATTCGTAACCCATGTATTTAATATGTAAGGTACTCCCCCTACCAACTACAAGACTTCGAGAGATTCTTCTACTTCGACGCTCGTCCTCCACCCGTATGAGGGAGCTTGACTTCTCTGCCGCACCGTCACTTGGCTTTCGAACAGGGAATGGAGTAGAGAGCAGAGAAGGAGAAGAAAAAGGGGAAGAAGAGAATAAGAAGAAGAGGGAAGAGGGAGTTCGCAGAGAGAGTTCTCGAGAGTAAAGGGCAAGGGGGCCATCACCCAATATAAACACACGTACGAAGAACAGGATGGTGGGGTGGGGAAACGTGAAGCAGCAGTCCTGCCCACGCCACCCTGTCCCATCAGCATCTTCTAACGCTAATCATTTCACACCTTTTTAGTTAATTAAGTTAAGGGTAATTAGTGAACAGATTTCCTCTTCTGACCTGTCATTTTAAATGGCTTTTATTTTGTCCGGTTCCTTATTATTAAAATTGGGATGTTACAGTAATTATTTATATATACTATGTTGCGTGAAATCCTATACTGTGCATGAAGAGCCGAGTAAGCTATGTACGCTTACTCGTGGTGTGTGAGAGGTTAGTATAACTATAAGTCAAATTGGAGCCGAATATTGATGTGGGAAGAGAGTTAATGATTCCCTCCGAGTGAAGAGAAGTCTAGGTAATCCCGAGTGAATAAAATAGTGTAATACCGAGTGAGAATGTGTGAATAAAATAGTGTAATACCGAGTGAGAATATGTGAATAAACAGTGTGATACCGAGTGAGAATCAATCCGGATACCCTCAGAGTGATAACTGTTAAGGTTTTCCCGAGTGGTCAACAACTATGACCCGAGTGAATGAAGTCGAGGAGTGGAGTTGCTCGCCTCAGCGAATGAATGTTCGCTCCAGCGAGTACGAGCAAATAGGAAGGTTCCAAGCTGGGTCCGCTTAAGCGACGCGTGCTCGCCCAAGCGTGTTGTGGTGTCTCGCTCAGGCAAGGTTGATTCTCGCCGAGCGAGTGGGGGCTGTCAGGCTTGTTCACGTTCAACTTCTTCCACTGTTTGCATGTGACTTAATGGTTCCTTCTTAACTTGATTCCATTCCCCTAAATCCTCCACCGATTCCCTTACCTTCGAACCCCCCTGATTTTTAGAAAAATTTTCCTTGTCTCGCTTTGTTCTTAAATTGAACTTAGGATGTTTCAGAATGCGTCGACATGTAAAAGATCGCCCGGGGAAGAGAAGGGTAACATGATGGCTGCCAATGGTGGTGGAGGGTGGTTTGTGGTGACTAGAATTGAAATTGATCGGTACAAATCAAAGGAAATGGAGATCAAAGGTCGTAGGAAGGAAGAACAATAAAAACAGAGGTCGTGGGGGTCATGGGTGGTGTTCGGGTCACGGTTTGGGGGGCTGGTCCAACGGTGTTAGGCTTCAAAAATATTTTAACTTAGAAAGATGGGTTCACCATGAAAAATCCTTTGAGAATCAATTCATGGGCTCTTCATAAAAGTTGCAGGGTTTTTTGATACAAAGCTATGAAAAAAGAATGAAGTGATTTTGACATCGTATGAGGGAGATATCCACGTTTTTCCGCGGATGGGCTGTTGAGTTACAAAAATGAATCTTCCTTGGGAAGATTGGCTTTTCAGGGATGATCGGGCAAGAACTAGCTTTCGAGCTCTCTGTGAGAATTGTAAAGGGTTTCAATATGAGGATAAAGAAATTACAATGAATTAATTCTAAGCTTGTATGAGAAAGTTATGATTTTTCTCATAAATTAATGAAATTTAGTGGGATTAAATAACAGGTTTTCAGAGTACAAATTCTTAGTTCTTCAAGTTGGTGGTGATAGGTTACGAATAAGAGTTCGTGACTAGAAATAGAGATTGTTAAGTTTTTTATAACAAAGAAACCAAGAAGAGAATTGCTTGATTTTGATACCATATGTGAAAGTTAGGCTTAAAACACTAAAAGTGTTTGAGCCGAACTCAGGGGTCCCAATTTAACTAAATATTTTTTCGAAGAAATGAAGTTGATAAGGTCTAAACATTTAGGCTCTTCATGAGACATGTTTGAATTACCAAAATCGTTTATTAGGGACTGCCCGTGTTGGGATTAAACAACCCGAGTGTATAAATGAGTAATTGAGGGCCCCTTTTCGGTGTAAAACAGGTGTGAAGGAACTGACTTGATTCTTTCTCGTTCTACGTGAATGATGGTACTATTCTAACTAGATTATTATCTAGGTACTAGATTTAGGACTGGATAGTCAATTCTTGACTGCCCACGGGGTCCCTTATTTACTTTCTCTAATATATTATTATTTATTGTTAAGTATAACCTTGTATTATTATTATACATGCTTACTATCTCTTTTATCAAATTTTCTTAACTTGATTACGTTATTCTTCTTTATGAAATGGTCTTTTCCCTGACTATCACTTACAGAACTCTCATGATTGAAAACTCACGAGGTTAAGGATGCATACTAAAAATAGGGATGTTACAGGCATTGCATGATCTAAGGTCCCAAGGCATGGTATGATTTAAAAATGGAATGCATGATTAGGAAGTGATCCACGACCAGTGGGAAATTTCCATGGAAAACACTGTTTCCATGTCCCAAATTACATAGTTTTATGGATAGAATGATCCACTAGCTGTGGGAATTTCCTATCAGCCGTGGATGACTCTTTGATCCTCCAAATTCCATTTTTTAATCATACCATGCCTTAGGACCTTAGATTGTGCAATGCCTAACCTTTTGGTTTTTTTTATCAAGAACCACTTATAATAAGGGTACAAAACATGTAATGGACATCACAAACTCATCAACACCTTTTTACATCAAATCCATTCATCAAATGAATCATTAAACCATGAATAAATCATGCACCAACATTGAATCACAATCTACCAAGTTTGATATTTCACCCATCCATGAGTTATCCCTCAATATGAACATCAATTCAATCTTAGTGGCTATCAAATTCACACTCATACAATATTGACAAGGCCATTTACTATTCATGATTCAACTACTTAAAACTATTAACTAGGTTTCAAAATTCAATATCATGCATCATCATACATCACTTTATGATACAAAATGTTCACAAGTTCATTTCAAATGATCCTAATGTATCAACCAATATCCTAAAGTGTCAAGTCATTAATATCCAATCATCATTATACTTATAAGGCATTAAACAATAATATGGTTATACAAAACAATGTCGTATACAACAATTTCAAAAAAAGTATGCCATAGTTGATTAATCCAAAAGCATGTTGGCCAAGGCATTAAGTCATTACTTTCTTAACACTATACCTCATCTCTTCCAAAAAGCATCACTCCATGATCATGCCCTACAACTCAAAAGCTAAAAAGTGGACAACATGAAGAGTGAGCATACTTTCTCAATGATGAACAATTAAAAAAAAATGATAATATAAATATGGGAGTACAACCAATCATATTCTCCTATCAAGGAATTTTAATCCAACAATAATGATGCATTTTTTTATCAATTTCCATCAAGCACATATATATAGATAAGTTTTAACAATAATCATACTATAAGATAAAATCATGTCACTAATTCACAACATTATCATATTTATTGTCACAATCCATAAGCAACATCAAGAGATAATACTAACAATAACAACAACATAATTAGTTAGTGCCCAATAAATGGAATATCATCTCTCAATTTACACTCTCAATAAGTTACCCTTTTTTCTTGGAAATTTCAAATTCAAATGCCATATGCCTATGGCTAATGTATATGTCATAACATGAAATGCATATTCAACAGATCCGATTTGAAACAAATACTTATAACACATGTGTACACAATTTATCAAGTAATCGCAACCACATATAGTCGCTTAAATATTTATCCCTCCATAAGGGTCTCTTTCCCAGGATCTCACAAGATCTCAATTATTTCAACTTATCAAGTAATAGCAACCATGCATAATCGCTTAAATTGTTTTCCCCCGCAAGGGTCCTTTCCACAAGATCCTGCAAGATCTCAATACATCACAATATGATATGCCATGCATGCCATGAAATGTAAGAATGCATATATTAGCCTCAGCTTCACAAGGATCTCATACCCTCTCATACATATTACAATTAACATTATAGTTAGTGAGGCATGCAACAAATGATAATACTCTCCAAGGCATACAATTCATCTCAAAATTCTCTAAGGCATCAATTCACATCATTCATAATATAATAGCCAAGGAGTCACATCCATATCAATTCACACATGGAAATCAAGAGGGTATATCAAATAATATATTCCAAATGTATATTAGCATCAAATGTACCAATCCAACATCCAATCCATCAATAAGATTCAATCTCATATAATTTCACACATAAAAGGTAGTATATCCATTTAAGGCAAACATGCAAGTATTCATCAACATATATACTATCATCAAACATTGTTCATGCATTTAGAAAATACACTCTTCTCCTACTTAAAAGAAGTAATCCGAGCGATTAAACGGTCCTGCCTCATCGTTCGAAATTGATCCTATATTAACATATAAAAATTTCAATCAATTTTCCTATCAAGGCATTATTTTCAATTCTAAATATGTACAACATCATATTTATAATTCTCAACATGTCTTAAACATGTTATAAACACCAATTTCTCATTTTGTTAGGTTTCAGGAATTCCTTTCTATTAATCCATATTTTTTTATAATTAAATAGCTACAAGACAACACCTAGTATCATCCATAATGGGTTTCCATGTCTTAAATACATTGTACCAACTTCATTCATACCATCACCACTAAATTATACCTTCCATAAACTC
Organism: Clitoria ternatea; assembly: GCA_037962975.1. Classification (NCBI taxonomy): domain Eukaryota; kingdom Viridiplantae; phylum Streptophyta; class Magnoliopsida; order Fabales; family Fabaceae; genus Clitoria; species Clitoria ternatea. The sequence continues at coordinate 185,645,651 of CM075672.1, forward strand.
CAACACTTAGAAACCTAACACGTTTCTTTGACTTCTTAAATTCTAATACCAATATCCATTATTACTCATTCAAAAATACATTTTCACATACAAAAACATTTTCATGGAAATTAAATTCCCAATTTCACTAATTTTTTCAAAAGCCCTAAATTTCTAAAATTAGGGTTTTCACCCTAAATCACCAAACAATAAATTTCAATCACTTTCTTACACCATTTCAAACATCCTTAAGCCAATAATATCATATTCAAATTAACAACAACCAAAAATCCTAATGTTCATCTAACCTAGTGTTTAAGGTTCCATATGCATTTCTCATCATAATAACACTTAAACCATTATTTCTAAGCTTCAATAACTCATAAACCATGACTTATAAATGCCAATAATCATGAATGCTTACCTTAAGCCAAGCTAGAGTGAAAATGAAAATAAGAAAAAGATAGCAGATAGTGGTCCAAGACTTGCCCAGTAATGCCTTTAAAGCCTTATGAATCAAGAAAAACTAATTGATTTGAGTAGAAAATGGCTATGAAGGAGAGGTTGACCTTTTTGCAATTAGAATAGGGAAAGAGAAGAAGAAAAGTGAAGGGGAATGGTGATGGAGAACTGAACCATCAAAAATGAGAAAGAGAGAAGGGAAATTGTGACAAAAATTGGGTATTACCTAATAGTCAAAAGGATGCACTAATCTATTGTATAAAAGTCCACAAAACCCCATTGTCTTATAGACAAAAAAGATGAAAGAGAAAGGGAAAAGTCACGGTTGATTAGAGAGGAGAAAAGAGAATTTTTCATTTTTCTTAAATTCTATTTCATTCGTAATGTCATCGTTTATTAATATACATTGTGTCCGAGTAATCATATCCTCAACACCAAAAATTATTTTGAACATATCGTCATAACACAATATTTATCTTATCATTCTAGACACATCAAATGCCCGAAATTATTTAATAGGTCCCACGCCTTCCATTAAATTGTCTGGTTTCAGTAATTTTATTTCACTGATAAATCATAATTAATATTTAATTAATTACTCCACTAACTTTAGGCATCAAAGAATTAATTAATTTCACTCTAATAATTTATTTTTTTCTAAAATTTGGGATGTTACACTTAGTCCTCAACCAATGGCATTCGGGGTAGTGAAATCTCACAAGGTACGATTGTCCTGTTTAGCTATTTCTACAGGTTACTCTTCAATAAACAACTGTATCTTAGTTCTCTTTGAAAGATACAAGAGAATTTGAAGATTGCTCAGGACCGACAGAAAAGTTACTATGATAAAAGGCAGAGCCCACTTGAATTTCAAGTTGGTGATCATGTACTTCTAAAGGTCTCAGTGATAAAGGAATTAGTAAAGCTTTGAAGAGCAGGAAATTAAGTCCTAAGTGTATTGGACTGTATGAGATTCTTGAGAGAATTGGTGATGTGGCTTATCTGATTGCACTTCATCTACCTCTTGCGAATCTGCACAATGTATTTTATGTGTTGTAGTTGAGGAAGTATATTCCTGATCCTTTACATGTGACTCTTGTTGATGATGTTGATGTGCGAGAGGACTTGCCTATTTCACTTGTTTTTATTCGTATTGTTGAGCATTCTGTTAAGAGGTTGTGGAACAAGTTGGTACCCTTGGTGAAGGTAGCTTAGAAACATGGTAATGTTGAGGCTCTCACATGGGAACGTGAAAACGATATACAGAAATGATATCCAAATATACTCAAATTAGGTATGTTAAATTTTGAGGATGAAATTTCTTTTTAGGTGGGGTGGATTGTAACATCCCAAATTTTAGAGAAATAAGTTATTGGATAATGATAATTATTTAAGGTCCAATATATGTAGGAAAATTGATTAGGAATTAATTGTGATTGATTGGTAAATTAAAATTTTCTTAAACTGAATAATCTAACAAAATGTATGGGACCCATTAAATAATTTCAGGCATTTGATGGGTCTAGAATAATAAGATAAATATTGTACTTATGGTGGTCTGATTAAAATGATTTTTGGTGTTGAGTAGATAATTATATGGACACAACATATGTTTACAAATGACAAAATTATGAGTGGAAATGAATTTAAGAAAAATGAAAATTCCTTACTCTTCTCTACATTTTGACCATGAACATTTTCCGTATCTCTTTTCACTCTTTTAACCATTGGATAAAGGGGAAACATGAGCCATTAGACAAAAGCAAAAAGGTGGATCTTTGCCTATTGGGTAAAACCCAATTTTTATCATTTTCCTCTCTCCTATCTTCATATTCACGACAATACTTTTTCTCCCTCTTCATTCACTTTGTTTTTCTTTATCTTCTTCCTCCTCTCTTAAGCCAAAACTATCCATACCCATAACCATAGCTATTTTCTACTAAAATCAACTCTTAAGCTTGGATTTGTGAAGCAATTTTGGGTCATTGAAGAAAATCTTTGGGTGTCTCTCCTTCTTCTCCATGATTTTCATATTCCCCTTTTGAGCTTGGAAAAAAGGTAAGATTTCATAATATTAAAGGTCTCTAGTGGTGGTTTTGATGTTGTTAGGGCTTGATGATGGTGGAACAAGTGTTATTATAATGTTGAAAATACTTGTGGAACTTAAACCCTAGGTTAGAAGACTATTGGGATTTGATATTTGTTGTTGATATATGAAGCACGAAATTAATGGATGTATGCTTGAAATGATGCAAGAAAAACAATTGGAAATTTTAGTTTAAGTATTTAGGTGAAACCCTAAGGTTGAGATAATTAGGAATTTTGGCAAATTTTGAAGAAACTGTCATTTGTTACCATTATAATGATTATTAAGTTTGGAAATAAGTTCTGAGTAGTTTGTTATTAAATTTTGATGTTGGGAACTTAAGGAATCAAGAAAGGTATTAGTACTTTAAGTGTTAAAATTGGTAGAAGTGATATTCGGTGGTGTTGGCATGAATGAAATTGGTACAATGTGTCTTGGGGCATTTGGTGTGTGTTGGTGACTTGGGAGTTTATGTTGTAGCCATTTAATTATAGAAAAAATTGAATTAATGGGAAGGAATTTTTTAAACCTAATGAAATAAGAAAATAAAGTCTATGTAATATTTAAAACATGATTCTCATCATGTATGTAATTATGTATTTGAGAATTAAGAATGACACTTGAATGAAAAATTAATTGTATTATATAAGTATTAATTATAGGACAAAATCTGGAAAGTGAGGCAGGACCGTCTAATAGCTTAGATTACTCCTCTTAAGGTAGGAGAGGAGTTATATATTCTAAATGCATGAACTAGAAATATTGATGATTGTTGTATGATGATATGAATTATATTTTCCTTGCATTAATTATTGTGTTGTGATGTAATGTATGTTTGATGATTATTGGATGGCAAATATGTTTGATGCATTTAGAATACATGTGTGGTGTGTTGTTATGGTGAAAATGTCTATGTATTCTTATGTATGGCCATGTATGTGTGCCTATGAGCTAGTATATGATACTTTGTATTTCACCACTAATGATGATGATGATTTTTGTTGGTGAGAATAATGAAAAGTTATTGTGCAATACACCTATAAGTAATATCAGAAGTTAATATGTGTTGTTGTGATGTCTTTATGATAATGAATGGAATTAAATTATTAAAGATGATATAAATTCCACATGAAGCTTTTGAAACAATGGAAATACTTGAATAATTTAAAATCTACTAAATGAAGGTGGTGGTAGAGATAATGATGATAATGGATGATTAATGAGTGGCATGGTAGAATGCAAAGTGTGAGATTTCATATGATTTGCATCTACATTACTCCATGGCATATCTGCATAGCTGCTGGTATATGATGTTAGGGGTTCCTCCGGTTGGCCCAATGGAAGGGCGGCTCTATGACGAGCATTTGTTTACCCTAGTGATTTAGTGGTAGAATCACGAAGCTGCCCATGCTTAATCGTGGAGGATAGCATGAGGTTGACCCTTGTGAGGGGTGGCTTTTTGAGGAGCAGGTGTCCCCGGTGGTCTTGTTGGATCGCAACTGCCATGGCATGGTTCATGGTTGGCCCGCAACACCATTTGATGTTAATGTTGTTACTGTTGTCATGGTGAAAATGATATGTGTTAAATGATGAGCGATGCGGTTTAGCACCAATAAAACTGATAATTTTGAATATATGTGTACACATTTTACTAGTGCAGTAAGGGCATAATTGTATATCTATGCTTAACCCACATTGGTGTTTATTTCCCATCGCCTGATCCGTAGTGCATTGTTGCAAATTGTTAGATATATTCCTTTGTGCATATGCATTAGCTTAAGAGCATTTGCAAATAGACTTGAGATATGTTAGAATAAGAATAAGATGTTGGATTGGTGATGATTGATGGAAGAGTGAAAACTTGAGACAAGACAAATAATAGTGATGAAAACCCCACTATAAGACTTAGGGTGAATTGTTATAATCTACCTTGGGTGGTATGGAGTAATGATTAATTCTGAATTGTGTATATGTTGACTATGTATTGCTTATGGTAATGGAATGATGAATTTGATTGTGTTCCAGTGTGTGTGTTGCAAAGCAAATGATGATTTGTATGCATATACACATGATCATAAATGTTTCATTTTTTTCATTTTGAATATAATGACTCACTCTCCCATGTTATCTTTTTTTAAGCCATTTAATGTAGGACTATCATAGGATGTGATAATCTTTTGAAATGTGAAGTGCTTTTAGGAAGAAGGTAAAATAGCTGTAAGGGAATGCCTTGGCTGGCAATGCTTTGAAATTTAAACAATGTATGCATCTTGATACCAATGATATGAATATTGACATGGTGGCAATAGCCTAAGTTCTTAAGTACTTGAACCATTATTCTTTTATGTATATATTAGCCAACTCCTTCGTATATGACTATATTGATATAGAACAATATGAATTTGGTAGCCATTGTGATGGCAATGGTGTTGTGATGATGGAAAATCTATGAGTTTATGAGTTAAAGAGATATTAAATTGATAGGTTGTGACTCAATATTAATGTATGGTTCAGACAGGGGTGGTAATTTGTATGCGTAATCAATTAGCATAATTGATTAGGGATATTCTGGATGGTGGTAATTGATTAGCTGGTCAACGTAACAGATTAGCTAATCGATTAGTGTAGTTCTGGAATTGCATTTTCACTAGTCTTAGGCACTTATCTTGTGTTTTTCTTTTAATCTCTTCTCATATCTTCATATAGGGGATGAGATGGATACCTTTACACACATGTTTTCTATTTTGCTGTTATTAAATTCTATTCTATGTGTAATTATATAAGGGTTTTTTCTTTTTGATCCAATTCTTTCTTATTTCTTCAAAACGTGGCCTCCGGTTTTCTATAGTTTGAATCTTGATGTAACTAGGTTGTTGCAAGACGATAAACCGTGAAAAATTTATTTGTATTGTCAATGTTTATTTGTGTTTACATCGGGATTTGGATCCGGAGAATTAGGGCACCGTAATAGGACCAGATGAATTCTTTAGAATTGTAACATGTAAATCTGCTAAAGATATGTGAGATACTTTGCAACTACACATGAAGGAACTAGTGATGTTAAAGTTTCTTAAGTTGGAACTCTAACTAGTCAATATGAAAGTTTTAGAGTGAATTCCAGAGAAACTATTTTAGAGCTTTAAAAATAATTTACTTTGATTATTAATCATCTTATTACTCTTGGGAAATCTTACTCTAACAAAAAGCTTATTCATAAAGTGTTTAAAAGTCTTACTAGGGAATGGCAACCATCAATCATAGCTATTAAACAAATGTTGAATTTGAATGAGATGTCTCTAGCAACCTTATTTGGAAAATTGCAAGAATAAGAAAAAGAGTTGAAAGACTTAAAGATGGTAGAAAAAGAAGATAAAATCCTAAAGAAACGAAGCATTGCTCTAAAAGTAACATGAATTTATAAGGAGGAAGCTGATGAGGAAAATCCGCATAAAGAGAAGTTGAGCCAATTCATAAAGAAATTCCAGAAGTTCATGAAGACAAGAAATTTCAAAGGAACGGAAAAAATTGAGGTAAGAAAAATGTTTCTAAAGATAACAATTCCTTATCTACTTGTTTTGGATGTCAAAATGAAGGACACTTCAAAGCCGATTGCCCAAACCTAAAGAAGAAGGTCAAAGAAAGGAAGGAGAAAAGAAAGATATACATAACTTGAAATGAAAGTGACGTAAGTAGATCAAGTGAGTCAGAAGATGAAGTAGCAAATCTATGTCTCATGGAAAGCCATAATGAAGAACAAAATGAGGTAAACGATTTTGATTTAGAAGATGACTTTACTAAGAAAGAAATTCTAAATGCTTTTGAAGAATTACACCCTTAATTTATTAAACTTTCTAATAGATACAAATTATCTAGAAAAATAATTACTAGTCTTGAGTTACACTTATTAGAAACAAGCAAGGAAAATGAAAGCTTACAAGATGAAAACAAAATGTTAAAAACTCTACAATCTTGTAGTAATTCCAAGGAATATGAAATGGTCAAAAAATGTGAAAAGCTTGAAAAAGAAGTTTTAGACTACAATAGAACTCTTGAAAAATTCACCAATGGTATAGATAATTTGAATGCTCTATTAGGAAATCAAAGATGCATGTTTGATAAAATCGATTTAGGATATAATGCCGTTAATAATTTACCCCTTTTATTAAATGCTTTCACTATGGTATTAAAGGACACACCGCCTCTAATTGCAATGTTAGAATCTTATGAACTAAAGTGGTCAGAATGGTATGGGTTCCAAAAGGAACATCATAAAACTAACACTTAAGCACCCAACATAAAATAGGTACCAAAATACTGACTTAATTTGTTTTGTAGGTTTACTTTAAGACAAACAACACTCATAGGTATTTGGACAATGGATGTTCCAAACACGTGATCGAGGATATAACCGAGGATCAACTAATAGTCCCTCTACCTCAATCAATGATGTCTTATATATGGAAGGACTAAAACATAACTTGCTTAGTATTAGCCAATTATGCGACAAAGGTTATAGAGTATTTTTTTAATCAAATGGCTGTATAATCGAAAATAAAAGTAATAGAGGTAAAGTTCATAGGTCAAAGAATCAATAATATTTATATGATTAATATAGATAGGTTGGCTTCAAATGATGCTCAATGCATTTATCTAAAGAAGATGAATCATAGTTGTGGCATAGAAGAATTTCCCACATTATTCTGATCACTTAAACAAACTTGTTCCAAAAGACTTAGTGTTCCCTCCCAGATCAGAGGGGGCCTCACGGTACCCCTTCATTCCCTTATTTTAGCAGATAATGATTCTCCATTATCCCTCCAAAAATGGTTATTTCCCTTGTTGGACTTGGGCCCGGATTTCCCTTTTTTTCCCTTTACTTCGCTATTGTATAAATACGACCTATAAGCCCATATTGTAAACTAAGTGACACATTATTGAGAAATAGTAAACATAATCCCTAGGGAATTCTCTACGGATTTGTGCTTTATACTCGTTTGAACATTTTGGCACCCACTATGGGGCTCGATTAAACAGATCGTATACCTCAACCTTCAATCCTAATCCTAAGGAAGAGCAATGGTGAACACATGAAACACCTGTCACAAGGAGAACATTGGACGACAGCAAGAATCTAACCATAATGATAAATTACAATAACTCTAAAGTATGGTGGAAGCACTGCAGTAGACCGTAGCTAACCTTCAGCAGGAGAATATAGAGCTTCGATGACGAGGGGGAAAACGCGAGGCTTCAAGTCACAATGACACCTGGTCCGCCCAGCGTAAGGCTAATGATCATGCTTCCTATCAGACCCAAGAGACAGTAAAATACAAACTTGCACATCCTTTCGCTACTCACCCATTAGTTGAGCAAATCATGGATGCTCCGACCCGCTTGAATTACAAACCCCCATCCATAGAAAAATACAATGGTAGAGGAGACCCCAAGGAATACCTCACTATGTTCCCAACCATCATGCTGATTACCGGAGCATCAGACTCTCTCTTTTTCCAAACTTTCCCCACTACACTGTCTAAATCAATACAGTGCTGGTTCTCTCATCTCCCTTAGAGAAGGTTCACCAATTTTTCTAATCTCACAAAAAAATTCCTCTATCAATTTGCCACCAGCTAAGCGGTACAGCAGACTTTACATAGCTTAGTGAACCTGCGCCAACTCTCGAGTGAGACTCTAAAACAGTACATGGCTTGCTTTTTCAAGCAGGTCATCCAAATCTGAGACTTTAGCTTCGAAGTGGCATTGCATGCCATACAGATTAGCCTTTGCTCGAGTAATTTTTCTAACTCCCTGGCTAAAAGCCGCACCTAGATATGAATGAGTTTCGAACCAAAGCCTCTGGTATATCAACATGGAAGAACAGGAAGCAGACCAACTGGAGTGATCATACCAAGTGGGTCTCTCGGATCAGAGATTGACCCGATCTGATCAAAGAAGAAGAAGCCCTAAGCAGAGTCGAAACAAGCGTATTGACGCTTACACTACTCCCAAGTACACTAACTTTACACCACTGAATGACCGTCGCAATCAGATTATACATGAAGTCTACAATATTGGTCTCCTTACACTTCCTTCCCTAGGAGAGGGGCCCAAGGGGTCGGACAAGACCAAGTTTTGTGAGTTCCATCGAGCGCACGAACATGGCATAGAGGAATGCCGCTCTTTTCGAAACCAGATAGAACATTTAATTCACAAAGGGCATTTAGCCAAATTTATCACTTGAAGGGATGATAGGTTAAAAGAGGGAAATCAGAAAAGAAAGCGAGAGCGCCCTGATCAAGTTGAACTTTAGACTCGGGACCGCTCACGAGTACCCCGCTCCCGGTCCCTGAGACCTGAGTGGTAGAGAAGATAGAAGACGATTCATTCATACAATTTTAGGGGGATTCCTAGGCGCACGGGCACGCCGACCACACCGGGCAGAGTAAATAAACCTACTGTAGGAGGGCTCAGACTCGGCAGTCATAACTTTTGGCAAATCGAATTTCCCAGAAGGTTGCCCCAATAGAGACAAGCCGATGGTGGTCACTATGGGAGTTGTAGACTTTGTGGTGGAACGATTGCTGGTAGACCAAGGAAGCTCTTGGATATTTTACACTGGAAGGCATACCAGAAAATGGGCCTCCCTCCTTTCTGGTTGAAAAGGTACGATGGAACTTTACTAAGCTTTTCTAGTGATTCTGTGCAGGTTTTAGGGTTTATCGACTTGAGAACTACGTTCGAATCAGGGAAGGACAGCCGAGCCATCATGGTTAAGTTCCTGGTCGTCAATTTTCCCAGCTCTTACAATACATTATTAGGGCAACCGTCCCTCAACACTATGGGAGCGGTGGTTTCCACCATAAGTTCCAACTTAGAGATGGGGGAATTGGGGTTGTCCAAGCAGATCCAAAGATAACGCAGGAATGCTACTATGAGAGCCTACGTCCCAAGGAAACCTTCATAATCAATGAGGATATTGAGACAGGGTTTGATCCCCAAGATGACAGATATTATGAGAGGCCCCAACCAATGGAATCCCTAAAGCTTGTTCAAGTCGACCCCAATTCGAGCCAATTCACATGGCTCAGTGTGATACTCGACCCAGATCTTAAGGAACCTCGTGAAATTATTGAGAACTAATGCAGATGTGTTTGCCTAGAGCCTCACCGACATATACCTGATATCGATCCGCCATAATCTGTCATTCACTCAACATCGTGCCAAACGTGAAGCCTATCTCTCAGAAGCCCTGGAAGATGGGCCCCGATTGGAAAAACCCAGGTTCATGTTCAAGGCTAGCAATAGTTAGGTGGAATATAAAGCTCTCATCGCTGGGCTACGAACAACTCTGGATCTAGGGGCTTGGTGTGTACAGGTAAAAATCGATTCATAATTAGTTGCAAGGTAAGTGAAAGGGTCATACTAGGCGAAAGACCCGATTCTGGTGAAGTACTTGACGCAGGTAAAGCAATTGGCCATAGAGCTCAAGAATTTCTGAGTGGTACATGTCCCCGGGGCAATGAACGAGCGCGCTGATCTACTCTCTAAGCTAGCCAGCACTATCAAGGCAGGAAACCAGAAGACAATCATCCAAGTAGTATTAGAAGAGCCAATGGTACATAAGGTTCAGCAAACACTTCAAATAAGTGAGGAATCATCGAGGGACACATGGATGACCCTGATTGTCAATTTCCTCCGCCATGAAACCTTCCCGAAAGATCCTCAGGAAGCCAAGAAACTTGAAGTTCAAGCAGCCAACTACACTCTGTTAGAAGGACAGCCTTACAAACGAGGTTTTACTATGCCTCTCTTTAAATGTTTGAACGAAGAACAAGCGAACTATGTTATACGAGAGCTCCATTCGGGGATCTGTGGCCTCCATGAGGGAGTTCGTCCCCTAGCCGCCTGAGTCCTCTAGGCAAGATATTTTTGGCCAACCTCACGCATAGACTGCTACGAGTTTGTTAAAAAATACATCCCTTGTCAGCGAAATGCCAACCAAATCAACAGCCACCCCGAGCCTCTACATGGAATCTTAGCCCCCTGGCCTTTCAACACGTGGGGAATGGACATCTTCAGACCATTTCCCCCGGAAAAGGTCAAGTAAAATTTCTCCTCATGGCAATTGACTTTTTCCGAAAGTGGATCAAAGCTGAACCACTTTCAACCATCACTGCAGCAAAAGTTCAAACCTTTACCTAGAAGAACATAGTTTACTGACATGGAATCCCCTACACGATTATCTCAGACAATGGCCGACAGTTCACAAACAAAGGCTTCCTATAATTCTGGGAAAACTTAGGCATCATGTGAAAGTTCTCTTCTGTAGAGCATACATAGACAAGGTAATCCTGCATGAACTCAAAAAGTGGCTTGAGCAGGGCAAGGGAAGATAGGAAGAAGAGTTACTTGGCGTATTGTGGGTATACCACATGACTCCACACTCTTCAACCCACGAAACCCCATTCTGACTCACGTACGACGCGAATAAACTAGGAGAACCATCTCTCCGACGTAGCGCTTATGATGAAGAAGCCAACAACATGGGGAGACGTTACGATCTAGATCTTAGTTTAGAAGAACGCGATATAACGTATATAAAAATTGAGGCTGCTAAGCAAAAATCCTCCCAGAGGCTCCGACCCCAGCCATTTCGAAAATGGGATCTAGTCTGGTGCATCAAAGATAACAACCGAAGAATGTAACATCCCGAATTTTACAAAATGAATAATTGATGAGAATAAATAATAAATAATTTAATGTAAGGTGTTATGTGACCCAAAAAAAAAATATTGGGATGGTGAAATTGAGATTTATTGAGGATATTTATAAATTGTTGGGACTTAAAGAGTTAAAATTTTACCCGGTTAAAATATGAGTGTCGGACCAAGTATCTCCGATTGAGATGCCATTGGTCAGGGCTATAGATAAAATTGTTGGGAATCTGAATATATTTTCAGAATAAATTTTAGATAATGTATTGAGCCCGAACGGAGAGCCTGTTTGTTATAAAACGGAAAGATTTTAAAGAAAGGAAGGAAATTTAAAAAATAAAACTCTCCCCTTCTCTTCTTCTCACGTTGGGCCCTCTTTCTCAAAAAGGGGGAAAATATCTTTCTTCTTCTTCATCTCTCATTCCTTTTCTCCTTCTCCACTTCTTCTTCTCTTCAAAACCTAAGCCATATGATGTTGTCTTCTTCCTTCACAATTTTCACTTGGGGAAGCTTGAAGGAAGCCATTGGGGGTTGGAACTCTCCTCTTTTTCTCTTCAAATTTTGTATGGCCACCTCTCCTTTGGAAGATCATGGTTGCTTCTTGGTTGAGGTAAGCTCCTCATCATCTTTCAAGAGTTTATGCCTTAGGTTTTGGATTTTTGATGTATAATAGAGCATTAAATGTGTAAGGATTGATGGGAGAAGTATTAATTATGAAAACCCTAGGTGGGATAGTCATTGAGGATTGCTATTGATGTTGACAATGAATGAAATATAATATTGCTAGTCTTGAGATGTTTGAAATAAGGCATAAAGGTAGTTAGAATTGATGATTGTGGATTTTGGGAAGATTAGAATTGATTAATTGTGGTGATGATGGGGTTTTGATGGAACCCTAACTTTGACGAAGTGAGGATGTGTAGAATATGAGTAGGAAGTATGTTTTATGGTAATAGAGAATAATATTAATGATGAAAGATAACTAATTATGATGATTAATGTGTAAGTTGTTGTTTATAATGATGGATAAGTATAGTAAAGCCAAATTTTATAGAAAGAAGCTCATGGGTGAGTGTTGTTAGGAATTGTGCAAGAATGAATGTTAATATTAAGGTTACGGTATGGTGATGGATCAATAACTTGGAAGAGTAGTTGATAAAGTCTTAGACCATAACATGTACCATTTAGAATATATGGATAGTGAAGATTGGTTTGAGCTAAGATAACTCATGTTGAGCTCAAGGTGATGATAATGGTATTTGGATGATTGATGTAATGTAGAAATGCATTTTAGATGAGGGATGAATGAGATATTGGTGTTGTTGGGTATAGTTAACCCTCTTAGACCTAGAGAATCTTGGTTTTGGGAAAGGAATTCCCGAAGCCTAACACAATTACATAAGTTGGTGTTCATCAAGTCTAGGACTTGACATTGGGCCTTATGATAAGCTAACAAATGCTTAGAATCATGATGGTTATTGATGAGTGAATTTATATGAATGTGGCATATAGATTGTGTTCCGGAATTATATAGCGAAGCTTTCGGAACGTGTATTCGGAGTATTGGAACCGTTTCGGTTCTTCCCCGAGGTAGGAGAGGAGTTTACATTCAAATTGCATGAGTTATATAATTGATGATTATTGTATGGCTTGATACTCATGCTTGCCTTGCCATGTTTATAGTGAAATGATATGAATGGCAAATTGTTGGCTATTGATGATAACATATGTGTAATATATTGATGAATAACCCATGAGAGGTTGAAATAAGTACATGTTAATGAACCATCCTTGAGGGGATGAAATATATGTTTTAAGAATTGAGAATTTATGTGGATGATTGGCATTGAATGTGATAGCCATTGTGATGGTATTAGTGATAAGTTTGAGGTATATGCATAATTGAGGAACTCATAGAGTCAAATAGAGTTTTATGTGATTTTGATGGCTTGGGTTAGTCCCAATAGCTTCTATGTGTAGTTTATGACTTGTAGGAATTGGAATGGGCCAATTCCATTGAGAATTGACCCTTGAGTTGCCCAAAAACATTTTAAATCGGGTAAAACGCAATTATGCGCATAAGTCCCTCAATTTTGAGAATTTCTGAGTGAGGCTGGTGGCAACACGTCACAAATAATATATTTTAGCTTGTGACAAATTTTGATGGTCATTGGATTTGAATTGAATGAGATTGGGTGATTGGAAGTTGAAATTTTGGTGTTGTTCTGCATAAAAACAGCGACAGGGCTGTCTTGAATCGATTCAAGACCCTTTGAATCGATTCAAGAGGTGCTGTTTTCACTATTTTGGGCTCCAAGGGCGTTTGAATCGATTCATACAAGTTTGAATCAATTCAAGGCCCTCTGTTTGTCAAAAATTGAGATTTTGGGATGCTTGAATCGATTCATACGAACCTGAATCGCGTCAGAGCCCTGTTATGGCCACTGTTGTGCTGTTTTTCCAACTGGTCTGTTTTCCTTGCTGTTTTTGGCCTGTTTGGGCATCTTAATGACACTTTTGGCCTCCGAGTTCTGCATGAAAGTTGTAGATAATTGTGTTACGGAGGTGTGAGAATTGGTCTCACATTAATTGGAGTTTTCTAACTCTCATTAGGAGAAAAATACCGAACCTATTGCGTTGAAAAATTCAAGTTTAAGGGGGTTTTGAACCCAACTTTTTATGGTGGCCAAATTGGGACTAATAGGTGATATTTGTGACATGTCCCACTATTTTTAAGACTAAAAGTAAGCTTTCTTCATGTCTTAATGTTGAAATTTATCATGGGCTCATTATTGCCCAAAACCCCCTTTTAGTATGTAAAAACGAGAAAATTCACTAGGGGTACATGTGTGGTGTGTCTTAGTGGTGATTGAGGAATGGCTTAAGGCCTTGGCGAGGTATGTGTATACCTACGTTATGTTATGAATATATACATGCTACACCACTATGGATATATATTGTGAATCATGATGGAAAGTAAGTGATATGGTTACATGACACACCTTGAGTGATGACGAAATTAAAGAGGGGATAATTGAATAGAAATGAGTGTATGAATTAATGGATTTGAAATGGTGGCAAAGATGATTGCTAAACATATACTTTTGAAATACCATGTTGTTTTCCATGCGTGGATTAATGTGAGAATGATATTGTGGCTATTGAGATGCCAAGTATATGAATGATATGCCTTAAGGGGCTTTGTAAATGATTGTATGTTATTCATTGAAAATGCCAAATTAAAATATATCCCTATAAGAGAGGATGAGATATCCTTGCGAGGTTGATTGGCATATACAGTATTGTATTTTTCATATATGGCATGGTATAATCTTGAAATATGGTTGCGATCACAATATAATCACCTTGCGAGGTGCCACGACGGGTAAATCCCGGAGTGAAGATGATGTTGATCATAATGTTAAATAAATTCACCTTGCGGGGTGCCACGAAGGGTATATCCCAGAGTGAAGAGGACGTTGTCCTATTGTTATTGAATCTTGTTGAATATATCACCTTGCGGGGTGCCACAAAGGGTATATCCTTGAGTGAAGAGGACGTTGTCCTATTGTTATTGAATGTTGCTAAATGTATTACCTTGCGAGGTGCCACAGAGGGTATGACCCTGAGTGAAGAGGACGTTGTCCTACTGTTATTAAATAATGGAATATATATCACCTTGCGGGGTGCCATGATGGGTATATCCCAGAGTGAAGACGATGTTATCGTATTTATTGTTAAATTTATCACCTTGCGTGGTGCCACGAAGGGTAAGTCCCGGAGTGATGATGATGCTGTGAATTGATGAATATTTCACCTTGCGGGGTGCCACGAAGGGTTTATCCCAGAGTGACGATAATGACATGAATGATGAATTTAACACCTTGCGGGGTGCCATGCAGGGTATGTCCCTGAGTGATGACAATGATATGATGGATGAATAAATTCACCTTGCGGGGTGCCACGAAGGGTGTATCCCTGAGTGATGATGGTATTATGTTATTTATTATGAAATGAAATACCTTGCGGGGTGCCACGAAGGGCGTAGGCCTGAGTGATGATGACATTGATGTATATATGGAAATAATTCACCTTGCGGGGTGCCATGACGGGTATGACCCGAAGTGATGATAATAGTTTGAGTGATAAATAATTCACCTTCTGAGTGATGATATTATTATTAGAAATATTGAGAATAAATATTATGGTGGTTGCGATCACCCGTGGATATAAAATTAGATTTATTGTATATTTGAGAATGAATGACCATGAATGATTAGAAACCCCTTACGAGGAGGTGCATAAGTAAAACTTAAATAAATTGATGATGATAAGGATTATGAATGCCCTTGTTGATAAGTGGCAAAATGATTTGGGTATGTAATATACCTATTTATGATATGAGTTGTGATTCATGAGGCTTATATGCCTATTATTATGATGAGTAGTTAATGAATTATAATTTTGATGATTTAATAGCAAAGCACACATGAAGTTTGTATGCATATACACATAATCACAATATATATTATTCATCATTTTGAATGTATAACTCACTCTCCCATGTGGTCTCCTTTTTAGCATTGTGATGCAGGTTACCATGGGATGATTTTGAAGTTAAAGATCAAGTTTCGGTGAAGGTAAATAGTGGTAGAGGAAATGCCTTGGCCGGCATCATTTATGAATTATTATTTATTAGAATCATAAAATATATAATTTATCTATAATGATATAGACGTTTTAATGAATTTGTACATGTATATAAATATAGTTATACCTTAGGCTTTGCGTACTCAGGTTGATGATTGTCTAATAGGCTCATGATATGTCATTGTATGCTAGCCTAGCCTTTTCTCATATCGTCATATATGGGACTAGGCGTGTGCCCGGTATACATATTCTTTCGCTGTAAACTTTATTATTTTCGTATACCACTATGGGCCATTATTCTATCGATCCAGCTTTAGTTTATTTAATTGTACACTTCGGTTTTCTATGATTCGAGTTTCGGTGTGACTCCGGTAATTATTTTGTAACGCAAAAAATTTACTCGTATTTTTATTAATTATGACGATCACATTGGGATTTGAGTCAGGAAAGTCGGGGTGTTACAAAGGTGGTATCAGAGCATATTTTGCCCTGAATTAGAGTTATTAGTTATTATCAGAGCATGGCTACTCTTCATTGAATTGGTATCAAGGATAAATGGAGCACGATAGCTCAATATTAAGACCTTTTGGTGATTAATGGAATAAGGCTGTTTTGTATAGAGTAAGAATGATAATTATCTAGAGGATAATGATATGTTGAGGTGTTGATTGCCCTGTATGGAATTATGAACGACTAATTGTCTAAGAATTATGAATTAATCTTAAGGGCATATTTGCATATTGAGGATTATTGTGCATCATTAATATTGAGTTGGTATTGATGTTTATTATGGATTCTTTATGAGATTAGGGATTCATAAGATATGATTGATGTATTATTTGTGTAAGACCGGCCAAGTTCCTTACCCTATTACCTTCAAATGACGAATAAATTGTTATTGGGTATTAATGTCGATATATGAAATGCAAATTGATTTGATGATGAATCCATGATTGAGTGTAGATCATGGAAATGAAATATGAGATATGAATCGATATGATGATGAATTTGTACTATGTGTGATCATGGATATGATATGTTAATTATATATCGATTTAATGATAGACCTATGCCGTATGTTGATTACGGATAGGAGGTATTGAGAAGGAAATTGACATGGTGGTAGACCATATCTGTTGAGACCTTGATGTGCATGTGCACCTTGAATATGAATTATGGTTAGGTCTCTTATATGCATTATGCCTGTGACATTTAGCCAAGGAATGCTTGTTGAATGGGATAAAACTTATGTTTGAGTGGGTTGAATGAATAATATTGAAGAAACCCCCTAGTGTGGGTATTTTTGAATTTAAATGATTGGTTGTGCCATTTATGAAGGATAAATTTTTATATTCTTTGGCACAAGGACTCTATGTATTACATGATGAAAGTGATTTATTGTATCCCTAGATTTGGGAATTTGAATATGAGGTAAATGATTAACTACGAAATCAAATAGATGTTAGATTGAGGTTGTGTCTCGGTTTTGGTGTGTGAAAATCGAGTGAATAATTGATTTGATTTTGACTCACTAGGTGTAATGACCTAGATTGACTAGTATGATCTTGTATGATCAACTGTTGTAGAGAATTAACTTAATAGACCCTATGGCGGTCTAGGCTCTATGTTGCTCTGTGAGCCATATCCAATGATGATTTTGTGGTATGCGAGAACTCTACAATGGGAGTTAGGTAACCCTTGATGAATGATGGACAATAATGTTGAATTTAGGACATAATTGAAATTGATTATAGTATATGATTTTATGAAGTAACCTTGGACTAAATAGTGTGCCTTAGAGCCTATGATCATTGGAATAATTATGGAAGATGATGTGATGCAGAGATGACATGTGTGATTATGAGTTGACAAATAGAAATATGATCATATCATTACCCCCTATTTTATTTGAAAGGCGTTATATTGATGATGGAAACCACACAGTGATGCGATATGATATGAGTTATATGTTTGATTTATGAGCTTTGATTATGATTTATGAGGAGAATGCCTAATATGGAAGCTCATTATTTGATCATGTAGCCTACTTGATGATAGTGTGTTGAATCTTTTAAGACTTGAATTGGTTTATAACCAATAAATATGTAAGTAAGGCAAGAATTTTGAACTATTTGAACATGTATTTTGATGGATGAAACCCAAGGATGGGGTATTTATCTTGCGATGAGTGAGAATTTATGGTTGGTACACCGATTGATGGTGAAGTTAACTAAGATTTGATGATTGATATGGCATGATGGATGCCAAATTAGCTATATAATGACGATGATATATGAATATGTTAGTTGTGGACTAATGAGGATTGTCACCAAGTCTTACATGAACTGTTATTGTTTGGATAGATATGACCAATATAAGCAATGGGAATACGAAGTACTGGTCCCGATATGGTCTTACATGCCATAGACATTGTGGCAGTATGCACTTAAGCGCCGACTTTATGTGTTTGAAGTAACCACTACAGGATTGGGACGCCTTCCTGTATGTCGGATGCAACAACACATAGGTCGGGCAAGTGTAGAGATTGTAACTGCTTATGGTGAATGTATTGAACCTATCTGGTCGTACTGAGTATGAACATGTGAGCTTTATTGGGTGAGTTGTAATTCATAATATATAACATGCTTGATGTGAAAATTTTATATTGAGAATGACGATATAATGATGAACGTGGCTTGATGGACTTTGGTAAGTCCAATGTTATTTTATGATGTTGTTGAACCTTGTTGAGCTGTGGCCTGAAATATGGCCTTATGGTGTGTATATCGATGCTGAATTTCGAGGACGAAATTCTTTTTAGGTGGGGTGAATTGTAACATCCCGAATTTTACAAAATGAATAATTGATGAGAATAAATAATAAATAATTTAATGTGAGGTGTTATGTGACCCAAAAAAAAATATTGGGATGGTGAAATTGAGATTTATTGACGATATTTATAAATTGTTGGGACTTAAAGAGTTAAAATTTTACCCGGTTAAAATATGAGTGTCGGACCAAGTATCTCCGATTGAGATGCCATTGGTCAGGGCTGTAGATAAAATTGTTGGGAATCTGAATATATTTTCAGAATAAATTTTAGATAATGTATTAAGCCCGAACGGAGAGCCTGTTTGTTATAAAACGGAAAGATTTTAAAGAAAGGAAGGAAATTTAAAAAATAAAACTCTCCCCTTCTCTTCTTCTCACGTTGGGCCCTCTTTCTCAAAAAGGGGGAAAATATCTTTCTTCTTCTTCATCTCTCATTCCTTTTCTCCTTCTCCACTTCTTCTTCTCTTCAAAACCTAAGCCATATGATGTTGTCTTCTTCCTTCATAATTTTCACTTGGGGAAGCTTGAAGGAAGCCATTGGGGGTTGGAACTCTCCTCTTTTTCTCTTCAAATTTTGTATGGCCACCTCTCCTTTGGAAGATCATGGTTGCTTCTTGGTTGAGGTAAGCTCCTCATCATCTTTCAAGAGTTTATGCCCTAGGTTTTGGATTTTTGATGTATAAGAGAGCATTAAATGTGTAAGGATTGATGGGAGAAGTATTAATTATGAAAACCCTAGGTGGGATAGTCATTGAGGATTGCTATTGATGTTGACAATGAATGAAATATAATATTGCTAGTCTTGAGATGTTTGAAATAAGGCATAAAGGTAGTTAGAATTGATGATTGTGGATTTTGGAAAGATTAGAATTGATTAATTGTGGTGATGATGGGGTTTTGATGGAACCCTAACTTTGACGAAGTGAGGATGTGTAGAATATGAGTAGGAAGTATGTTTTATGGTAATAGAGAATAATATTAATGACGAAAGATAACTAATTATGATGATTAATGTGTAAGTTGTTGTTTATAATGATGGATAAGTATAGTAAAGCCAAATTTTATAGAAAGAAGCTCATGGGTGAGTGTTGTTAGGAATTGTGCAAGAATGAATGTTAATATTAAGGTTACGGTATGGTGATGGATCAATAACTTGGAAGAGTAGTTGATAAAGTCTTAGACCATAACATGTACCATTTAGAATATATGGATAGTGAAGATTGGTTTGAGCTAAGATAACTCATGTTGAGCTCAAGGTGATGATAATGGTATTTGGATGATTGATGTAATGTAGAAATGCATTTTAGATGAGGGATGAATGAGATATTGTTGTTGTTGGGTATAGTTAACCCTCTTAGACCTAGAGAATCTTGGTTTTGGGAAAGGAATTCCCGAAGCCTAACACAATTACATATGTTGGTGTTCATCAAGTCTAGGACTTGACATTAGGCCTTATGATAAGCTAACAAATGCTTAGAATCATGATGGTTATTGATGAGTGAATTTATATAAATATGGTATATAGATTGTGTTCCGGAATTATATAGCGGAGCTTTCGGAACGTGTATTCAGAGTATTGGAACTGTTTCAGTTCTTCCCCGAGGTAGGAGAGGAGTTTACATTCAAATTGCATGAGTTATATAATTGATGATTATTGTATGGCTTGATACTCATGCTTGCCTTGCCATGTTTATAGTGAAATGATATGAATGGCAAATTGTTGGCTATTGATGATAACATATATGTAATATATTGATGAATAACCCATGAGAGGTTGAAATAAGTACATGTTAATGAACCATCCTTAAGGGGATGAAATATATGTTTTAAGAATTGAGAATTTATGTGGATGATTGGCATTGAATGTGATAGCCATTGTGATGGTATTAGTGATAAGTTTGAGGTTTATGCATAATTGAGGAACTCATAGAGTCAAATAAAGTTTTATATGATTTTGATGGCTTGGGTTAGTCCCAATAGCTTCTATGTGTAGTTTATGACTTGTAGAAATTGGAATGGGCCAATTCCATTGAGAATTGACCCTTGAGTTGCCCCAAAACATTTTAAATTGGGTAAAACGCAATTATGCGCATAAGTCCCTCAATTTTGAGAATTTCTGAGTGAGGCCGGTGGCCACACGTCACAAATAATATATTTTAGCTTGTGACAAATTTTGATGGTCATTGGATTTGAATTGAATGAGATTGGGTGATTGGAAGTTGAAATTTTGGTGTTGTTCTGCATAAAAACAGCAGCAGGGCTGTCTTGAATCGATTCAAGACCCTTTGAATCGATTCAAGAGGTGCTGTTTTCACTATTTTGGGCTCCAGGGGCGTTTGAATCGATTCATACAAGTTTGAATCGATTCAAGGACCTCTGTTTGTCAAAAATTGAGATTTTGGGACGCTTGAATCGATTCATACGAACCTAAATCGCTTCAGAGCCCTGTTATGGCCACTGTTTTGCTATTTTTCCAACTGGTCTGTTTTCCTTGCTGTTTTTGGCCCGTTTGGGCATCTTAATGACACTTTTGGCCTCCAAGTTCTTCATGAAAGTTGTAGATAATTGTGTTACAGAGGTGTGAGAATTGGTCTCACATTAATTGGAGTTTTCTAACTCTCATTAGGAGAAAAATACCGAACCTATTGCGTTGAAAAATTCAAGTTTAAGGGGGTTTTGAACCCAACTTTTTATGGTGGCCAAATTGGGACTAATAGGTGATATTTGTGACATGTACCACTATTTTTAAGACTAAAAGTAAGCTTTCTTCATGTCTTAATGTTGAAATTTATCATGGGCTCATTATTGCCCAAAACCCCCTTTTAGTATGTAAAAATGAGAAAATTCACTAGGGGTACATGTGTGGTGTGTCTTAGTGGTGATTGAGGAATGACTTAAGGCCTTGGTGAGGTATGTGTATACCTACGTTATGTTATGAATATATACATGCTACACCACTATTGATATATAATTTGAATCATGATGGAAAGTAAGTGATATGGTTACATGACACACCTTGAGTGATGACGAAATTAAAGAGGGGACAATTGAATAGAAATGAGTGTATGAATTAATGGATTTGAAATGGTGGCAAAGATGATTGCTAAACATATACTTTTGAAATACCATGTTGTTTTCCATGCGTGGATTAATGTGAGAATGATATTGTGGCTATTGAGATGCCAAGTATATGAATGATATGCCTTAAGGGGCTTTGTAAATGATTGTATGTTATTCATTGAAAATGCCAAATTAAAATATATCCCTATAAGAGAGGATGAGATATCCTTGCGAGGTTGATTGGCATATGCAGTATTGTATTTTTCAAATATGGCATGGTATAATCTTGAAATATGGTTGCGATCACAATATAATCACCTTGCGAGGTGCCATGACGGGTAAATCCCGGAGTGAAGATGATGTTGATCATAATGTTAAATAAATTCACCTTGCGGGGTGCCACGAAGGGTATATCCCAGAGTGAAGAGGACGTTGTCCTATTGTTATTGAATCTTGTTGAATATATCACCTTGCGGGGTGCCACAAAGGGTATATCCCTGAGTGAAGAGGACGTTGTCCTATTGTTATTGAATGTTGTTGAATGTATTACCTTGCGAGGTGCCACAGAGGGTATAACCCTGAGTGAAGAGGACGTTGTCCTACTGTTATTAAATAATGGAATATATATCACCTTGCGGGGTGCCACGATGGGTATATCCCAGAGTGAAGACGATGTTATCGTATTTATTGTTAAATTTATCACCTTGCGTGGTGCCACGAAGGGTAAGTCCCAGAGTGATGATGATGTTGTGAATTGATGAATATTTCACCTTGCGGGGTGCCACGAAGGGTTTATCCCGGAGTGACGATAATGACATGAATGATGAATTTAACACCTTGCGGGGTGCCACGCAGGGTATGTCCCTGAGTGATGACAATGATATGATGGATGAATAAATTCACCTTGCGGGGTGCCACGAAGGGTGTATCCCTGAGTGATGATGGTATTATGTTATTTATTATGAAATGAAACACCTTGCGGGGTGCCACGAAGGGCGTAGGCCTGAGTGATGATGACATTGATGTATATATGGAAATAATTCACCTTGCGGGGTGCCACGACGGGTATGACCCGAAGTGATGATAATAGTTTGAGTGATAAATAATTCACCTTGCGGGGTGCCACACAAAGGGTGAAACCCTGAGTGATGATATTATTATTAGAAATATTGGGAATAAATATTATGGTGGTTGCGATCACCCGTGGATATGAAATTAGATTTATTGTATATTTGAGAATGAATGACCACGAATGATGAGAAACCCCTTACGAGGAGGTGCATAAGTAAAACTTAAATAAATTAATGATGATACGGATTATGAATGCCCTTGTTGATAAGTGGCAAAATGATTTGGGTATGTGATTGGGTATGTAATATACCTATTTATGATATGAGTTGTGATTCATGAGGCTTATATGCCTATTATTATGATGAGTAGTTAATGAATTATAATTTTGATGATTTAATAGCAAAGCACACATGAAGTTTGTATGCATATACACATAATCACAATATATATTATTCATCATTTTGAATGTATAACTCACTCTCCCATGTGGTCTCCTTTTTAGCATTGTGATGCAGGTTACCATGGGATGATTTTGAAGTTAAAGATCAAGTTTTGGTGAAGGTAAATAGTGGTAGAGGAAATGCCTTGGCCGACATTATTTATGAATTATTATTTATTAGAATCATAAAATGTATAATTTATCTATAATGATATGGACGTTTTAATGAATTTGTACATGTATATAAATATAGTTATACCTTAGGCTTTGCGTACTCAGGTTGATGATTGTCTAATAGGCTCATGATATGTCATTGCATGCTAGCCTAGCCTTTTCTCATATCGTCATATATGGGACTAGGCGTGTGCCCGGTATACATATTCTTTCACTGTAAACTTTATTATTTTCGTATACCACTATGGGCCATTATTCTATCGATCCAGCTTTAGTTTATTTAATTGTACACTTCGGTTTTCTTTGATTCGAGTTTCGGTGTGACTCCGATAATTATTTTGTAACGCGAAAAATTTACTCGTATTTTTATTAATTATGACGATCACATCGGGATTCGAGTCTAGAAAGTCGGGGTGTTACAAAGACCCCACGAGGAAGGGAAGTTCACAGCCAACTAGGATGGTCCATATCGAGTCAAAGAGGCCATCGAAAAGGGTGTGTATCGATTGGAAGAACTATCAGGGAAGGAAATTCCAAGGACGTGGAATGCCACTCACTTGAAGTTTTATTATAATTAATAAATGTATACAAGGGCACTCTTTTTCCTACCCTGGAGATTTTTTCCCACAGGGTTTTTTCTCTTGGGAGGTTTTAACAAGGCCCTCACTTTCCAATAAAAGTTTCAAATATTCAGCTAAGAAAATCAAAGCTAGTAATCAGTATGAAAAAGTATGATCCCTCAACAATATAATCCTTCTAAAACTCATCATTGCAATCAATTCAATCATGGCCTCAAAGCCATTCATAACAAGTCTCATCAGTATGAGTCCAATTTAACATCATAATCATCATCCCAACAATATATGCCACATAACACCAATCATTCTAAATGCATTCAAATTTACATGAACATCAAGAATATCCATCCAAGCCAAATTATGTTCACATAATCATACATACACATCACTAATAGATAAAATCATACATTTAGAGATGTTACCCCCTCCCACCTTAAGAGAAGTAGAAATCAACGCGGTCCAAAGGTCCCGCTCCATCAATAGGGTCGTTTCCTACATTACACAATATACCATACAATTATTTTCTATTCAAACCACCAAGATTCAAATGCTTATATTTAATTACTTGGTGTTTTTGCCATTTTAGATTTGTAACCTCTTTTGTTTCATTTAATCCACCATAACCACCAAGGGCTTGGCGTTCCAGTTCACTCATTATGCATTTAAGGACCTCACCCACCTAAGGGTTTTTATATTAAGGGTTTCCAACTATCATTGTTAACCATCTAACCTCATTAATGGCCATCCACCATCAATGTTACCATTTCACTTCATCAATTATTCCTCTCAATTAGTCATTTAAATAAATTTTGGGATGTTACAATCATATCATCAATACCATCAGGAATTAATAGTTCTAGACATTTAACAATTGTAGCTAATATTCATAAGTATACAAATTTTAAATAAGCTAAGTAAAACTCCATATTCTAAATTCCCCTTATTCCCAAATTGTAAGCCCTCGTACGTTTGAAACATACTTGGAATCGATGTGTCACTTGATTTCACTTTGAGCTATTTTCTGGCAAGTCATGAAATTCCTAAATCATATACTGTAACATCCTTATTTTTTATTAATTGCCAATTAAGGTTAAATTCAGGATTAAGGTTATGGATTAATTAAGTTAATGGTTAATTGGAATTTAATGGTTAATTAGATTAATTATTGAATAATGATTATAATAATAATAATGGGGAAAGGACATTGGTGCCCCTTGGACCATGAGAGAAGCTTCGGTTCTCTCTCTTTTCCCTTCCTTCCTGCATGGTCCCCACGTTGATGGTTGATGGCTTTAATTGGATAGGATGCTGATGGGACTTACATTAAATGTGAAGGTGATGGCTGATGGAGAGTGAGTTGATGGGGCTGTGTGAAGATAAGCTTTACTTTCACGTTTTCCCCTCTCACTTCTTCATTTCTCTTTGGTGCATGGTGAACCATTCTCCTCTTCTCTCTCGCGTCTGTTCTTCTTCTTTTGCTGTTCTCCATCTTCTTCATTTCCTCTTCCACCCAAACACTACGCCGAGCCTTGAGTGGGAGAAGAACAGCGTGGCTGCGTGAGAACTGAGTGGGAACAGCGTGGTGGAGGAATCAGCGTATGGCTGTGTGTGGAGGCTGGGTTCAGGTTTCTTCCCTGTTCCCTGGTGATCCTTCTTCTCCTCCTTCTTCTTCCATGTGGTGAGCTGTTTGTGGCTTGGTTGGGAGCCAACAGCGTATGGTGTGCCTCAGTTGTGGAAAGATGATCCACTGTATGAGGCTGTGCTGTTTGTGTGAAGAAGGCAGAAATGGATGGTGTATGCATGGAAAGCTTGGAATCCTCTATGGTGGGGAGGATGGTGCTGTTCTAGTGAGGAACAGCTTTAAGGCGTGCTTGGTGGTTGCTGTTCAAAGTGTGGAACAGCATGGTGCTGTGTGGCTTAGAGGTTGAGATCCTCCTCTATTTTTTTTACCTGAACGTGAGGATGCTTGGCTGCATGGTGGTCCTCTACTGTTGGTGAGGACTGGCTCACGGTGCTGTGGGAAGTATGGAACAGCTTTATGTTGTGCTGGGAGGTTTCTCCACTGACTCGATGGCTTGAAGGCTTGAGTGGAGGTAGCGTTTGGGACCTCTACTGGGCCGAATGAGGTCTGTGGTGCCTTGGAGGCTTGGCATGGTATGCCCTGGTAGCTGAGCTACTTCAGTGGAAGCTGTGCTTGGCTCTCTTATGGTTTGAAAGCCGAGCAGAGAGCTGCTGTGGCTGGGCCGAGTGGCCCATGTGACTTCTGGAACGTCATTCCAGGTAAGGGGAGCTATTGCATCTTAAATGCATGGTTTATGGACGGATTCCGGGTGAAATTATACATTGTGTTATGCTTGTTGTGTGTTGGATGCTATTGAGTAGTAGCCCGGATATGTGATGAATATGTATTGCTTGGTGTTGTTGAATTCCGTCCATGAGACATATAATGCATGTTGTGGTTTATGTTAGAATGCATGAGATGCATGGTGTTATATTATAAATGCTGAGTGCAATTTCGCGTTCATTATGTGATTCCCGAGTGGAATGTTATATGTAAATATATGAAATACATGTGACTGTTATTGTCATGTTGTACCGAGTGCAATAGGCAGGGTGATAGTGAGTGTGTCCCTGTTGTGGTTATGTTAGATGAATATATTGGGGACTGTCATGATAATTCCGAGTGGAATTTTATATAAAATGACATGTGAGGCTTAGAAATACTAAGGCCGAGTAGTTCCCATGAGATGTAAGTTGTAAACAATAAATCCAAGTGGATGGCATAGGATTGCCGAGTACATGAGTTGCTGAGTCATCTGATTTGCTCTGGAAATGCCGAATGCTAAATATCGAGTGAGCAATCGGATGAATATATGTTTAATGAAATTGAATATGTTGAATGTGATATGAGACCTCGAGTTGGACTCGGGGCAGTGCCTAGGGCACTAAGCGTGAAAGGAGACGCTTGATGAAAGTCCTTGGGTTGGACTCAAGGCAGATGCCGAGTGCATTGGAGTTGGACTCTGAGTGAATGTGACCATATGCATCTGATTCGCCACTGGAATGCTTGGAGCATATATATATATATATATATATATATATATACCGATCGGCATTCAGATGACGAAATAAGTGAGAATGTGATTAAGTCCTAGAGCAGGGCTCAGGCACACTCCTTGAGCAAGGAAGTTGAGTAAAATCCGATTGGATTATTATACTTTGTAACTGAGGATGCTGAGCTTTATAGCCGAGTGAAATGAGTGAATTCCCGATCGGATGATGATTGTGATTGTTCATATTGAATGGCAGTGTTTGTTGTGCTGATTGATGTTATATGCTATTGCATGTTGAGGATTTTGTGATTAATCCGAGCCAATATCTGTCATTTAATATGTAAAGCTCACCCCTACACCATTTTTCAGTATGTGCAGGTCGGTCTGGAAATGAGTAGAAGGACTCAAGTCCGAGTGATAGTACTCAGATTGTTGAAGTGCATAATATGTATATATACTGTAAATAGCTGTGTTAAGCCTTGGCCGGCTCATATAACATGTTGTATAATGAATACAAAATACATACGTATAGAAAACTGAGTGCATATTTATGTATATGTATATATGGATTACATTGATAACATGTATTATATCGGCTGAAAATTGATGATGATGGATAGAATGAATAATTGACAATATAGATATGAATCAGGTAAAGAGTGTTGCTGAATGAGTAGTCGGATTTGTGAATCAGAGAATATATATAGATAAGTGATTTATGTTGATTTGATGCTTCTTACCGACTGGAATATAAATGATGTTGAATGAATAATTCTAAGTTAATGAATCCCAAGAGGAATATAGTAGGCTTAGATCCATTTCCGAGTGAGATTCGTATGTATGGGCCTTCTTTCCGAGAGGATGAAACTTAAAGAGGTTCTGAGAGAAATCCCTTTGGTGAATTTATATTGTGTAGAATTTGAGAAGATAATTCTAAGTGATTGCGGGCCTGAGTATTACGGAGTGAAAAATATGAGAAAACCCGAGTGGGGTAGAGTTTAAGTATTTCCGAGTGGAAATCCGAGTGATCCTCTTCCGAGAGGAGAGTTGTTACAATGGATTGAGATTAGAATATACTCTAAGTTTGTGATTCATGTATAATCCGAGTGAAAAAGATTCCATATCCTGAGTGGTTAGGATCTGAGCAAGTCCAAGTAGGACTTAACTTAATGGTTTCTCCGATTGAATAAGATATCAATTGCCGAGTGAGAGACTGATTGAGATTACTCGATTTTGGAGTGAGATTACCGAGTGGAACCCTGTGTGAGTGGAGACTCAGATTCAGACTGAATATTCCGAGTGGAGTATGATTGTAGGGACCCCTTCTGAGTGAAGGAAGGTCTACGTGTTCTCCGAGTGAGAGGTGTGAGTTTATGCCGAGTGATGAATGTGAAGTACATTCCCGATTGAATTGTGGTTAAATACACCGAGTGGTGTTTGGTAGGGAAATAACCCAAGTGAGGAAGTTTTATGGAATCCGAGAAGGATACCCCTCATTTCCCGAGTGGATTATTGTGTGGCCCCGTGGATAAAAATGTATGGAACTAAGTTATAGGGTGTATGTGCATGGAGTTGTTTCCGAGCGATTGAAACCCCTGACTCTGAGTGAATGGAACCTTTGGATCCCGAGTAAAGGAATACCGAGTGTGGCTTCTCGCTTCAGCGAATGATGGATTCGTTCCAGCGAGTATGTGTGAAGGGAAGGCTTTCAGGTAGTTTCGCCTAAGCGCTTGAGTGCTCGCCCGAGCGAGTTGGTCTGCCTCGCCCAAGCAGAGTCGGATCCCGCTTGAGCGAGTGGACGTTTTATGGCTTGTTCATGCTGTGTTTTCCGCTGGCCTTCTTGTGAATGTTTTTCCTTTGTTCTGATCGGTTTTCCGAGCTTCTGGTCAGCTTTTTGCCTTCCTTTGCATTTGTTTAATTCTACCCGGTTGCTGGGTTGATTTTTGGGAAAAAAATTTTCCTGTTTTAGGTTTATTTATTTATTAAAATTAGGGTGTTTCATATACCGACACCTTAAATATACAATTCGACGCTTCAAGATGCTAACATTGTAATTTATAAAATTTTCTAAGCAAGGTTTCAAATTACCGAAACCAATAATCGTGTAATTTCACTCTCCAATTGGTTTCTGGGCAGCCGCCATGCTTACTTAAAATTTCCTAAAAATATTCATGAACCATTTCAGTAGTAGACAACCATTTCCATCATCTTTCGAAGCTAAATTCAGCGATCCCTCATATTTCTAAGGTAGAACAACTTTCCGGCGTGTGGCTTTGTACCCTGATAACTCCTCGGTATACTTTCGACACTCCGAATGTCAATCGTGCGTCTCTGAATACACTTCGTAATCGCTGTCCATCAACATGTTCATGGAATTTCAGCATTTATGCATAATGGGGAATAACTAAAATGATAGATTTTTAGAAAATTTAAGGAACCCATACCTCTGAACTTCCAAAACAAAAATCCAAGGACTTATAGGGCTCCCAATAACGACTACCACATTTCTAAAACTAGGGAAAGAAGAAGAAGCCTCAGATCATTGACATGCAACATAAAAATTTTAAGAATTTATGGAGAAGAAATGGACCCAAGCATCACCCACATACCTTAATAACCTTACAAGATTTGATAAAGCGAAGAGAATGTTAGCATGAAGTGTCCACAACAATCAGAGTGAATGGAAGAAGAGGAAGGAGATGTTATGCTCTAAGGACACAACAAGTGTGAAAAGAGAGGGGTTGAAAGTGAATCTGTTATTCATTTAGAAGAAGAGTTTTTAAAATTCAACACCTAATCTATTTGTTTTATTATTAATAATTATCAATCTAATTTATTTATTCATTATTATCATGATTTTCTAATTAAATTTGTAATTAGTAGTAATTAATTTGTATGTCTAATACTAAGGTTTAGGATTTTACACTTCACCCCACTATAAAGGAAATATTGTCCTTGAAATTTAAATAATAGTATACCTCAACCAAATAACTCTGGATGATGCTTTCGCATAATGTCCTTACGTTCCCAAGTGAACATAGTATAACTATCTTGCTGCCATGCTACCTTCACCAATGCAACATCCTTGCTTCTAAGGCATTTAACAGATCTGTCGACAATGTGAGTAGGTATAGCTAGAGTAGTCAAATTCTCTCAAATCTCGATATCATCATCTTGCATCTCATGAGTGGAATCAGGTTCTCAACTGGGAAACGTGAAATACATCATGGAGATTAGCTAACTGGGGTGGGAGTGTAATCCCTATAAGCCACTAGGCTAATTTTCTCCAAAACCTCATATGGCCCCATAAACCTCGGGCTAAGTTTCCTACTTTTCAGCACTCTTCTGACACCTTTATATGGTAAAACATTTAAAAATACAAAGTGACCCACTTGAAACTCAAGGGGTCTACGCCAGTTATCATAATAGTTTTTCTGCCTATCTTGAGCAATCTTTATCTTTTCCTGAATCATATCAATCTGCTCAGAGGTCCGTTGAATAATCTCAGGCACTAAGGCCAAATTCTCACCAGTCTCTAGCCAACAGATAGGTGTCCTACACCTCCTACCATATAACACCTTATATGGGGCCACACCTATACTGTTGTGGTGACTGTTGTTGTATGTAAACTCAACCAGTGGAAGGAAATCTTCCTAAGAACCACCATGCTCCAAAACACATGCTCTCAACAAGTCTTCTAGGCTCTATATAGTTGTCTCAGTCTATCCATCAGTCTGAGGGTGGTAAGCAGAACTTAGTTTTAATCTAGACCCCAACTCCTGATGTAAACTACCCTAAAATTGTAAGGTAAAATACGGGTCACGGTCAGAAATAATGCTAGAGGGTACACCGTGCAACTTGACAATCTCTTTCACATACAACCTAGCCGATTTCTCCATGGTAGCCTTAGAACTGATGGCAAGAAAATGGGCAGACTTAGTGAGTTTATCAATAATCACCCAAATAGAATCATTACCGGAACGAGTCCTCGGTAATCCAGATATAAAATCCATAGAAATGGAATCCCACATCTACACTAGAATATTGAGAGGCTATAAAATACCAGAAGGTTTTTGATGCTCAATCTTAGTCTTCTAACAAACCAAGTAAGATGCAACAAAGTCTACTACATCACGTTTTAGGCCAGGCCACCAGAAATTCTTTCTCAGATCATGATACAACTTAATGGTACTAGGGTGAATACTCAACATGCTGCGGTGAGCTTCATTTAACATACTTTTCCTCAGCTCATTCCCTTCAGGAACATATACTTTATTCTTTGTTAGACCCGATTATAATGTTGCAGAAAACTTGTTAACTCCATGTTACTGTTGGGTCTTTTAATTGGCAAGCGCACCAATTGTTTGTAGTTTTCAAAATTTAGATATCGTTCCACTGGGATTGAAAGTCCAATAATTACAGTACTTTTTTAGTTACTATGGTACATTTATCAAAACCTATTCACAAAAGAATAATTTATATATAATTCATACAATATTCACAAGATTACATAGCTGAGTTGTTCATATGATAAAAAGAAAATAACAATCTATCTAAAAAGTTGAGTTGCAATTTAAAATAGCTAAGATACTTGAGGGTAAAACACAGATAAACAAATTATGTTGGAATTTGGATTCCTAATCTAGAATAGCAATGGAGGAACTCAAGACATGAATATTTAATCATCAAGTTCATGTCATTACAGCTTAAAATCATTATAACCGATCCCTCGTGATATAAATTCTAAGTATTCACCATAAAGTCCGATCCCTCGTGAGCTTTCTCAGTAAAAAAAACTTGCATTAAGTCCTGGCCTTATGGCAACAATAACTACCAATTCTATCCCTAGTAATTGGCATATTAAGGGTATTCCAACTTTTACTTTTGTTAAATCAAGTTTTAATAAGGCATGAATAATCATTCTCCCGTTTGACATTCACACTAATAAAACAAGTTTCAATACGCATGAAATCATTCTCCCGTTTGATACTCATACTAATAAAAGATCGAAATACTAACATGCACTTGAATCATAAACATGCAGAGATCGAATTTACAACATCATAATCAATAGACTAGTTCACCAATTCCAATATAAACAAATTAGTTACACATGGTGAAAGTAAAAACAACACTTATAGTGATTGACATTACAAAGGCGATGGAAACTTCACGGTACAATGATCACAATACTACACAACACTCTCAAGTATCTAGAAAACTATTCTAGAACTACAAACTCATAAAAGAACCACTCAAACACGAGTGTATAAGAGAAGAAGAGAACTCAAAATGTGGGATGGATGCTTAGGAGTGTGGAGAATGGCCCTATTTATAGGGCTGAGGAACGGTGCTGATACTACGCACCAGCCTGACGCTACGCGTCAGGTCCCTAACTCAGCTCCCATTAAACAGCTTGAAGTGGCCACTATGGAATTATTAATTCAATCATGCCTTGCCATTTGTCCCTGTCTCTACTTTGGCTTGGACATTTGTAAGTAGTGGAGAGGCCAATTATGGGTCAAAGGCTGAGTGCTTGGCCACCTCAAAGTGGAGTCCACGTAGCTTCTGACGCTACGCATGGCTATGATGCGTAGCGTCAGCATCAAAAATGCTACGCGTCAGCTCTCCAGATCTTTATTTTTCTCTTTAAATTCTTTACTTTTTCACTGCAAAACTAGAGAAAACTGATCAAGGGTAGATTATTTCTAACAACATCCATTTATTGAATTTAAAACCTAATTTTCTAACAATTTAAGCTATTTTTTATTATTTTTACAAAATTTTTATTGAAGATTTTATTATAAATTTGAGGACTAACATTCTTCACTCTCCATATACCATCGGGACCTTCAACAAAGAACATATTTTTGCCTTTTGTCTGAAGCTCTTTCTACTCCTGAAGGTAAGGATCACTCTTTTGTAACTCACCCACCATCTTCAAGAATTCATTAGTTATTCTCAATGCACCAACAACCATGGCATCACCAGAATACACCTTCACACCAAATGCGACATTTTCTTTGGAGTATATGTCTCTACACCCACATTCAAATTTCTAAATTGTTCAATTAGTTCCATCTCTTTCACCATCATCATAGAAATATGTAATGAATTCTGGCTCAAAGCATTGGAAACCACATTTGCCTTTCCGGGATGATACCTCAACTTGAACTCATAGTCCTTTAGAAATTCCATCCATCCCCATTGGCGCATATTAAGTTCTTTTTGGTCAAACAAATACTTAAGGCTCTTGTGATCACTAAAGACCACAAACTTAGAACCATACAAGTAATGTCGTGATAACTTTAAAGCAAACACCACCGCCGCCAATTCAAGATCATGAGTAGGATAATTAACCTCATGCGGTCGTAATTGTCTCGACGCATAGGCTATCACATGCTCGCACTGCATCAACACACAACCAAGACCATGCATAGACGCATCGCAATACACCACAAAATCATCCATCAAATCGGGTAGGGCTAACACTGGTGCGGTAGTAAGCCTCAACTTCAACTCTTGAAAACTTTCTTCACATTCACGAGTCCATATAAATGGTTGATTCTTACGAGTCAACTTCGTCAATTGTAAGGCTAAGCGGGAAATTCCTTTAATAAACCTCCGGTAATAATCAGCAAGACCAAGAAAACTTCTTATCTCCGTCATGGACGTCGGTCTTTCCCAAGCCATAACAGCTTCAACCTTCGATCTATCAACGGCAACTCCATCACTGGAAATCACATGACCAAGAAAAGAAATCTCACTCATCCAGAATTCACATTTAGAGAGCTTAGCATACAATTCTTTCTCTCGAAGAATAGACAATATAAGACGAAGATGTCTTTCATGTTCTCCATAGCTCTTAGAGTATACCAAAATATCATCAATAAACACCATGACGAATTGGTCAAGATACTCATGGAAGATGCGATTCATGTAATCCATGAAAATCGTAGGAGCATTTGTCACTCTGAATGGCATCACTACATACTCATAGTGTCCATAACGTGTTCGGAAGGCAATTTTAGGAATGTCCTTGGTCTTCACAGAATTTGGTGATATCCAAAACGCAAGTCAATCTTCGAGAATACAACGGCACCTTCAATTGATCCAAAACATCATCAATGCAAGGAAGAGGATATTTATTCTTGATAGTCAATTATTGAGTTAGAGATAATCAACGCACAATCTTATGCTTCCATCCTTTTTTTTTACTAACAATACAGGAGCACCATAAGGAGACACACTTGGGTGAATAAACTCCCGTTCAAGCGATTCCTCGACCTGCTTCTTGAGTTTGGTCAACTTCATAGGAGACATCCTTTAAAGAGCTCTAGAAATAGGCTCAGCGTCGGGAATAAGGTCAATAGAAAATTCCACTTCTTGTGGAGGAGGCAATCCAGGAATTTCATCCGAAGAAACATTGGGAAACTCTAAAACAATAGGGATTTCATAAGATTGGGAGGTACCATTCCCATCAACCATGCAGAACATTATGAGAAGCTGTGAGATACCTTGCACATCAAAGCCTTCAGCATTCAAAATTGGGAAGATCACCTTCTTGTTATGACAATCCACCAAGACTTTGTTGGCGGATAGCCAGTCCATGCCTAAAATAATGTCCAGGGTTTTTCATAGGCAGACATACAAGGGATACAACAAACTTTTTACCCTTAAGGGTCATCTCGACATTCTCACATCGAGTCACCGATCTTAAACAAGTACCGATCGGTGTAGTCACCAATATGGAACCTTTCATCATACAAACAGGCACCTTCAAGCGCCTCACACAACCCTCAGAAATAAATAAGTGCGTCGCACCAGAATCAAATATAACATGTACCGTAGTGACAAGAATTTCACACTCACCACGAACAAGGTCTTCAGCTTGTGCGGCTTCTTCACCGGTAACGGTGAAGACTCTTCTAACTGCTTGTGGTTGATCACCACTATTTCGGTTACCATTTCTTCCACCATGGCCATTGCCTCAACCATTGCCATTTCTTCCACCATTACAGTTACCACCACGGCCTCTGTTGTGGCCATCATTATAACCATTACCATTTCCATGACCACGACCTCCAAAACCACCATGGCCTCCATGGTTACCATTATGGTTCACACGTACTGGAGTATTAACATTAGCATTCCTTGCATTCAATGGGAAATTAGGACGGATATGCCCCGGTTAATTGCATTGATAGCACACCACCTTATCTTGTGGACAATCTCTTGCCAAGTGATTAGCGCCACACTTGAAGCAAGTTAGGCCTTGGACATTGCCACAACCTTGGTTACCACCACCGTAACCACCTCTAAAAGCACCACGTCATCTTGCATTGGAGGATCCACCACGAAAGAACTTGGTCTTCTTGAAGTGACCTTGCTTCTTGAAACTAGAGAATTGGCCCTTCAACTTAGGCTCATGTTTACCATGACTCGAAGGAGCCACATCATCTTCTTCATAAATTTGACACTTATTCATAAGCGTCGGAAAGCTTCTTATCTCTTGATGCCAAATAGCCTACTTGATCTCGGGCCTCAACCCATTTTCAAACTTCACACATTTGGAAGCCTCAGTACCCTCTTGTTGATAGGGCAGATAGAATGCACAAAGTTCTTTAAACTTGGAGGCATAATCCTCCACAGTCATACCACCTTGCTTTAGCTCCATGAACTCGAGCTCTTTCTTACTTCTGTAACTATCCAGGAAATACTTCAAGAACTCCACCTTGAAGTTTTCCCAAACTAAAGGAATGTCAGCAGACACCATGCGTCCCTTAGTAAGACGCCACCAAGCTTCGGCTTCATCACGGATCATAAAGACCTCATATTCCACCTTTTGTGCTTCAGAACACTCAAAGCTTACATAGATTCTCTCCAAATCGTTGATCCAAGCATAAGCATCCTCATGCTAATAACCTCCATGAAACTCTGAAGGTTTCCTCTTGAGAAACAGATCAAGACCTTGGGAGCCTTGTCCCACATTCAGTTAGCCTTGTCTTTCCATGAGATCAGTAAATCAATTCAAGGTATTTGCTATAGCAGCAGCCTCACGATTAGGTCTACCAGCCATATTTCAAGCCTATACATTAAAACATGGCTCACACATAAGTAAACTAGACCAAACAATAACTTTTTAACTTATGAATTCAAAGGTCTTAGCACTTATAAGCTCATCCTGCATCACTTCACATAATCATATCAATTTTAATACATGATCACAACATATTCATTATTAAAGGTAAATAGTGTAAGGACTCTAGGCCAGACTCAACAACATAGACATCAATCTCAATTCAATGATAAACAGCCATAATTCAATCAAATAATCCATAACTCAATCAATTATAGCTCATATGATCCAATCATAAGTAACAACTACTTGAACAACATCAATTATGTCTGTATCAAGAGCAACCAACGCTCTGATACTAGGTTATAAGACCCGAAAAAATACGGGTAAATTTTTCATGAATTTAAAATCGTTAATTAATTAAAGAAATAAAGTGGTGAAGCTTTAATTCAACACCCTTGAGCGAGATTCTCACAGAATCAAAATTTTTGGCATTTTCCAGCATGCGCGCTTGAGCGAAGAGGAGGGAAGCATCAGGTGCCAATCTCGCTTGAGCGAGATTACCCCAGTGGCCATTCCCATCCGTGCTCGCTTGAGCGAGACCCAGCAAGCCTCGATACTCGCTTGAGCGAGATCCACCCAGAATCCTCTTTTCCTTTCGCTCGCTCAAGCACGGCCATGCCCGCTTGAGCGTGATTCGACCAGTATCTCATCCACCCATTCCATATACGTCTCGCTTGAGCCTCGCTTAAGCGAGACTAGGCCAGAGGCCATAACACTGATGCAAGGGATTCTCGCTTGAGCGAGAATACTAGTTCCAGTGCAGAAACGTGAGAAATTCAACAAGCTTACATACCAAAACTCCCTACAAGCCAAATTGGCCAAATTTAACATATCTTATACCTCCTATTAAAAATTTAAAACTTGTCTCGAACATTCCTACTCATTAATGCCATTCTGATTCATTAATCTCCTTAAAATTTAAACTTATCATCTTCATCACACATATATATATATACACATTTCCATATTAATCATCACATACTCTCATACACCATTCTCAAAAATCAACAATTTTCCATTCACATTATTTCAATATCTACATAGAAGGCAAACATGAGTACTAATCACATTCAATAATCATTATTATTCTACTCATGCAATTTAAATGTAAACTTTTTTCCTACCTCGAGGGAAGAGCCAAAATCTGAATGCTCCAATCATCCCGCACCATCATCCAGAACATAATCTCTTTTTCCAAGCTCAAGCCCCAAAACAAAAATGAGAGGGAGAGAAGAGAAGATGAGCCAAGCTTTGCTCCAAAGCCCTATTTTTGCTTCATGAATCCACGATATCCAATTGATTTTGAATGGATGAGGAAGTGGAGGAGGTGGTCACGGTTTGGTGGAGGAGAAGGGAAAGGAGAAGAAAATGAAGGATGGTGGAGGGAGAAGGAACCAGCGTGAAAATAAGAGAAAGGGGAAGGGATTTTGTTTTAAATTTCACTCCCTTCATTAAAAATATTTCTGTTTTACAACATACAGGATCTCCGTTCGGGCTCAATACTTAATCCAAAAATTATTCCAAATACAGATTCGGATTCCCAATAATATTCTTAGCAACCGTGACCAACGGCATCTCAATCAGAGATACTGGGTCCGATACCCATATTTTAACCGGGTAAAATTTTAGCTCCTAAAATCTCAATAAATTATAAATAATCCCCATAAATCTCAATTTAATTATTTCAATATTTTTGGGACACTCATTAATCCATTTATAATTATTTACTATTTATTCTTTCTATTTAATTATTTTTATAAAATTCGGGATGTTACAATGTATGTGGCATGTTAACAATTCATCCAACCATTACAAGGGTATCCATTATCAACCCCAATTATCGATTTTCATTATTATCCATGGCATGCTATTTATTCATATCCAATCTCAAACACACATCAATTATATTCATTTCAGATTCATGGTGGATATAACACACTCATCATATTCAAGGCTTACTCTTGCCAAACAATTCACACCACCATATAGCACACCATATTCATTCTAATTACACAATGCATGTTGCCAAACATTATCATCAATATCATATACACAACATAAATTTCCATAACATCAAAAGCAAGACAAACATACAAGTTGTCACATATGATAATTAAACGCTATCTAATTCATGCAATTAGAATATAAAGACTCCTCTCCTACCTCAAGAGAAGAATTCTGATTGATACAACGTACCTGCCTCATCGTTTGGAATGGATCCTACATAATCGTACATGTAAAATCCTAATTAATCAACCATTCAAGACATAAATCCAACTCTAATTAACCATAATCATATCTATAATTTCATAACATGTTTAAGACATGTTATAGACATTATTTTCCTTTACTTATTAGGCTTCAGGAATGCCTTCCCATTAAACCTTACTCATTATATTTAAAGGCTACCAACAACTATAGCCTAACATTCACAAGAATGTCTCACCAATCAATACCCATACTCTTAATGGCTTGTATTTACTCTCAAACACATTATCCAACCAATATTTATAACTTTTCCCAAATCTTAGGGTTAGGGTTTGACCATAACCTAACAATATCATAAATAATCATTAATCTCCCTCATCTACCAACATGGATTTTGTATACCCTTAACAACCCATCATAAATGTTATATTAACAACACCCTAACTTAGGTTTCCACATTAAATGCCTCTCCTAACAATCCATAAATACATTAAATGCTCACCAAACACTAAAACTCCAAGCTTAGAGTTCATACTCTTGTAAATGGCAAGAAACTTACCTCAAGAGTAGAAAAGAGAGAACCTTCAAGGGAGAAGGAGGCCCACACAAAAATAAGAAGAAGAAGGAAGAGGGAACTTCAAGCTCCAAGCATTCTTCAAGCTTCCATGAAATGAAAATAATGGGAGGAGATGGGTTCAATGTGTTTCTTAGGTTTTTAGAAGAAGATAAAAGAGGAAAATGAAGAAGAAGGAGAAGAATGAGTGTTTTGCCAATTGCATTCAGCAAGGTAATGAAATGAGAAGTGAAGAATGGGCTCTTGATTTTAATTTTAATCCTCTCTTTAAAAGATTCATCATTTTATGACAAACAGGATCTCTGTTTGGGCTCAATACTTTATCTAAAAATTATTCTGAATACCTACTCAGACTCCCAATAATATTCTTAACAGCCATGACCAATATCATCCCAATCGTAGATACTTGGTCCGATACCTATATTTTAATCGGGTTAATTTTTAGCTTATTCGGTCCCAATAAATTATTAGCAATCCCCAAAAATCTTAATTTAATTAATTCCAATATCTTTGGACATTAAATAATCCATATTCAATTATTCAATATTTATTTCCTTAATTAATTCTCTATTTTAAAATTTTGGGTGTTACATGTAGCGTGGCTGGGACGCGTAGCGTTTGGTGCGAATTAATGAGCTGATACGTAGTGTCATTCTAACGCGTAGCATCAGCATCGTGATCAGCTTTTAAACGAGGCATGCAAAATAGAATGGCAGAAATACTATTCTTCTTCTCTTTTCTCCCTCTCTGCAAATCTTTCCCAACACTTGGTGGAAGCTCCTATTTCTTGAGTCTTAGAGCAGTTGGAAGCTAAGGTAAGTCATGGAACCCTCAATCCCAAGTCTCTTCTTTTTTCCTTTCCCTTTCTCAAAACTAAATTTGCATGGATGAGGAAAGACATGGGTTTTGAGTTTTAATGGTCTTAAGAGCTTGGGTTTGATTCTTGGAATGGTAAGGAAGTCAATGTACTAACCGATACTATGTTTCGGTAACCGTAGGTACCTGAATGAGTGTTGGATGGGCGATTGATGAAGTGGGCGTCGAGTTCAAAAGAGGAACAATGAATTAAGTAATCGGAGGACGCAACCGACTCCAAGAACAAATTATCGGAGCTTGGAATCGAGGTAAAGAGGTGTTCGAGTCGTAATTAATTAGGATTTGAATATATGATAACTTCGAAAGGCCTGGAATTTATTTAGAGATTATTGCAGATGGTGTAGGCTAGTTAAGCGTAATTAATATAATTATATATATATATATGTTTGAGCATGATAAAATAATTGATGAATAATTAATTATATGGATTTTAGTAATTATGAGTTAGAAAGTGAGGAAAATAAATATATAAATTATATGCATAAGTAACATTAAATAAATTATAAATTTTGATCGATGTTAGTGTTGTGTGGTGTGATATTTGTTAATGTTATTATATATGAATTGATGAAAGTGATGAGATTAATGAGATGATGATTATGAGAATGTATAACATGGCTTGTGTAGATGGGCTTGGCAAGTAGGCCGCCTGAGTGATGAGTATATGTTAGCTTCTGACATTGTATATGAGATATGTTGATAATATACTGTGTATGATATGATTTGTTATGTGATTATGTGGTGCGAGACGGCCGACAGTATGTGTAGCCCCTCATTTTTGGCTCCCATGGCCTTTGTGTGCAGTTGGGCTACCCAATGGTCAAGTAGGACCCATTGGTTGAGGTGGAGAGTCAAGCAGAACTCAGTGGTCTAACCAGGGTCCACGGGGTATCAAGTAAGACCCCCAGCGTCGATCCTTAGATATCCGGATACCAGGAGTCAGATGTATGAGTCAGTTGTGAATTATAAGAACTAATGATTGATGTGTGATTAATAATGAGATTTAAGTTGATGATGTATTATGATGAATGTATGAATCTCTTATGATCTATGACGTATGTGATAAACCAGGGGTAGATATATGAATGTGTATATATATATAAATGTAGGAAGTCAGAGAAATTACTTAATGATACGAATAGTAGGTATTGTTAAGTTTTATTATTCTGTCCTATATTAATTATGATATGCCAAACACTCACCCTTGCTGTGGTTTATTTAATTTTAGTGACCAGTGACAGTGAGGATGTTAACGCCTCGGAGGTGCACCAAGAGGAGGGTTAATGCCAAGGAAGATTGAATTTATGTAAAATATGAATATGAATGTAATAGGTTATTAGTTATGTGTGATGAGTCAATAATATTATGCTTGTGTGATTGTTGAATTAATCTAGTATGTTGAGAATGTAATGATGATCAATGTGGTATTGAGATTGAAGATGATGATTGATGATGATAATGGTAGTTTTATTTAGGACTAATTGTTATGATGTGCATGATGTATGGATAATTATGAATTATGGCACGGAGCCAATGTTGTGTGAATGATGAATGCTATGGGCAGGTTCTACTAAAATGTATGATTATAGTGTGTGATGTGAATGAGAATCTATTTATCATTTGATTGATTTAAAGAATTATGCATATATTGAGTTCTTGTGGATTTAAGGAACTAAATAGGTGATTTTAAGATCTAACAGGTTTTGGGACCCCTAGAAGATACCAAGAGGTCCCCTAGGGCAGTTAGGAATTGTTTGCACTGGCCTTAGGTCAATTAGAACCCATTTAGAGTGTTTGGTGCAAGGGTTTTACACTAAAAGAGGTTAAACTGCATTTTGTGCATAACTTACACATATGTTGAAATTTTGGCAAATGGACGGCGCCAACAGTTCCAGAATGGGGAAAACATGTGGCCCGTGAAGTTTCATGGCAATCGGACCTGAAACGGGCCATTTGGGTAGGTTAGAAGTTGGCCGATTGGCCTAAAATGTGTAACAACATCAGGTGCTGTTACTGTCATACTGACACTGAGCGTCAGTCTGGCGCGTAGCATCAGTGCTACGTTTTGAGTGTCACGCGTAGCGCCAGACCCTCTATTTCAGCTTTTAGTTTCTTTCCAAACTCAAGTGGGCTTTTGAGTTTAAAGGGTTATATAATTACTGTTTTGGGACTTTTTAGTAAAAATAAATATTTTCTTAAATTATATCTTAATTAAATTATTTAATTGTAAAAAATTTATTGTGATTTTTAATTAAATGAATAAAAATAATTATAAATTGACCTAGGACGTCACATGTGGTATCAGAGCGGTTCTTTTCAGGACCGAATAGGTGGGTAAATGTAGTAAATTACGTGAGTCCCTTATAGGACTATTCTTGTATTTTATTGTGTCTTGTTTGTAGTTGTTTACATTGTTGGTAGGTTAAATTGGCATCATTCCCTTGGCACTTCGACAGCATCTTGTTATATATACATATGTGTAAGGTAATTGTTTTACTCCTAGTCAAGTATTGGTTATTAATGGTGATGTGTTTGGATATTGTGGAAGTTGATTATGGCGGAAGGATCTAGTTCAGACGGGAGTGATGACTTCTTTGTGAGGTTTTCCCAAACGATGAGGAGGGTTGAATCTGGCCCGACTCTTGATAAATTTCTAAAGAGGAATCCACCTACTTATAAAGGAGACATGATTATGATGGTGCGCATATATGGCTGTGTGATATCAAGCAAGCTTTTGAGTACTTTGAATGCTCTAAAGAATAGAAAGTGCAATTTGCCATTTATCAATTGAAAGATAAAGCCCGAGTATGGTGGTCAAGAGCTAGAGTTCAAATGAATGCTGCAGGTGAACCCTTAGTATGGATAAATTTTCGGCGGAGGTTTCTTACAAAATATTTTCCAGATAATTATAAAATCTGCAAAAAAATGGAATTCTTAAAGCTTGAGCAAGGCAAGATGTCTATAGCTGAATACCCAACAAAGTTTGATGAGTTGTGTGATTTCTATCATCCTTTTTCTCTTGAAGGAACTAAGAGCAGTAAATGTGTAAAGTGTGAAGCTGGGTTGAGAATTGAACTTTAAAGTGCAATAGTTCTTTTGGAAATCCAGGATTATCCTACCCTGGTAAACAAGGAAAGACTTGCTGAGGAAGTAGAGTTACAAAGAGCATCCCAGTCAAGGGACAAGAAACCATTGAAGGCAAAATGATTCAGTTTTAAAAAGATTGGTTAGTTTTTCCATGGTGGTAAGTTTTTTGCCACATCATCTTCTTCTGGTCGTCGTTCTATCGGCCTTTCTGGCAGCCATTCTGGTGGTCGTGCATGCTATAATTGTGGTCAGGAGGGCCACATTATGAAACATTGTCCTGCTAACCAAATTATTTGCTTCCAATATGGACAACAGGGACACCTTAGGCCTAATTGCCCACAGAGGCAGCAGTAGGGTGGACAAGGTAATCAGGCTAATGCTTCTATGGTTCGTGTCAGTAATTTTAAACGGGGAGGCCGAGGCGGTGGTGGCTATGGAGGCCAATACCCTAGGCGGTCTGATGCTCAGTCTAGTGGTGCTCAAAATGTTATGGCTAGACGTGTGTTCACTATTGATGCATCTGAGGTTGCAAGAAATGATAATCTGGTGCAGGGTAAGTTCCTTATTCATGGCTATCTTGTAAATGTAATTTATGATTCTGATGCAACACATTCCTTTATTTCTGAATGTTGTGTTCAACAGCTTGGCTTACCGGTAGTGTTAATGGAGAATTCTCTTAGTGTCTCCACTCCTACTTGTTCTACATTACGAGCAACCACTATGTGTGGAGAATTACTGATGCAAGTTGAAGATCATTCTTTCTTGGTGAACTTGATATGCATGCCATTGAAGAACTTAGAATTATTCTAGGTCTCGATTGGTTGTCTGCTAACCATGTCATGGTGGACTGTTATCGAAAGGCCATAATCTTCTCTCAGGAGCTTGACACTAAGGATGTAGTGAGTGATGTTTTCATAACTTATGTTATTTTGTTTGCTTCAGAAGGCGGTATTGTTGGTGTATGCACTATGAGCTTTTATGCTTTTTCATTTGTATCATTTTTCTACTTATCAATAGAATAAATATTTCAGTTTAAAATTATTTTAAAACATATTTATCCTTGGAGTAATAGGTCATATAAAAATTATTCCTAAAATGTCCCTAGTCAAGTATTTACATGGGGACATGTAAATACACTGAGACTAGTGTATGAGTGTACTGATGACCTGATCTCACAGATCATAGATATAGATGATATCGAGTCTTCACACGGGTACACATTAAGAGTAATGATGTACTGGACAGACCCACCATGAGAAAGTTGCATGGATCGTTACATGATTGTCATAAACGATTCTCAATGTGATAATGGTATATGTAGTCCTTCGACCTGAAGTCACTACGATTCCTACATGAGGAGTTTATTGTTTTAATACAATTAAACGTCTTTTGTAACAAGAGGACTATAAAGGTTGTGATTAGGCAATGAACAAATTATGCAGAGGGATGTGAGTGATGTAGATGGGATTTGTCTCTCCTATGTGACAGGAGTGATATCCATAGGCCACTTGATGGAGTAAGACTAAGAAAACGCATGGCCATGCTAGAAAGAATATATTAGATATTTATTCGGATCCAGTCTACTCCGGTATCAAGTAAAATAAATTGGGCCATACAAGGATGACGCGACCATGCCTTGGGCCCAATTAGGATATCGTGACAAAAGGAATAAACGTATTAAATAATTATCACTTATAGGTTATGTTGATAATATTCGGACATAATGATGCATTGCTAGATGCCGCTCTTATTTTATATTAATAATAAAATAGTTTATTATTAATATGACCGGGTATTTTACCTATAGGGTCACACACATAGAGTAAGCCCATCAGAAAATGTTGTCTTATTTTAGTTGGACTAAAATAAAGCTATTGGGCCTAACTCATTTGGAATGAGTAAGGAGCCCACTTTTAGAG
Source organism: Clitoria ternatea (assembly GCA_037962975.1). Lineage (NCBI taxonomy): Eukaryota > Viridiplantae > Streptophyta > Magnoliopsida > Fabales > Fabaceae > Clitoria > Clitoria ternatea. The sequence continues at coordinate 185,690,555 of CM075672.1, forward strand.
AGAACAAATTAGGTCAAACCTAAGCCTATAAATAGAGCATAAGATGCTCATAGGCCGTTCACTCAAGTGAGACACAAATTCGTAAAAGGTTGCAAGAGCTACACGCCGTCAACCTAGCAGTTGGCAAGTGTTGCGATTCTGGTGGGAGTGCTCGTGTGGACCCCTAAAGGACGAGGCTACGACTGCTTCGGAGTTCTTCAAGAGGTAACCTAAAATAATTCGAAATTGTTTTGTGCTTTGAAACACAGAACCTTGCAAATCCTATGGAATCCCTTTTACCTTTCCGCTGCTCATGCTTAGGGATTCCCTAACAGTGGTATCAGAGCCTAGGTTGCAAAACCGTGTTTTGGGCATTTGTTTATATTTTATGATGATATGTTTTCGTTTGCAAGAGCTTTTGGAAAATATGATTTGCGAAATCGTTTCGTTGTTTAAAGCTTTGCAATTTTGTTTTGCGAAAATGTTTTGTGAAACTAGGATTCGAAAATGAACATGCATGATTATGTTGCTATTTTGAGTTATCGAATATGATGCATATTATTACAATGATTAATCATGTATATGGTATGAACTCTGTTTTGGAATGATACATATAATTTTGAGTTATTCTTTATAAATTGTATATGATGCATGTTATAGAGTTTCTTAATTTTAGTATGTATGTTGTTGCCGTTTAAATTTGTATGATGTATGAGTTTATGCAATTTTGATATGTGTTTTACTCATATGATAGTCATCGTACAAACTTTGAATCAATTGAGTTGATCTTCGAACATGAATGGTTCATGTTATGGGGCGTTAAGTGATAAGGTTTAAGTGTTAAACCATGGTCGTTCCTTAATCTAGGGTTCAAGAGTTGAAACCTAGACGGCCGTCATGAAAGGCATTGCATGTGGGCATTAGCGCAAATTAAATTCTAGGTTTTGAAACCCTAGACGGCGCTGCCTCCATGTACCTTGACGGCTGCGTTGTGAAGTGTTCAACAAGGAATTAGGGTTTCAAAATGGTTGAAACCCTAGCCAAAATTTTAGAGCTGTTAATGGTCAGTGGGACGTTCTGGCTAGGAAAGATTTGGTACTTAAGCGGTCACACCGGACCCACCTCTCTTTCCTGGGAACCAACCTGACTACATTCTCTGCGTAGCGCCTTATTACCGACCCACGTGTTTAATGGCCCGTTTAAAAATTTATTTTTTTTTAAATTATTTCAAATGGGTTATAATTAATTAATTAACACGTTGCATGGTGAATGGTTATGGTCTTAGTTATTTTATTTAAATACAGCCTGCGTGTTGTGCCTCTCTTCATTCTGTTGTATTTCTTTTCTCAACCCTTCACTCGTATGTAAAGCGAGTTTCTTTAAAAATCTTGTAATCTTGATCGAGGCAACAAAGTAGAGATCTAGAAGAAAACTAGAGTGGTGACTCTAAGCACTTTTGTCTTTGAAAGGAACCAAGGAGTGGTGACTCCAAGAGGATGGTGGGTTCAAGAAGTAGGACTTCATGAAGCCTTGGCTATATAGTTCCTCTAGGTTTATTTATTATTATGATTTTTTATTTATTTTCTTCTAGGAAGACCATAACCATCTCACAATTTCGTTTGCATGTTTTGGGGATAATTTTATTACGTTAAAGCGTTTAACAAAGACGGTAATTTTAAAATAAATTAAAATCCCTCAAAATAATATTAAGTTATAAACGCCTTCCAATAAGTACACTCGTCAACACTAATGTCAATAAATAGTGGGTCTGCCAAAGCAGGGCACTATTATTTATATTAGTAAGACGCGATGGGATAATGGTAATATCCAAACTGTTTTATTGGGCTTTAACTTAACTAAGTTTTCAATTGGATTGAATATAACTTAGAGGCGTAAACATTGGGCTAAATATTCATAAGATGAATAATTAGTAATGGTTACTTAACCCAATGACTAAGAGTTGTATAAAGATACAATTGGAAAAAGTTTCCTACCTAAATAACCAAGTATTAGGTGATCAGCCAAAGCTGACTTAACGCTTGGCAAAATATGGATCTTAGCCCACTAGAAAATCTTCCAACGGGATTTTCTGATTCGTGGAGGGTATTTTTGTTTTGAATCGAAATAGTGGGAGACATATTTAATTTAAATGACCATAATTTAAATATGTTTTGAAAATGATACTTACTACATATTTTCTGTTTTAGATAACCATGACGTCAAACACACCTTCAAACCTTTCGTTGCGATCAATCCTAGACAAAGAAAAATTGTCTGGTTCTAACTTCCTTGACTGGTATAGAAATTTGAGGATTGTCCTCAAACAAGAGAAAAAGCAGTATGTCCTGGAAGGTCCGATTCCGGAACCACCCGCGAACAATGCCTCTAAAGCTGACAAGGATGCTTACAAGAAGCATCAGGATGACGCTTTAGATGTCCAATGCCTTATGCTGGCAACCATGTCTCCTGAGCTTCAGAAGCAACATGAGCATATGGAGGCTTTCGATATGATCGAAAACCTAAGGAAACTATATCAAGGTCAAGCTGACCAAGAAAGATATGAAGTTTCTTCAGCCCTATTTAGCTACAGACTTGAAGAGGGAGGTTCTGTAGGACCTCATGTGCTCAAAATGATTGGGTACTTGGAGAATCTAGCTAGGCTAGGATTCCCCTTCCCTCAGAAGTTGGCTACCGATCTCATTTTGAAATCATTACCTGACAGTTTTAAGCCAGTCATCATGAATTACAACATGAATGCATTGGACAAAACATTGCCAGAGCTACTCAATATGTTGAGGACTGCTGAGCCCAATATTTCTAAAGGAAAGGGCAAGGCCATAATGATGGTCAATTCTGGTAAAGGTAAAGGAAAGGGCATGTATAAAGGCAAAGGAAAGGCTATTGTAGGAAATGGCAAGAAGATTTGGAAAGGTAAGGATAAGCCAAGTACATCAGCCTTAAAACCTGTGGGCGGGGTGGCTAAGGAAGGTAAATGTCACCATTGTGGACAAAAGGGACACTGGAAGAGAAACTGTCCAAAGTACCTAGAAGAGCTTAAGAAGAAGGGAAGTGAGACTTCCACTTCAGGTATTTTTGTTATAGAAATTAACATGTCAACTTCAACATCATGGGTATTAGATACTGGATGTGGATCTCACATTTGTCTTAATGTGCAGGATCTAAGAAGGAGTAGGCAGTTGATGAAGGACGAGGTAGACCTACGCGTTGGAAATGGAGCAAGAGTTGCTGCATTAGCTGTAGGGACTTATTTTTTATCCTTGCCCTCAGGGTTAGTCCTTGAATTGAACAATTGTTATTTTGTTCCGGCAATAAGGAGAAACATTATTTCTGTTTCTTGTCTTGATAAGAAAGGGTTTTCCTTTACAATAAAGAACAATAGTTGTTCTGTTTATTTAAAAGACATGTTTTATTGTTGTGCAAATTTGAGTAATGGACTTTATGTTCTAGATCTCGAAACCCCTATCTATAACATTAATACTAAAAGGGTTAAAACAAATGATTTAAACCCAACTTATCTTTGGCATTGTCGCCTAGGACATATAAATGAGAAACGCATTTCTAAACTCCATCAAGATGGATATTTAGAATCTTTTGATTTTGAATCAATAGATACATGTGAATCTTGTTTATTAGGGAAGATGACCAAGACCCCTTTTACCGGAAAAGGTGAAAGGGCGAGTGATCTTCTTGGCTTGATACATAGTGATGTATGTGGGCCCATAGGGACAATGGCTAGGGGAGGTTTTAGTTACTTCATCACTTTTACTGATGATTTCAGTAGATATGGATTTGTGTTTCTCATGAAACATAAATCAGAATCCTTTGAAAAGTTCAAGGAGTTTAAACATGAAGTAGAGAACCAACTTGGCAAGACAATTAAAGCACTTCGATCCGATCGAGGTGGTGAATATTTGAGCCTAGAGTTTGATGAATATCTTAAAGAGTGTGGGATTATATCTCAACTTACTCCCCCTGGAACACCAGAATGGAATGGGGTTTCTGAGCGGAGAAATAGAACCTTGTTGGACATGGTTCGATCAATGATGAGTCAAACTGACCTCCCTAACTCATTCTGGGGACATGCTTTGTTGACAGCAACTTTCACACTTAACCGTGTTCCATCAAAGGCTGTCATAAAGACACCATATGAGATATGGACTGGGAAACGACCTAGTATGTCTTTTCTTAAGATTTGGGGCTGTGAAGCTTATGTTAAACGCCAAAGTTCTGATAAACTTGGGCCCAAGTCAGATAAATGTCTTTTTGTGGGATACCCAAAAGAAACTAAGGGTTATTATTTTTACAATCCTACTGAGGGCAAAGTGTTTGTTGCTCGGAATGCTGTATTCTTAGAAAGGGAATTTATCTCTACAAGAATCAGTGGGAGGAAAGTAGAACTTGAAGAAATTCAAGACTCACAAGGCATTGAAGAGCCAATGGTGGAAGTGGAGCAGGACTCACAAAATGTTGTGATAACACCAGCTCCAGTAGCACAAGACTTGCGTAGATCAGGTAGAATACGTCAATAACCTGAAAGATATGGATTTCTTGTAACTCAGGAAGGAGATGTATTCCTAATGGATCAAAATGAGCCAACATCTTATGAAGAGGCCATTGCAAGTTCAGAATCTGAGAAATGGCTAGAAGCCATGGAATCTGAAATGGACTCCATGTACACTAATCAAGTTTGGAACTTGGTTGATGCACCTGAAGGGGTAAAACCTATAGGATGCAAGTGGGTTTTCAAAAAGAAAACTGACATGGATGGTAATATAAGTACCTTTAAAGCAAGGTTGGTGGCTAAAGGTTTCAAGCAAATACATGGTATAGACTATGATGAAACTTTTTCCCCAGTTGCTATGCTAAAGTCTGTTCGGATTCTGCTTGCTATTGCTGCATACCATGATTATGAGATATGGCAAATGGATGTCAAGACTGCTTTCCTTAATGGAAATCTTCTTGAGGAAGTGTACATGACACAACCTGAAGGCTTTGTTAAGCCTGAAGCATCCAGGAAGGTGTGCAAGCTACAACGTTCTATATATGGACTTAAGCAAGCTTCCAGAAGCTGGAATCTTCGTTTTGATGAAGCTGTTAAACAATTTGGCTTTACTAAAAATGAGGATGAACCTTGTGTCTACAAGAAGGTTAGTGACTGCACAATTGTTTTTCTGGTCCTGTATGTTGATGACATACTACTTATTGGAAATGACGTTCCTACTCTTCAGTCTGTGAAGAGTTGGTTGGGAAGCTGTTTTTCTATGAAAGACTTAGGTGAAGCAACCTACGTGTTGGGAATTAAGATCTATAGAGATAGATCAAGAAAACTTCTTGGCCTAAGTCAGAATACATACATAGACAAAGTGTTAAAAAGGTTTAACATGCAAGATTCCAAGAAAGGAACTTTGCCTATGGCTCATGGCATAAGCTTATCAAAAGCTCAATCTCCTTCCACTAAAGAAGAAAGAGAACGGATGAATAAGATTCCATATGCATCTGCTATTGGATCAATCATGTATGCCATAATATGTACCCGACCAGATGTCTCGTACGCTTTAAGCATGACGAGCAGATACCAGTCTGATCCCGGTGAAAGTCACTGGACTGCTGTCAAGAATATCCTGAAGTACTTAAGAAAAACTAAGGATTCATTCTTGATATATGGAGGGGAAGAAGAGCTCATTGTAAAAGGTTACACTGATGCTAGCTTCCAAACTGATAAGGATGACTCAAGATCGCAATCTGGGTACGTGTTTTGTCTAAATGGTGGCGCTGTAAGCTGGAAGAGTTCAAAGCAAGAGACAGTTGCTGATTCTACTACAGAGTCTGAGTATATTGCTGCCTCAAATGCTGCAAAAGAGGCAGTATGGATCAAGAAGTTCATAACAGAACTTGGGATTGTTCCTAGCATTGTGGACCCTATAAGTCTTTACTGTGACAATAGTGGAGCAATCGCACAAGCTAAGGAACCTAGATCACATCAACGATCCAAGCATATACTTAGGCGATTTCATCTCATTCGAGAGATCCTTGACCGAGGAGATGTAAAGATATGTAAGGTGCATACTGATGAGAATATTGCTGACCCACTCACAAAACCTCTTACACAACAAAAACATGAGGGGCACACTAGATCATTAGGCATTAGGCAAATGTCTGATTGGCTCTAGTGCAAGTGGGAGATTGTTGGTGTATGCACTATAAGCTTTTATGCTTTTTCATTTGTATCATTTTTCTACTTATCAATAGAATAAATATTTCAGTTTAAAATTGTTTTAAACTTATTTATCCTTGGAGTAATAGGTCATTAAAAATTATTCCTAAAATGTCCCTAGTTAAGTATTTACATGGGGACATGTAAATACACTGAGACTAGTGTGTGAGTGTACTGATGACCTGATCTCACAGATCATAGATATAGATAATATCGAGTCTTCACACGGGTACACATTAAGAGTAATGATATACTGGACAGACCCACCATGAGAACGTTGCATGGATCGTTACATGATTGTCATAAACGATTCTCAATGTGATAATGGTATATGTAGTCCTTCGACCTGAAGTCACTACGATTCCTACATGAGGAGTTTATTGTTTTAATACAATTAAACGTCTTCTATAACAAGAGGACTATAAAGGTTGTGATTAGACAATGAACAAATTATACAGAGGGATGTGAGTGATGTAGATGGGATTTGTCTCTCCTATGTGACAGGAGTGATATCCATAGGCCACTTGATGGAGTAAGACTAAGAAAACGCATGGCCATGCTAGAAAGAATAAATATTAGATATTTATTCAGATCCAGTCTACTCCGGTATCAAGTAAAATAAATTGGGCCATACAAGGATGACGCGACCATGCCTTGGGCCCAATTAGGATATCGTGACAAAAGGAATAAACGTATTAAATAATTATCACTTATAGGTTATGTTGATAATATTCGGACATAATGATGCATTGCTAGATGCCGCTCTTATTTTATATTAATAATAAAATAGTTTATTATTAATATGACCGGGTATTTTACCTATAGGGTCACACACATAGAGTAAGCCCATCAGAAAATGTTGTCTTATTTTAGTTGGACTAAAATAAAGCTATTGGGCCTAACTCATTTGGAATGAGTAAGGAGCCCACTTTTAGAGAGAACAAATTAGGTCAAACCTAAGCCTATAAATAGAGCATAAGATGCTCATAGGCCGTTCACTCAAGTGAGACACAAATTCGCAAAAGGTTGCAAGAGCTACACGCCGTCAACCTAGCAGTTGGCAAGTGTTGCGATTCTGGTAGGAGTGCTCGTGTGGACCCCTAAAGGACGAGGCTATGACTGCTTCGGAGTTCTTCAAGAGGTAACCTAAAATAACTCGAAATTGTTTTGTGCTTTGAAACACGAAACCTTGCAAATCCTATGGAATCCCTTTTACCTTTCCGCTGCTCATGCTTAGGGATTCCCTAACAGTAACCTATAGAAGGAGTGGAGTCTGAACCAACTCCGCCCAGCCCAACCGAAGTCCACTAACACCCAGGCGGATTCCACCACAATGCCCACTCTCTCGAGTAGGATTCAACACCGCCGAGTAAGACATGACAACGCCACAACGGTAGAAGGAGGTAATTGGGCGGAGTTCTACTCTAACATCTACTCGCTTCAGCGCGATCCCTCACGCTTGGGCGGGCCGTCCAGGTCGCTTAGGTGAGGTATGACTCCACCTAAACGGGGCCAACACAAGCCTTCCAAAACCCACACTCACTGGAGTGAGCACCTTGCTCGCTGGGCGAGGAGTCACGTCGGCTGAACAGACGCTCTAGACCCGGTGTTATTCTTTAACTCATTCACTTGAAAAAAGGTTAGGCAATTCACTCGGCATCCTACCACTGATCACTCGGAAATTTAAATCCCATTCAGACTCATTCAAAACTCAACCGCTCCAACTACAAATCCCTATTCACTCAGGAATGCAAACTCTCCTCTACTCGGGTTTTACTTTTACCTTCCACTCGGTAATGTCTGCTCTCATGATCACTCGGGGATTTCGCTCGTTTCTCACCCGGCAAGTATAGCCCTTACTGCCCAAGCTCTCTTGCTAACCAAGGCCTCCCTTTTTAAATTTGTAGCTTCCTAATGGTTTACTACACGAATCTCACTCGGAATTGAATAGGTTACTCTCCATTCGGAAGCCCTTCCTCGGTCCATCCTCAGTCAAAGCATATTTAGACTCTTTATTTCATCCTTCTGATTCGTAACTTAGTTCCACTACTACCCATAGTCACGCTGGCCTCCTACGCTCGGAAAGTATACTTATGCACCCTTGCTTATCATTCGAACATCTTCTACAGTACAAGATAACACACAACATATATATATACGTATACGTTTAGGAAACAATTAAATAATTACAAACGCAACCTGTTCCATCTACTCGAAAGTGTTCAAGTTTCAGAAGCAAGAACTAAAATCAAAATACGAGCCGGCCAAGGCTTAATCAAGACCTTATACACAATATATACATATACACACATTCCATAACGCTCGGTTGCTCTATTCTGCACTCGGCTCCTTCTTCACCCTTCATTCCGAGAGATATTCACTGAAAGATAGCCACTGCAGGGGTGAGCTTTTACATGTAAAATGACAATCAAGGACTCGGTATCAGTGTTAGTACACACACCTACTTTCGTTCAATCATTCACAAGTTAACTAAGTTCATGCAATTCAAGATAACATCTATAACATACATGCTACATATAGTTCAATCCTACATCTACTCACACATGCATCCATGCACTCAGAGATCATACACGCACCCCACATATGCTATGCGTACTACTATGATCAACCTCATATCTATATGCATGCCTGCGGATCCGACTCGGGTAATGACTTTCAGTTACAGTTTCCCCTCTTCCAGCCCCTCGTCCTTCAGCTCTTACCAGGTGGTACCGGCCTCTCATGGACGTCTTGAGACTCTTCTCTAGCTCCTACGGCTACCACGAGCACTATCAGGATCTAGCCAGGGTCTGTAGCTGGAAGTCATTCCCTCGGGGTTCATGACCGTCCATGGGTCACCCCACTCTTGCACATGCAGCTAATGCACTTACCAGTACATATCATCGTATCACCGATACCTCCTTCGTAGCCATTAAGTAAGAACAGATTTAACACAACCTTTATATTTGTTTTTATCAGTCATACCAATGCATACTACAATCGGCAATCCTCATAATAACAACGAATAGTTCAACTAACAAGCACACACTCATATTTTCATAGAGATAAGAAGGATAGAACCATGCATTTCATTTGTCATTATCAATTACTATATACCCACTATGAAACACACAAAGTCCAGGATCTTTAATCATGCATAGGATCCAGTCGTCATAATACATGCACACACACACTCAAGCAGTACATTCATCCGGTACCGTTCGTGGATCATGCATTCGACATGCAAGTGCCCCCTACCTACAGAAGAACCTCAAGAAGCTTGTTCTGCTCTTCGATGTTGGGTCTGATGCCCTTCTCCTGGCTCGTTCAGTCTTCCTTGGTTCCGTCGTATCCTGCGCTTGGTTCTGGAATGGAGCGTTGTCCTTCCTCTGCCACGACGATCGTCCTTTACTAGTTGGAGGGACTCAGGCCTTCCTCCAGCACTACCGTCGTGATCTCCAGAAATGAAGGTCGAAACAGGGGAAAGGGAAAGAAGATGGAGACAAAGAGGAAAAGAGAGAATGGAGTAGTGGGGATGGAGTTGAGCACCCACGGTGATGCAGGGGTAGATACATATACGCATGCAAAGAGGAGGAAGTGGGATGGGAAAGCGTGAGTCACAGTCCACTCACACGGTCCACCAATCACAAAGAGCCACTTCTCACCAACTAAGTCCAATTAACTTGTTATTAATACTCAAGCTAAATTAATTATAATTAACAGTTAATTTCCTTACCTTGCACTCAAATCCTTAACGCCTAGTTTTCATTCGGCATTAAATTTTAGATTTGGGATGTTACAGTTCTCCCCCACTCAAAAGAATTTCGTCCTCGAAATTCAGTCGGTAACTCCCTTAGTGAACAATTCGGGGTACTACTGTCTCATGGTGTCTTCGCGTTCCCATGTGCAAGAGGTAGTTTTGCCTTGCTGCCACTCCACTTCAAACAGTGGTACGTCCTTGCTCCTCAACCGCTTTACCGATCGGTCCACAATTCTGATCGGTGTGGCCACAGTGGTCAGGTCTTCCTTGATTTCCACTTCATCATCAGGCATTGTGTGGCTAGGGTCATGTAGATACTTCCTTAGTTGAGACACATGAAACACGTTGTGCAATCGGGCTAAGTGGGTCGGTAATGCTATTCGGTATGCCATGGTGCCGACTCGTTCCAACACCTCATAAGGTCCAATGTATCGGGGGCTCAATTTTCCACTTTTCAAGGCTCGTCCGACTCCTTTACTCGAAGAAGTCCTCAAAAACACTCTGTCTCCGACTAAAAACTCTAACGGGTTGGTGCGTTTATCATGGTAGCTCTTTTTCTGATCCTGAGACACCTTCATCCTGTCCCTTATCACTCGAATCTGCTCTGATGTCTTCTTTACAATGTCTGGTCCCAATAGCAGACTCTCACCCGTTTCCGACCAGCAAAGTGGGGTTCGGCACCTTCGTCCATATAGTGCTTTGTAGGGTTCCATGCCAATGCTGTTATGATGGCTGTTATTGTACGTAAACTCAATCAAGGGAAGGTACTGCTCCCAATCTCCACCGTGCTCTAACACACACGCCCTTAATAAGTCTTCTAAACTTTGAATCGTCCGCTCGGATTGTCCATCCGATTGGGGGTGGTAGGCGGAACTAAGCCAAAGTTTCGTACCCAATTCCTGGTGCATGCTGGTCCAAAATCGAGACGTGAACCTAGGGTCCCTATCCGAGACGATAGAGATCGGTATACTGTGCAGTCGGACAATTTCGTGAATGTAAATTCAAGCTAACTTATGCAACGGGTACTTCATATTCACAGGTAGGAAGTGGGCACTCTTCGTCAGTCGGTCAACAATGACCCAAATCGCATCATGGCCCGCTCGGTTTCTGGGTAATCCCATGACAAAATCCATAGCAATTGAGTCCCATTTCCACACGCGAATCTCCAGGGGCTGCATTGCACCGTACGGCTTCTAGTGCTCCACTTTTGATTTCTGACAAGTAATGCACCGAGCCACATATTCTGCCACATTTCTCTTCAATCCGGGCCACCAAAACTGGGTTCTCAAGTCATGGTACATCTTCGTGGTACCCGAGTGGATACTGAGGAGGCTCTTATGAGCTTCTTCAAGCACCATTCTCCTTAATTCTTTCTCACTCGGTACGTATATCCTGTTTTTTACTCGGAAGATCCCATCTGATCCTTCGGTCAAGGACAAATCCTTTCCCTTGGCCTGTGTCTCCTTCATCTCAGCCAAGTAGGAATCTGATTGCTGCTGCTCGTACACGGATTTCAAAAAGTCATTGGCGATCCTCAGCGTGCCGATCGTCATCTTCCTAGAGGAGGGAATGTCAACATGCAAGTTCATGTCTCGGAATTATTCCAATAGCTCTACTTCCTTCGCCATCATCACTGCTACATGGAGAGATTTCCGACTCAACACGTCGGCAACGACATTTGCCTTACCCGGATGGTACTTTAGCTCGAAATCGTAGTCCTTTAAAAATTCCATCCATCTCCTCTGCCTCATATTCAGTTCCTTTTGGTCGAATAGGTATTTGAGGCTCTTGTGGTCACTGTATACTTCGAACCTGGACCCGTACAAGTAATGCCTCCAGATTTTCAATGCGAAAACCACAGCTGCTAACTCCAAATCGTGGGTCGGATAATGTTGTTCGTGAGGTCTCAGTTGCCGAGAGGCGTACGCTATTACTCGGTCTCTCTGCATGAGTACGCATCCTAATCCGAGTCCTGATGCATCGCAGTAAACCACGAAGCTCTGTTGCAAGTCAGGTAATGCCAACACTGGTGCAATCGTTAACTTGTTCTTCAGCTCTCGGAAGCTGCTCTCGCACTCGGGACTCCACACGAAGGGAATGTTTTTCCGAGTCAATTTAGTTAGTGGCAAAGCTAACTTAGAAAAATCCTTAATGAATCTTCTATAATAACCTGCCAGGCCCATAAAACTCTTTATCTCTGAGACCGACTTGGGTCTCTCCCATGCCATTATGGTTGTCACCTTCGAAGGGTCCACCGAGACACCTTGCTCGGAAATAACATGCCCGAGGAAGTGGATCTTATCCATCCAGAATTCGCATTTTGAAAGCTTTGCAAACAACTGCTTCTCCTTCAGCACTCGAAGTACCGCTCGGAGATGTCCTTCATGCTCCTCGGAAGTCTTAGAATAGACTAGGATGTCATCAATGAAAACAACTACGAACCGGTCCAAATAAGAGTGGAATATGTTGTTCATGTAATTCATGAAGACAGCAGGAGCGTTCGTCACACCGAACGGCATCACTACATACTCGTAGTGGCCATACCGAGTCCTAAAGGCAGTTTTAGGAATGTTCGAGTCCTTCACTCGGATTTGATGATATCCCGATCGTAGGTCGATCTTTGAGAAGACTGAGGCTCCACGCAGTTGGTCAATTAAGTCATCAATTCTGGGCAACGGGTATCAATTCTTAATCGTGAGTTTATTTAGCTGTCGGTAATCTATACAGAGTCTCATGCTGCCATCCTTCTTCTTAACCAGCAGCACAGGTGCGCCCCATGGCGATACACTCGGTCTAATGAATTGTTTTCCGAGCAAATCATCCACCTGCTTTTTCAACTCGGCCAATTCAGTCAGGGACATTCTATAGGGTGCACTGGAGACTGGCTCGGCTCTAGGGATCAGGTCTATAGAGAATTCGACTTCTCTATTGGGAGGGACACTCGGTACATCATCAAGAAACACTTCTGGGAATTCACGGACAATCGGAATTTCATCCACTCGGGTTTTACTCTCACCCTCGGTTAGACAAAGCATCATAAGCAGTCGGGTTATACCTGGTGCTGTGTTGCCTTTGCTGTGCTGCCTCGGGAAGATTATCCTTCGGTTTCTACAATCCACTAACACCTTATTGGCTTAAAGCCAATCTATTCCGAGCACAAGGTCAAGATCCTTTAAAGGTATGCACACTAAATCGAAAGTGAAACTCCGACCATGCAATACGAATGTCACATCCTTACACATTGACGATGTCAACACTTTAGGGCCAGTCGGATTAGCTACCTCCAAAGTCCGATCCATAAACACAGTTGGTAATTTTAAACGCTTTACACACTCATCAGCTATAAAAGAATGGGTGGCTCCTGAATCGAAAACAACATTAAGTGAGTGTTTGCCGAGTGAGCACTTACATTGTACCAGATCATTTGCTTGCGCAATATCCTCTGTGTTGATGGCGTAGACTCTCCCAGTAGTCGGTTGATCAGCGTCTCTCCTCCCGTTATTTGGGGCAACCATCGGATTTCCTCTAGCTCTGTTGCTTCCGCCCCATGAGCTCTGTCCATCATGCCTACTGCTCTTCACCTGGAATCCTTCTTGACGTTCATCAACATTGGTTTGACGGATTTGGGGGCAGTCAGGGCGAACATGCCCCTTCTCTCCGCAGTGATAACACTTAACATTCGCACGATTGCAATCCTTAGCAAAGTGGTCGCCACCACATTTAAAACACCCGCCATGTCTTGGTCGTCCACTCATCTGTCTCCCTTGGCCACTGCGATCTCGATGTTTAGTAAAGGGTCCATTTCTTTCCAGGTTACCCGGCCTCTTGAAGCGTGACTGTTGAGGCCTCAAATACTGGTTGGTTCTGCCATTCCGGCCTGAGTGGGCCTTGTCGTCTTCTTCAAATATTCTACATTTATTCACCAATGTAGGGAAACTCCGTATCTCTTGGTATCTGCAGGCTCTCTTAATATCTGATCTTAACCCGTTCTCAAACTTAAGGCACTTGGGCTCTCCGTCCCAGGCTGTTGGAAGGGTGGGTAGAACAGGCACAGTTCCTCGAATCTCGTCGCGTATTCTTCCACAGTCATGGAGCCCTGCTTCAACTCCATAAACTCCAGTTCCTTCTGACTCCTCACTGTGTCGGGGAAGTATTTTTCTAAGAAACATGTCTTAAAATCGTTCCACGTCAACTGTGCATCATCCTCAGGGAATCGGCTTCTGGCTATCTTCCACCAGCTCTCCGCCTCATCTCGTAGCATATACACTGCACATTCCACCTTTTGGGCCTCGGTACATCGAAGACTCCTAAAGATCCTTTCTAACTCCTGCGTCCATTTGTACGCTGCCTCTGGATTACGTCCTCCAGGAAATTCACTCGGCTTCCTCTTCAGGAAGCGGTCCAGCGCTTGGCCCTCCTCAGCTCGAGGCTGGCCCTGCCTCTCAAACATGTCTGCAAAGCGTTGGAATGCTGTGGCTATAGCCTCCATGCTTTGACGATGCGTGATCCTTATCCTGAAATCAACATTCAAGGATAAGTATACCGAGTCACTCATTCGGGTTTCAACCTAATGTTCAATGACTTTGCTCAACATACTATTTCTATATGTTATGCAATCAATCGGACCAGGAGGGGTACAACCTCCTATCCACAAGCCAATCATCAATCAGGTTCAACTACTACTATCACGACATTAATGACCATTTAGTCAGAAAACACACAACCGCTCACACTCGGTAAGCATACCTTGGCCTTGGACCTTTCAGTCCGCTCTGATACCAAAATGTAACACCCTAAATTTAATAAATAGATTAAAATCAAAGACGGGGAAAAAAATTTTCTGAGGTTAAGTAAACCGAATAGACTATAAGGCAACCAGATAGCAAAAGGGCGGAATGCATGGAAGGACAAGCACTCAGGCGGTATTCAGCGGAGTACAGCAGCTAAAACCAACCCGATCTGTACTCCGTTCGTTCAATTCCCAGAGACAGTCAAGAAGAACCGGCATGAAGAATAAGGAAAGGAAGGCAAAGGAAAACCTCTCCACAAGGTGACTACTAGACATCCAACATAAGGGAGATCGTCAAGGGGAAGAGGAAAGAGACTCACACGTATGGTAACCTATAGAAGCAGTGGAGTCTGAACCAACTCCGCCCAGCCCAACCGAAGTCCACTAACGCCCGGGCGGATTCCACCACAACGCCTACTCTCTCGAGCAGGATTCAACACCGCCGAGTAAGACATGACAACGCCACAATGGTAGAAGGAGGTAATTGGGCGGAGTTCTACTCTAACATCTACTCGTTTCAGCGCGATCCCTCATGCTTGGGTGGGCCGTCCAGGTCGCTTAGGTGAGGTATGACTCCGCCTAAACGGGGCCAACACAAGCCTTCCAAAACTCGCACTCACTGGAGTGAGCACCTTGCTCGCTGGGCGAGGAGTCATGTCGGCTGAACAGACACTCTAGACCCGGTGTTATTCTTTAACTCATTCACTTGAAAAAGGGGTAGGCAATTCACTCGGCGTCCTACCACTGATCACTCGGAAATTTAAATCCCATTCAGACTCATCCAAAACTCAACCGCTCCAACTACAAATCCCTATTCACTCAGGAATGCAAACTCTCCTCTACTCGGGTTTTACTTTTACCTTCTACTTGGTAATGTCCGCTCTCATGATCACTCGGGGATTTCGCTCGTTTCTCACCGGCAAGTATAGCCCTTACTGCCCAAGCTCTCTTGCTAACCAAGGCCTCCCTTTTTAAATTCGTAGCTTCCTAATGGTTTACTACACGGATCTTACTCGGAATTGAATAGGTTACTCTCCATTCGGAAGCCCTTCCTCGGTCCGTCCTCAGTCAAAGCATATTTAGACTCTTTATTTCATCCTTCTGATTCACAACTTAGTTCCACTACTACCCATAGTCACGCTGGCCTCCTACGCTCGGAAAGTATACTTATGCACCCTTGCTTATCATTCGAACATCTTCTACAGTACAAGATAACACACAACATATATATATACGTATACGTTTAGGAAACAATTAAATAATTACAAACACAACCTGTTCCATCTACTCGAAAGTGTTCAAGTTTCAAAAGCAAGAACTAAAATCAAAATACGAGCCGGCCAAGGCTTAATCAAGACCTTATACACAATATATACATATACACATATTCCATAATGCTCGGTTGCTCTATTCTGCACTCGGCTCCTTCTTCACCCTTCATTCTGAGAGATATTCACTGAAAGATAGCCACTGCAGGGGTGAGCTTTTACATGTAAAATGACAATCAAGGACTCGGTATCAGTGTTAGTACACACACCTACTTTCGTTCAATCATTCACAAGTTAACTAAGTTCATGCAATTCAAGATAACATCTATAACATACATGCTACATATAGTTCAATCTTACATTTACTCACACATGCATCCACGCACTCAGAGATCATACACGCACCCCACATATGCTATGCGTACTACTATGATCAACCTCATATCTATATGCATGCCTGCGGATCCGACTCGGGTAATGACTTTCAGTTACAGTTTCCCCTCTTCCGGCCCCTCGTCCTTCAGCTCTTACCAGGTGGTACCGGCCTCTCATGGGTGTCTCGAGACTCTTCTCTAGCTCCTACGGCTACCACGAGCACTATCAGGATCTAGCCAGGGTCTGTAGCTGGAAGTCATTCCCTCGGGGTTCATGACCGTCCATGGGTCACCCCACTCTTGCACATGCAGCTAATGCACTTACCAGTACATATCATCGTATCACCGATACCTCCTTCGTAGCCATTAAGTAAGAACAGATTTAACACAACCTTTATATTTGTTTTTATCCGTCATACCAATGCATACTACAATCGGTAATCCTCATAATAACAACGAACAGTTCAACTAACAAGCACACACTCATATTTTCACAGAGATAAGAAGGATAGAACCATGCATTTCATTCGTCATTATCAATTACTATATACCCACTATGAAACACATAAAGTCCAGGATCTTCAATCATGCATAGGATCCAGTCGTCATAATACATGCACACACACACTCAAGCAGTACATTCATCCGGTACAGTTCGTGGATCATGCATTCGACATGCAAGTGCCCCCTACCTACAGAAGAACCTCAAGAAGCTTGTTCTGCTCTTCGATGTTGGGTCTGATGCCCTTCTTCTGGCTCGTTCAGTCTTCCTTGGTTCCATCGTATCCTGTGCTTGGTTCTGGAATGGAGCGTTGTCCTTCCTCTGCCACGATGATCGTCCTTTACTAGTTGGAGGGACTCAGGCCTTCCTCCAGCACTACCGTCGTGATCTCCAGAAACGAAGGTCGAAACAGGGGAAAGGGAAAGAAGATGGAGACAAAGAGGAAAAGAGAGAATGGAGTAGTGGGGATGGAGTTGAGCACCCACGGTGATGTAGGGGTAGATACATATACGCATGCAAAGAGGAGGAAGTGGGATGGGAAAGCGTGAGTCACAGTCCACTCACACGGTCCACCAATCACAAAGAGCCACTTCTCACCAACTAAGTCCAATTAACTTGTTATTAATACTCAAGCTAAATTAATTATAATTAACAGTTAATTTCCTTACCTTGCACTCAAATCCTTAACGCCTAGTTTTCATTCGGCATTAAATTTCAGATTTGGGATGTTACACCATGAACATGAAATGATCATTGGATAGACTAGCCAGATTATACATTATTGAGATTGTGAGATTACACGACGTGCCTTCAAGTATCATTTCAGACCATGACCCCCGATTTACTTCTAGATTTTAGGGAAGTTTGCAGCAAGAATTGGGTACTGAGTTGAGGTTGAGTTTAGCTTGTCATCCTCAAACTGATGGTCAATCTGAGTGGACTATTCAGACATTGGAAGATATGCTCAGAGCTTGTGCATTGGAGCAAGGTGGCTCATGGGAATGATACTTGCCATTGGTGGAGTTTGCTTATAACAACAGTTATCATAGTAGTATTGGGATGGCTACTTATGAAGCCTTATATAGTAGGCGGTGTCGTACGCCTTTATGTTGGAATGAGAATAGAGATGCGTTCCAGCTGGGGCCGAATTGATTCAGGAAATGAATGATCAAGTAGCATTGATTTATGAAAAGATAAAAATTGCCCAGGATTATCAAAAGAGTTACTATGATAATCGTCATAGGCTACTTGAATTTAGGTGGGAGATTCGGTATTCTTGAAGGTGTAACCTACTAAGGGTATGGGTCATGTGTTGAAGAGTCAGAAACTTAACCCGAGATATATTGGGCTATGCCAGATATTAGAACAGATTAGTGATGTAGCTTATAAATTGGATCTTCCCTGTTCATTGACCAATATTCATGATGTGTTTTATGTGTCGCAATTACGGGCATATATCCCATGTGATACAATGATTGTTCCGGAAGACTCTATTGAGTTGAAAGAGGACTTAATGGTGGAGATGGCCCCTATTAGCATTGATAAATATTGGACTAAACGATTGAGAAGAAAAGATGTGCCTTTGGGGAAAGTTAAGTGGCAAGACTTTAATAGGATATCATGGACTTGGGAGTTAGAGTCTGACATGACGTGATTGTATCCCCATCTTTTCCAATGAGGTATGTTGATTTCGGGGACGAAATCCCTTTCTAGGGGGGATGGATGTAACATCCCTGGTAATTTAAATTGGGAAGGATAAATTAAGTATTCAATTAAGTTGGAATTAAAGGAAAAATAGGACTTTAAGTGGTTATATAATTTAAATGATATGTTACAAGGAATGGATGACTTTTAAATGAATTTTTAAGTAAATGGCATCAGGGTCCCTGACACGTAGCGTGGCTGGGACGCGTAACATCGGGTACGAATTCATAAGCTGACGCGTAATGTCTACGTCGCGATCTACTTTTAAATGAGGCATGCAAAATAGAATGGCATAAACACCGTTCTTCTTCTCTTTTCTCCCTCTCTATGAATCTTGCCCAACACTTGGTGGAAGCTCCTATTTCTTGAGTCTTTGAGCAATTGGAAGCTAAGGTAAGTCATGGGAACCTTCAATCCCAAGTCTCTTCTTCTTTTCTCCTTGCTCTTTCTCAAAACCGAATTTGCATGGATGAGGATAGACATGGGTTTTGAGTTTTGATGGTCTTAGGAGCTTAGGTTTGAGTCTTGGAAGGGTGAGGAAGTCAACGTACTAACCGATTCTATGTTTTGGTAATCGTAGGTGCCGGAACGAGCATTGGACAGGCGATCGATGAAGTAGGCGTCAAGTTCGGAAGAGGAACGATGAATCAAGTAATCAGAGGATGCAACCGACACCAAGAACAAATTATCAAAGCTTGGAATCGAGCTAAGGGGGTGTTCGGGTCATAATTAATTAAGATTTGAATATATGATAGCTTCGGGAGGCCTAGAATTTATTTAGAAATTATTGCGGATGGTGTAGGCTAGTTAAAGTATAATTAATATAATTATATATGTATGTTTGAGCATGATTAAATAATTGATGGATAACAAATTATATGGATTTAAGTAATTATGAGTTAGAAAGTGAGGAAAATAAATATATAAATTATATGCATGAGTAACATTAAATAAGTTATGAATTTTGATCGATGTTAGTGTTGTGTGGTGCGATATTTGTTGATCTTATTATATATGAATTGATGAAAGTGATTAGATTAATGAGATGATGATTATGAGAATGTATAACATGGCTTGTATGGATAGGCTTGGCAAGTAGGCCACCAGAGTGATAGTATATGTCAGCTTCTGACATTGTATATGAGATATGCTGATAATATGCTGTGTATGATATGATTTGTTATGTGATTATATGGTGTGGGACTGCTGACGGTCCGCAGTTGAGCTACCCAGTGGTCAAGTAGGACCCAGTGGTTGTGATGGAGAGTCAAGCAAGACTTAGTGGCCCAAGCAGGGTCCACGAGGTGTCAAGTAGGACCCCTAGCTGAAGGCCGATCCTTAGTTATCCGGATACCAAGGAGTCAGATGCATACGAGTCAGTTGTGAATTATATGAATTGATAATTGATGTATGATTAATAAAGAGATTTGAATTGATGATGTATTATGATAAATGTATGAATCTTTTATGATCTATGACATATGTAATAAACTAGAGGTAAATATATGAATGTATATATATATATGTATAAATGCAGGAAGTTGGAGAAATTACTTAATACTAATAGTAGGTATTGTTAAGTTTTATTATTCTGTCCTTTATTAATTATGATATGCCAAACACTCACCTTTACTGTGGTTTATTTAATTTTAGTGACTAGTGACATGGAGGATGGTAATGCCCCCAAGGTGCGCCAAGCGAAGGGTTGACGCCAAGAAAGAATGAATTTATGTAAAATATGAAGATGAATGTAATAGGTTATTAGTTATGTGTGATGAGTTGATTATATTATGTTTGTGCGATTGTTGAATTAATCTGGTGTGCTGAGAATGTAATGATGATCAATGTGATGATTGATGATGATAATGGTAGTTTTAGTTAGGACTAATTGTTGTGATGTGCATGATATGTGAATAATTATGAATTGTGGCACAGAGCCAATATTGTGTGAATGATGAATGTTATGGGCAGGTTCTGCTAGAATGTATGATTGTAGTGTGTGCTATGAATGAGAATCTATTTATGATTTGATTGATTTAGAGTATGCATACAGTGAGTTCTTATGGATTTAAGGAACTAAATAGGTGATTTTAAGATCCGACGGGTTTGAGGACCCCTGAAAGATACCAATAGGTCCCCTAGGGCATTTAGGAACCATGTCCACTGGCCTTGGGTCAATTGGAACCCATTTAGGTTGTTTGGTGAAAGGGTTTTACACTAAAAGAGGTTAAACTGCATTAGGTTAGAAGTTGGCTGATTGGCCCGTGATGGGAAATGGGGAAAACATGTGGCCCGTGAAGTTTCGTGGCAATCAGACCTGAAATGGGCCATTTGGGTAGGTTAGAAGTTGGCCGATTGGCCTAAAACGTCTAACAGCATCAGGTGCTATTATTGTCATGCTGACGTTGAGCGTCAGCCTGACGCGTAGTGTCTTTTAGCTTTTAGTTTCTTTCCAAACTCAAGTGGGTTTTTGAGTTTAAAGGGTTATATAATTACTATTTTGGGACTTTTTAGTAAAAATAAATATTTTCTTAAATTAGGTCTTAATTAAATTATTTAATTGTGAAAAATTTATTATGAATTTTAATTAAATGAATAAAAATAATTGTAAATTGACTTAAGATGTCACAGAGTTAGCTTTGTCAATGGCAAAGCCAAACGGGAAAACCCCTCGATGAACCTCCTTTAATAACCAACCAAGCCAAGAAACCTCCTAATACCAGTGACTGATTGCGGTTGCTGCCAAGCCATTACAACTTCTACCTTAGCTGGATCCACAGACACCCCCCGTCTCAAGAATAATATGCCCTAAAAATTGGACTCTATTAGTCCAAAACTCATATTTTGACAACTTTGCATATAACTGTTTCTCCCTCAAAACTCACAAAGCAAGATGAAGATGTTGTTCGTGCTCTTTAGGGGACTTGGAGTAGATCAATATATCATTAATAAACACAACAACGAATCTATCCAAGTAAGGGTGGAAGATACGATTCTTGTAATCTATGAAAATCACGAGAGCATTGGTAACACCAAACGACATGACAACCTATTCATAGTGCCCATAATGAGTCCTGAATACCATTTTAGGAATATCCCCAGACTTAACACGAATCTGGTGATATCCAGATCAGAGGTCAATCTTAGAGAATACACAAGCACCTTCTAATTGATCCAAGATATCATCAATACGAGGTAGAGTTCTCTTATTAATTCTTACATTGTTTTCCTAAAGTTCCTTGCTTGATTTGTCCAGCACATCTTTTCCATTATCAATTATAACAATTATTTATTGAATATGGTAACTATAGTACCTATAGAAATTAGGAACGTTTAACAATAGCAACTATAGCAATTAGGAACATTTATTTTTATTGATTGCACTATTCTACCCCTTTGTCATTATCAAAATTAGAGAATCAAAAAATTAGAAAGGATAAAAGGGAGAAACGACAATATTATTATTATAGCAATGGAAAGAAAACACCCATAGAAAATAGTCCAGGCAGAGTCCGGTGGTGGAAGTGGGAGAGGATGGTAGTCATGGTGGTGTCAACATTGTAACATCCCAAAATTTTAAAGTAAAGGATTAATATTAAATAATTGTATGTGGAATAACTAATGTCTTAAAATATTGGAATTAATTAAATTAAGATTTTTAGGGACTGTTGGTAATTTATTGGGACCGAATAAGCTAAAAACTGACCCGATTAAAATATGGGTGTCAGACCAAGTATCTCCGATTAGGACGATATTGGTCAGGGCTATTGAGAATATTATTAGGAGTCCGAATACGTATTCGGAATAATTTTTAGATAAAATATTGAGCCCAAATAGAGATCCTATTTGAATTAAAACGATGAAGTTTTAATGAGAGGGATAAAAATTAAAACCAAAAGCCCAATTTCCCCTTCTCATTCTGGTGAGCTTGTTGATAGAATTGAAAAAAATACTTCACTTCTTCTTCTCTCTTATTTCTTCTTCATTCCTCTCTTATCTTCTTCCCCTAAAACCCTAAGCAAGGGTGGTGAACCTTCTTCCTCCACCACTTTTGTTTGGTTTGAACTTGAGGGAAATCATCAAGCTTGAAGTCTTCCTCTCTTCTCTAAATTTCGTGTGGACCACCCGCTCTTGAAACCCATTTTCGTTTCTGGGTGAGGTAAGCTTCTCTCACCATTTTTGGATGGGTTAATGCATTAGTTATGAGTTATTATGGCTTAGGGAGTAATGTATATGAATGGGTATTTAATGGAAGCATTTAATGCATGAACTTAACACCCCCGGTATTCCAGACTCAGATATTGATGTAATCAAGATAATAATTAATAAAAATACGAGTAAATTTTTCGCGTTCAAAATAATTTCTAAACACCATCTTGACTACATCAAGACCCGAACCACGGAAAACCGAAGAGTGAGATTTATCAACATATAACTGGATCGATAACTAATTCGCCTAAAACGGTATACAAAAATAGTAGAGTTTACAGCGGTAGAAGAATGTGTATACCGGGCATACGCCTAGTCCCATATATGACGATTTGAGAAAAGGCTCGACAAAGCATGCAAACACCTAACATAAATCAATTAGGTCATAACTCATTCATGCACTTACAAGAGACACATGCATTCCCTAAGATATAAATATAAATATGTATATACATCTGGGGTTATGCCTCAACTATCACCACTGCCCTTATCTCATAATTGGCCTACCTATTCACCTATTAGCGTTAGTCCAAACTATGACTAGAATCACTAAATCATCACTTATGTACTAATACATATGTTCACTATTCATGCATTCACGATTATCTTCTACATGACCAGAATCACTAAATCATCAATATCATCATGTACTATTTATTCATTACATTAAAATTCATAAATGATGCCGGCCAAGGCACTTCCACTACAACTATTTACCTTCCTAAAACTTCAATTTAAAATCCAAACTCATCCCATGGCAACCTGCATCATAATGCTAAAAAGGAGACCACATGGGAGAGTGAGTTATACATTCAAAATGACAAATATACATATATTGTGATTAAGTGTACATGCATTCATTCATCATGTATACTTTGATATAAAATCATTAATTCATCATTCAATCATCATCACATTAATATAATAGGCATACAAGCCTCATGAAACTCAATTCACAACACAAGCAAGCACAAGCACATACACAATCACATTGCCACTTATCAACAAGGGCATTCACAAGTTATCATCATCAACTTATTAAATGTTTACTCAATTCCTCCTCACAATGGGTTTCTCATCTCTCATGGTCATCCCCATCTCAAATGCCATGCACCTATGGCTAATGCATATGTCAACTGTTTTATAATGCATATGTACGGATCCGATTTCATTTCATCAGGTGATCACAACAACCACATCATTCATTCACATGGGTTTCCCGCCTCGCAAGGGGTACTCTCGCCTCGTGATCGAAACCACGGGCATCATAGGAACTCGTAAGCCCTTTTTCATTTCAACAACCAGGTGATCACAACCACCAGCTCAATATCATATCATCATCAAGTTGGTTTCCCACCTCGCAAGAGGTACTCCCTTCATAGAATCCCACAGGATCTTTCATCATTATGATCATAACAACATTTCAATGTTGTGCCATGCCATGAATGCAAAATGCAATAATGCATATGTCAATCAACCTCGTAAGGATATCTCACCCTCTCACATAGGGATATATTTTTAATTTGACCTCTTCAATCAATAGCATACAATCATTTACAATCCCCTCAGGGCATTTCATTCACATACTTGGCATTACCCTCAACATATCTCATGTATGTATTTCATATCATACAAGCGAGTCTATACTTGCAATCAACCACAATGGCATTACAACATTACATAATATTCATCAATATTACCACACATTCATTTAGTGGGTTTTCGTCTCATTACTCATCACCATTGTCTTATATATATATATATATATATATATATATATATTTATGTACCCATGTTGGTCTGGCGTTCATAATATTTCTATTGTCATATTACAAACCACACTCACAAGATCATACATGTATCACTCACAATAGTATTCAACCATTAATCAATAATAACAATCACCCTATGTGTAAGGAAGTGATCAACTTCATCATTTATCATTATTCCACACTAATGTCATTTCTAATTATTCGATTCATAACACACCAACTCTCTCATTGGTTTTATATTTACCTTAGGGTGTATCTCATAACCTCATCATTAAACCCTCATTATCAATCTTTCATATCCCACTCTTGGTGGTGAATATATCATAAATAATTCATCCTTAATGTATTAATTAATTCCAATTCCCATCATGTCATGCCATTATTAAGTACCCCTTATACATTTCCTTAAATATCCCATAATATAAGGGAATGGGGCTCAACATCAAAATTTAAGGGAATAAATGAAATTCTAAATTTTGGGTATCTCGCTCAAACGAGATTCACCTTCACTTGAGCGAGATGGGGATGGTTCACTTGGGCACCCCCAAGTTTTCTTGAGCGAAAAGAGTTTCCAGCATCAGACCCCGATCTCGCTTGAGCGAGATCCCACCAGTGTCCATTTCAGGCTCGCTCGCTCTAGCGAGGCTACCCATGGCCAGCCACCCGCTTGAGCGAGTAAGGTTTTAGTATCAGACCCTCCGTGCTCGCTCAAGTGACTCACGCTCGCTTGAGCGAAAAACGTCCAGTACCTCATCGAGGCTAGCTAGCTTAAGCGTGGTCCAGCTTGCCACGGAGTTAACTTAAGTGGATTTCACCCAGAATCATTCCCTCTCTCGCTCGCTCAAGCGCGGCCACGCTCGCTTGAGCGAGATTCATCTAGTATCTCTTATACTCATCCTAGACACGTCTCGCTTGAGCGAGACACTCTCTCACCTGAGTGAGATTGGGCTAGAGGCCTTAATACTGGTGCAAGGGATTCTCGCTTGAGCAAGAATCCATCTCGCTTGAGCGAGATTACTAGTTCCAGTGCAAAAGCATGAAATTCTTATAACCTTATATTCTAAAACCCATACAAATCCAAATTGGCCAGATTCAACACATCATATACCTTTTATTGAACATTTAAAACTGGTCTCGATCGTTGATACTCAATAATTCCATTCTAATTCATTATTCACATCAAAATTAAACTTATCATCATCATACATACATATTCCCACATTAATCATCACTTATTCCCATACACCATTCTCAATGAACAATAAATTTCCATTCATATTATTTCATTATTTACATGGCAAGGAAAGCATGAGTACTAATCACACACAATAATCATTATCTTTCTACTCATGCAATTTGAATGTAAACTCATCTCCTACCTCGAGGGAAGAGCCACAACCAAATGCACGCTCCAAATGCTCCGCCACATAATTCGGAACACAAACTACATATTACATACACATGCATTCATACAATCAATAAACCATCTCAAGGGATTCCTCATAAATTCTAAATAATGATTTATATTTTGTAAGGCTTGTGAACAAGTTCTAAACTTGTCAAAACACCAATTTATGCCATGGTGTTAGGCTTCGGGAATTCCTTTCCCCAAACCAAGATTCTTTAGAGCTTAAAGGGTCAACTAACACAACAACAACAACATCACACTCCCTATCCATAATACATCCAATCCTCATATAAATCATCCATTTGCCATCATTGTCACTCAAATTCATTATAAGCCCTCTTAGCTCCTTTCAAACCATCATCCATCAACAATTTCATATGGAATACAAGACGGTCTGAGACCTAATCAAGACACATACCTATTTCACCAATCCCTCACATTCACCATGGTTTTGGTGCTCATATTCATCATCTCATATTCATAACAACACCTATCTATAGGTTTTATCATCAATGGTTTTCTATCATTTTCACCGTCACTTATCATCATACAAATCAACATTTAACATTGGGTAGCTCATATCCATCTCTCAAAACTAAATTCTTTTAGTCACCATATACACATTCCAAACTCTTAAGATTAGTATACTTTAAAACCCAATAATCATCATCCCCATTACTTTAGTCCCTCTTAACAACATCTCAACTTTTAACACACCAACAACTTGGAGCCATTACTTTATTTCCTTGATTTCACAATCTTCAACATCAATAATCAATATTACCCATTCAAAACTCATTCATATATATATATAATCATTTCGCTATCAATAACTTATAATTTCTTAAGGATTCCCCAAAGCCCCAAAACATCCAGGCCTAGGGTTTCCATCAAAAATCCTCAATCATCAATTTTAACCATTTATAAGCTTCATTTCAAGCACCCATAAGCTAACAACATAGAATTCTAACCATTAACCACAACAACAACAATACCCCAATGATTTTCTAACCTAGGGTTTGGTTCCATATACCATTATCCATCAAAATAACATCCAATCTTCTATCACTATACTTAAATAAGCTTAAAACCATAAGCAAAAGCCATGGGTGATCAAAATCATACCTCTTTCTCCAAGCTCAAGCCCCAAAAAAAAAATGAGAGAGAGAGAAGAGGAGATGAACCAAGCTTTGCTATATAGCCCTATTCTTGCTTCATGAATCCATGATATCCAATTGATTTTGAGTGGGTAAGGAAGTAAAGGAGGTGGTCACGGTTTGGTGAAAAGAAGGGAAAGGAGAAGAACAATGAAGGATGCTGGAGGGAGAAGGGACCAACGTGAAAATAAGAGAAAAAGGGAAGGGTTTTGTTTTAATTTCATTCCCTTCATTAAAAATCTTTTCGTTTTACAACATACAGGATCTTTATTCGGGCTCAATACTTAATCTACAAATTATTCTGAATATGGATTCAAATTCCCAATAATATTCTTAACAGCCCTAACCAATAGCATTTCAATCGGAGATACTTAGTCCGATACACATATTTAAATCGGGTAAAATTTTAGCTCCTAAAATCTCAATAAATTATAAATAATCCTTATAAATCTTAATTTAATTATTTCAATATTTTTAGGAAACTCATTAATCCAATTATAATTATTTACTATTTATTCCTTCTATTTAATTAATTATTTTTTTATAAAATTTGGGATGTTACATGAACCCTAAGGTGGGTTGTCATAAATGCAAGGTTTAAGTGAAATAAATGTGGTAGATGAACTTGTGGTTGGAAAGAGATGAGAGTTATAACGCATTTATAAATGTGGTTGGGTTTTAATGAAAACCCTAACTTTTAAAAATTAGGGAAAGTTATAAATATTGGTTGAATAATATGTTTGAGAGTAAATACAAACCATTGAGTGTATGGGTATTGATTTGTAAGGCATTCTTGTGAATGTTAGGCTATGATTATTTTGTAGCCTTTAGATATAGTGAATATGGCTTAGTGGGAAGGAATTCTCAAAGCCTAATAAGCGAGGGAAAATAATATCTATAATATGTCTTATACATGTTATGAAATTATAGATATGATTGGGAGTAAATAGAGTTAAATTATGTCTTGAATAGTTTAATTGAGTGGAATTTTACATGTATGTTAATGTAGGATCCATTCCGAACGACGAGGCGGGCACGTCGTATTAATCAGAATTCTTCTCTTGAGGTAGGAGAGGAGTCTTTATATTCTAAATGCATGAATCAGAATGTGGTGTGCTATATGGTGGTATAAATTACTTGGCAAGATTATGCCTAAATTGAGATGTTATGCTTGTATCCACCTTACATGTGAAATGAATGAAATTAATGTTTGGTTGAAATTGGGTGTGAAATAGCATGCCATGATTGATAATGTAAAGTTGATGACTGAAATTGATGAGTGCCATTGTAAATGGTGAGTGAATTATTAAAATGCCATATTAAAACTTAAGAATAAAGACTAAAGCAAACAATAATAAAATGTGGTGTTGGTAATGATGATGATGATGATGTATGATGAGTTGCATGTATAGGATGCATAGAGTGAGAAATGCATATGATTGGCATTTGCATCCATGGCATACTGCATAGCTGCCGTTGCTGGAATTTTTAGGGATTCCTCCGGTTGGTCCAGTGGGAGGATGGCTCTGTGCACGAGCGATTTGTAATTCCCCTGTGACTCGGTATGTAAGTCACGAAGCTGCCCATGTTATGCTACGGGGAGCCACATGTGGTTGACCCTTGTGGGGGATGGCTCTTGATGAGCAGGTGTCCCCGGTGGTCCTTGGGATCACAGCTGCCATCATATGATTCATGGTTGGCCCGCACCACCATATGTCGAATATGTTGTTTACCACGGTCATACTGTGAATGACCGGTGTTGCAAAGTGGGCGATACGGTTTGGTATTAGTAAAGGAATTGGTGAAATATATGCAATTTAAGGATAAGTGTACACATTTTACTACTGTAGTACGGGTATGATTAGATGATCATACTTAAATCCCACAATTAGTGTTTATTTCCTACAGTCAGATCTGTAATTGTTGAAATATTCTGTTATGCGTATGCATTAGCTTAAGAGCATTTGCATATAGCAAGGAAGTATGCCAAAGGTGATGAGATACAATGATGGTTATGTTAAGGATGAGATAATGTATTAAGACAACATAAAAGATATGTATAACAAATAATAATTTGAGTAAAGTGATGAGTTGTATAATAGTCCAATTGTTGAAGGACTTGATTATCTATATGCTTGTATACCTTGTCTAAATTATAATGTCACTTGTGGTATACGTATGATGGTATTATGATGATGAATAAGATGGTGAATGATATGTGTATGCAAAGTATACATGTTTTGATGCATATGTACATAATCACATGGTATTCATATTCATACTTTTGGATTGTATGACTCGCTCTCCCATGTTATCCACTTTTTAGACTTGTGTTGTAGGGCACTCATGGGTGGAGTGAACTCTTTTGACTTACATTTTGTGGAAGAAGGTAAATAGGTGTAGAGAAAATGTCTTGGCCGGCAAATCTAGATTTTTGTATAGCATATTTCATAATATGTATGCTTATTTTGTCATCTAGATGGTAGTTGATGATTTTGAGGGTTATGTAGGAAAATTGGACCTTGGTGTGTATGGCCAATTTTCATTAATGACCTAAATGATGTAAGATGATGAATTATGATGCTTGTTGATGCTAAATTTCATGAATGGATGATGTATTTCACAATTTGTAACATTTATGAAGTTTTTGTAGAAATGATTTAAATTTTGTGCATTGGATGTATGAGAATTGTTTTTGATGTGCATAAATTATTGACTGGACTTCCAAATGTATGATAGAATATAAGTAATGCATTGGTATAGGTTAAAATAGCAAGAAATGAAGTTTGGTATGTTAAGTTGCATGAAATCTACATGTTTTCTCATTTTCCTACATAACTCGCTCGAGCGAGTGGAAATCTCGCTTAAGCGAGATCCCTCTATGACAGTGGGGTGGCCTCTGGCCCAAATTCGCTCAAGTGAGTGATGATCTTGCTCAAACGAGATCTACTTGGAATCAGTGGTTAGCTACTGAAGTTATCTCGCTCAGGCGGGTAGGGTCTCGCCCGAGTGAGAGAAAATGGGAGAGCTACTGGACCATTTTCGCTTAAGTGAAATGGTTAGTGCATGGTGGTTTGCTCAAGCGAGATTTTCGCCCAGGTGAGCCCAGCCTCGCTCGAGCAAAAATCGGACAGCAAGGTGCCTGAAGATACTGGAGTAATTTCGCTCAAGCGAGCATGGCTCGCTCAAGCAAG
Organism: Clitoria ternatea; assembly: GCA_037962975.1. Classification (NCBI taxonomy): domain Eukaryota; kingdom Viridiplantae; phylum Streptophyta; class Magnoliopsida; order Fabales; family Fabaceae; genus Clitoria; species Clitoria ternatea. Next base: position 185,720,906 of record CM075672.1, read on the forward strand.
ATTGACCCCTGATACTATTTTCCCTTTCGCTCAAGCGTTCTCGCTGGCTCGCCCAAACGTGGTTGTTGGGACTCGCTCAAGTGAGTGGGGCATCCACTTGAGCGAGATGCCTCTGATTCCTCCAAAAGCCTTGTTTCATTTAACTTGGCTTTCCTTTTCATCAACCTTCTTCTTGCAACATCTAAATAATTCTCTTTGACATATTATGAACTCTTAAACTACATGAAATCCATTTTCTCTAAATTCAATCATACAACATCAATTTGAGTTATTCTTTCCACTGCTTTTAATTGAAAATATTTTATTAATTATTTTTAACTCACCTTCTCATATCTCCATATATAAGATAGGTTTCTATTGATCTAGGGTGTCGATTTAGACTTCACTACGTTTTATTGTAACGAATAACTCTTTGTAAAATGCAAAAAATTAACCCGTATTTTTCTGGGTCCTCACAACTTGGTATCAGAGTGTTGGTTGCTCTTGATACAGACATAGTTGATGATTGTTCAAGTAGTGTTACTTATGATTGGGCTCATTTGAGCTATAATTGATTGAGTTATGGATTATTTGATTGAATTGTGACTGTTTTCATTGAATTGGGATTGATGTTTACTTTGTTGAGTCCGACCAAGAGTCCTTACACTATTTATCTTTGATAATGAATATGTTGCGATCATGTATTGAAATTTATATGATTATGTGATAAGGTGTATGATGAGCTTATAATTGCTAAGACCTTTGATTTCATAAGTTGAAAAGTTATTGTTTGGTCTAGTTTACTCATGTGTGAGCCGTTTACTCATGTGTGAGCCACGTTTTAATGTATGGGCTTAAAATATGGCTGGTAGACCGAACCGTGAGGCTGTTGCTATGGCAAATGCCTTGAATCACTTTACTGATCTCTTGGAAAGACAAGGCCAACTGAATGTGGGGCAAGGCTCCCAAGGTCTTGATCTATTTCTCAAGAGGAACCCTTGAGAATTTCATGGAGTTTATAAGCCTGAGGATGCTTATGCTTGGATCAATGATTTGGAAAGAATTTATGCAAGCTTTGAGTGTTCTGAAGCACAAAAGGTGGAGTATGCGGTCTTTATGATTCGCGATAAGGCCGAAGCTTAGTGGCGTCTTACTAGGGGACGCATCATGGTGTCTGCTAATATTCCCTTGGTTTGGGAAAACTTCAAGGTGGAGTTCTTGAAGAAGTATTTCTCGGATAGTTACAGAAGTAAGAAAGAGCTCGAGTTTGAGGAGGAGTATGCCTCCAAGTTTGAGGAACTTTGTGCATTCTATCCGCCCTATCAACAAGAGGGTACTGAGGCTTCCAAATGTGTAAAGTTTGAAAATGGGTTGAGGCCCGAGATCAAGCAGGCTATTCGGCATCAAGAGATAAGAAGCTTCCCGACGCTTATGAACAAGTTTCGAATATATGAAAAAGATGATGTGGCTCCTTCGAGTCATGGTAAGCACAAGCCTAAGTTGAAGGGCCAATTCTCTAGTTTCAAGAAGCAAGGTCACTTCAAGAAGACCAAGTTCTTTCATGGTGGATCCTCCAATGTAAGAGGACGTGGTGCTTTTAGAGGTGGTTACGGTGGTGGTAACCAAGGTCGTGGAAATGTCCAAGGCCTTACTTGCTTCAAGTGTGGTGCTAATCACTTGCCAAGGGATTGTCCAAAAGATGAGGTGGTGTGCTACCAATGCAATCAATCGGGGCATACCCACCCTAATTGCCCATTGAATGCAAAAGATGCTAATGTTAATACTCCTGTGCGTATGAATCCTAATGGTAACCATGGAGGCCATGATGGCTTTGGAGGCCGTGGTCGTGGAAACAGAAATGGTCATAATGGTGGCCGAAATGGTAGCCGTGGTGGAAACCACAATGGTGGAAGAAATGGCAATGGTCGAGGCAATGACCATGGTGGAAGAAATGGTAACCGCAATGGTGGTGATCAACCACAAGCTGCTAGTAGAGTATTTACAGTTACAGGTGAAGAAGTCGCTCAAGCTAAAGATCTTGTCTGTGGTGAGTGTGAAATCTTTGGTAATTCGGTATATGTCATATTTAATTCTGGTGCAACTCATTCATTTATTTTTAAGGACTGTGTGAGGCGCTTAAAGGTACCTGTTTGCATGATGAGAGGTTCTATAATGGGGACTACACCGACCGGTACTTGTTTGAGATCGGTGACTCGATGTGAGAATGTCGAGATGATCTTTAAGGGTAAGAAGTTTGTTGTATCCCTCTGACAGTGTCCATTAATATGCTTAGTAATCAATTACAAATATTCTATAATAGATTACATTGATTTAAGTTTTGAAATCTAGAATCCTTTAAGGAACCACATACGTATTTCCCTGACTTGGTAATCGATTACCATCACTAGTGGAAAAAATGGATATAATCACGGTTAAAAAGGCCTTTAATCACGGTTAAAGAACCGTGGTTGTTGCAACCGTGCTAGTAGATGAGGGTCTTTAACCACGGTTAACAACCCTGGTAATAAATCAGATCTAACCACGGTTGTCAAGCATAACCGTGAATATAATAGACAATGTATATTCACGGTTATAGTAGAAACCGTGGATAAATAACATCTATATTCATGGTTGTTTAGCATAACCATGAATATAAGTAGTAAAAAAAATTCACTTACAGACTATGTATATTCATGGTTATAGTAGAAACCGTGGATAAAGAACATCTATATTCACGGTTGTTTAGCATAACTGTGAATATAAGTAGTAAAAAAAATTCAGTTACAGACTATGTATAATCACGGTTATAGTAGTAACCATGGAGAAATAATGTCTATAATCACGGTTATAGTAGTAACCATGGATAAATAGTGTCTATAATCACGGTTGTTACCATAACCGTGAATAAACACTGAGGTTTTTTTTAATATGGTTTCTGTTTTATTGTTTCCCAAACCTTCATTCAGACAACCAGCATAATATACAGTATCCCAGCATATCCAGCAACAAACAATATATAAAAAGAATGGTATATATATAACAATTAATTTGATGAATTCATAACAACCTAAAAAATGAAACTATATACAATTCAGATGAATGTAACCTAATAAAATGTAAACCCTAAATCCTACTGTCGCGACCGGGATCGCGGCGGCGCGGCCGACCCTCGAAACGGTTTTAAATAATAAAGAGGGAGTCGCCACCAATATTTTTTAGGATAAAATATTGGAAAAACCTTTTGTTAAAGCACTGGCTATAAAAATGAAATTCCATGATTCGGGAGTCTGATTACAGGTGAGGAAGGTATTAGCACCTCACAACTGTCCGTTAAAAACGGTTACCTCAATTTGATAGCGCGCATTATAATTAACCCAATAATTATTTTAACTTCTTCATAAAAAGAAAAATGTACAGAACGACAAAATAAACAAAAAAAATAAACAAAGATCAACACAAAATATTTACATGAGATTAACAGGACGTCTCGTCCAAATTAATCTCGCTCCGCCTTTTTAAAGAGATATTAAAAAAAATGAGATTAACAGGACGTCTCGTCCAAATTAACCTCGCTCCTCCCTTTTAAAGAGATATTAAAAATATGAGATTAACAGGACGTCTCGTCCAAATTAATCTCGCTCCTCCTTTTGATAGCAAGACAAAAAGGAAACTCTAAAAATTAAATAAAGAAAGGTGGGCCCGACAGGAACTGTTTCCCGCTCCTACGTATTCTCGAGCTTTCGAGAAATCAGGGTCACGTAGTTCTTTAAAATGTTTTTTTTAGGAAAAAGATTAGGAAGATATTGATAGGTATTATTTTAGTGAAGAATCCATACAAGGCGAAGTGCTTCACACGTGCACGGATCTTATAAAAACTGTGTAGACGGAAGTATTTTCTGTACGACACTGATTAAGAAAAATGAATATATATAAAAAAAACTGAATGGAAGAGGAAAACGAGTGTAAAAAATGAAAAAAACAAGCGAAGAGTAAGAAAACTGAGTGAGAAATAAGAAAACCGAGTGAAACTATGAAAATCCGAGTGAAAACAGAGAAAACCGAGTGAAACAGTGAAAATCTGAGTGAAATAGTGAAAATATGAGTGGAAGTAGTGAAAAGCTGAGTGAAAATAAGGGAAACCGAGTGAAACTATGAAAAATCCGAGTGAAAACAGGGAAAACCGAGTGCAAAATAGTAAATCCTTGTGAAACAGTGAGAATCTGAGTGCAAAAATAGTAAATCCGAGTGAAACCCTAAGGATCTGAGTGAAAATAAGAGAAAACCGAGTGCAAAATAGTAAATCCTAGTGAAACAGTGAGAATCTGAGTGGAATAGTAAAATCCGAGTGGAAACCGAGTGAAACAGTAAGAATCCGAGTGGAAAGAGGCTTACCTTGTGAAATTTGAGCAGAGAAGAACGATTGGGACAAGAATTGCAAGTCCGAGAGGGAAAAGGGAGCTGGAAGAAGTGCTGTTGAGTGAGAGTGTAGAGGATGTTGGGGTAAAGAAAGTGTGAAAGGTGAGGGGTGAGTGAAGTGAGAGGGAGAGAAGACTTGGCGTGAGAGAGAGAGAGAATAGAGGTTTGGCCAGAGTTTCCTCGTCTGAAGATTGCCTTCCCTGCTGCCCTCTGCCCATCGTATTTATAGGCGTGAGAGAGAGAGAACAGTGGAATGCCAGCTCAGGCTTCCACTTCCGAGTGGAATGCCAGCTCTAGCGTCCACTTCCGAGTGGAATGCCAGCTCAGGCCTCCACTCGGTTTGGGTAGTGGGGGACAACGGCTGGTGGGAATTTTTAATTCCCTCCACTTTCGCCGCTGTCTGCCAGCCACCTCCGGGATTCCTGGATCCACTTTGGGGTGGAATCCAAGTCAGCATGTGAATCCGAGTGAAGAGAGTGGAAATCCGAGAGAAAATGGTGTAATCCGAGTGAGAATGGATCGGATCCACCTTCCAATCAGTATTCATTAACACTGGCAGTCAAATCTGAGTGAGGAGAGTGGAAATCCGAGTAAAATGGTGTGATCCGAATAAGAATGGATCGGATCCACCTTCCAATCAGTATCCAAAGAAACAAAGGCGTGCCCTTTTCAGTACCAATAAGGGGGCTCGTTTTGAGTCTTTATTTCCTTGTTCATTTTTCATCTATTTTTTTGTTTTTTCTTTTTGCATTTTTTTTTCTTTTTTTTTCTTTTTTTTTGTTTTTTTCTTTTTTTTTGTCGTTTTTTTTTTGAATGACCCCGTTGGTACCTTTGTTATGGTCTAGCTATTTTATCCCCTAACCAATGTGGTAAAGAGAATATGATATTAATGGTATCACAGTAGACCAATCCCTTGGTTACACTGGTGTGAGAATAGTTATACTCCATTAAAGTTGGGGTGTTGATTGCGACACAGATGAAACATTGTTTCTGCCGTGTTCTTAGCTTGATAACATTTATGCCCCCATATGGAAAAGTGATAATTTGATCTATGAATCAGCTCGCCTTAATTGGTATTTACGTAAGGCACCAACCTTGACCCTTTTTTTTATATCATTTTTTTTTAGAGTATTTCTTGACCATCCACGTTGATCAATGCTAACATTTCTTTGAAGGGTAGATACGACATTTATGGAATCTGGCACTATCTTCATTTTGAGTTTGTAACGTCTTCAGTTGTTTGTGAATCTTCTTCATTTTGTGTGCTCACCTTGCCCTTGGGTAGAACTAGGTGACTTTTATCCAAACATCCTACACAATTCGGCCAAGGAACTTTCGTTTTTGCTACCCTTTTCGTCAGCGTAATCAACTGGGTGGTCAAAGTTATGAAATGGAATCATGATCTCATTGTTCTCAAAAGGATCGTTTTTAGTCCCGTATTTTTTGGTTTTTTCATGGTAAAAATGAGAAAAAGAAGCAGATAAAGGGAAAAGGATTCAAGGTGGCAATAAGGAAACCAAGAAAAGGCATTTTGAAATTTGACACATATTTATTGAGAGAAACTTAAAATGATAAAAACATGTTTTTGCCCTTATTACATAACAATATCCCAAAGCCTTAGGCATAGCGTTTGGGTTGAAACAGAAGTTTAAAGTCATAAGGAACTGAGTGGTCTCCTGGTCATGAACCTCTCCCGTTGGTGTGTGATGCACAAAATCTTGCATGCATCCTCTTTACACCCCTAGTCCCTCTTTATCACACTGACCCCAGAGGTCTCATGGTTAGACCTGGGGTTTATAATTATATTGGGACTCCCTTCCTGGAAATCTAGCCACTTAGCTTTAATCAAATCCCTTACTTTGAATTTCAAGGTATGACAGTCCTCAGTAGAGTGCCTCGAGGCTCCGACATGGTATTCACATTGGGCATTGGGATTATAGCCTTTGGGGTAAGGAGGAACCACAGGTTTTAGTGGGCAGGGTACTGCAAGGGAATTACAAAAAAGGTGAGGTAGAAGTTCTGTGTAGGTTATGGGAATGGGGTCGAACCGGGCCGGTGTTCGATTATTGATGGGTTTTATTGTGCTTTGGTCTGGACTAAGTGGCTGAGTTTGTACTAGTAGGGGATGATAGGGTCGTGGAAGGGTAGACCTAATAGCAGGCAAATGAGAATGGGAAGGTATTTGAGGGATGTACGGACGAAAGTAGAGTTGGAATGGGAAAAAAATTAAAGCTCTGGTTAGGGGTGGTGGTGGCCATGTAAGGTGCAGGGAGATTGGCAGGTTGAAAGGGAGTATGTGTTATTGATCTGGGTTGGGCCCTTTTTTGGTTACGGGCAGTGGAATTAGTATCCCCTTTTCTCTTCCCCTTATCTCCCGATGCAGACATTCTTGTGATAGGAGCCCCAGGCGACTGGGAGGACTGTGAAATATGGGGATTCATCATTTGTAAATCATGATCCTCTTGTTGATTATGGAATGGGGGAATTTGGTCTTTTGTCAATCCAGGAAGGTGGAGTGGGGTGGTTGGAAAATGTTGATCATTCTTGACACCCGCAGAGGGTTCCTCTTCTATGATCTTCTTCTCTAAAAGTCTGGCCATCTCCGCCATTTGCTTCCTTAGCTGGTTAACTTCGTTTCTGAGGTTTTCAATTTCTTGCTCTCTTTCAGCCATGAGTCTCCTTTGAAAGTCTAACAAAGGTGTCTTTCGGTATCGAGTGAAAGAAGAAAAAGAAATGTCAGGTGGAAACAGAAGGAAAGAGGATATCGTGGGAAGCAATCACAGACCTTGACAAACATCCTTTAACCATTCCTTAGAACGTATCGTTCAAAAGTACTAGGTACGGTAAACATGGAGATTAATACGGGATAGTTGTGAAGACAGAAAAATCCTTCATTCTGAAATGCAATAAGAGCCTCAAGTTTAGCTATTTCTAGCTCGGGGAACCATGATCCATCTCTTAAAGGTTTGATCCCACATTAATTTCCATGTCTTGGTCAAGGGTACTTGGTTAAGCTCAAAATAGCCTCCGGTGAGAATAAAAAGAAAGGAGAGAAAGAGCCATTGGGAATTGACGTGCTTTGCAAATCGATACTCCCCTAGTAATTTCTTGAAAACATTTTTGTATTTAGGGGGGCACAACTTGCTAAAACTTATGTCAAATCAAGGGTTATGTGAGCTACAGATTTTCTGATCATCGACAATACAAAGAAAATTGATTTTTCTTTTGATTTCTTTTCTTTTTATATGTATTTTCTATGATTCAAAAGATCTGTAACTCAAGGCCCAAAGACTTGTACACAAAGAGAAAGAACTATTTGCCCATTAAAGGATCACTAGTTAAAAGTATGTCACTTTTTTTGAAAAAAGTAATCCACTAAATGGGCAAGTAATCCTCTATTTTGGATTAGAAGGAAAAGTGAGAATGAGAAAAGGTAGAAGTAAAGTTTGCCCCTTTGTGCCTTAAAGTGGGTTTTTTCTGGAGGTCTCCTAATGGCTCTAAGGTTTGTCTAACAATGATATCTCGTATTAGGTGGCTTGTTCTAAAACTTCTAAAGGTCACTAGAGCCAAGATCCTACTCATGATGTTGACCACAAATAGTAGGAAGTATACTAAGTGTGGGCACCATGAATAAGTCGAACTCTAGCTGAGATTCTCACGGTAACCGGACAGGAAGTACATCCCAAATGGCTCCGCTATCAACCTCCCCTAATCTTAAGTTTTATTTGGGCCCGGGTATAGGGTCCCACTCAAAAGTGTGTGCAAATTGTGAGTGTAGTGTGTGAAAGAGGCATTCAATACCCGTACCTTACTCACCCTGTACATAGAACAAACACAGAGCAACAAAATAAAGTCGACTACCCTAGGGTTCAATGATCACACAGATATCATAAATAATTGAATACAAACAAAACAGAAACTAAACATTGACAAGGGAATAAAATAAAGGAAGAAGTTAAATAATTAATATGCAAATTAAAACATGAGCTATCAAATTGACTGGCTTGACTCTCTAATTCCCCAGTGGAGTCGCCATCTGTCGCGACCGGGATCGCGGCGGCGCGGCCGACCCTCGAAACGATTTTAAATAATAAACAGGGAGTCGCCACCAATATTTTTTAGGATAAAATATTGGAAAAACCTTTTGTTAAAGCACTGGTTATAAAAATGAAATTCCATGATTCGGGAGTCTGATTACAGGTGAGGAAGGTATTAGCACCTCACAACTGTCTGTTAAAAACGGTTACCTCAATTTGATAGCACGCATTATAATTAACCCAATAAATATTTTAACTTCTTCATAAAAAGAAAAATGTATGGAACGACAAAATAAACAAAAAAAATAAACAAAGATCAACACAAAATATTTACATGAGATTAACAGGACGTCTCGTCCAAATTAATCTCGCTCCGCCTTTTTAAAGAGATATTAAAAAAAATGAGATTAACAGGACGTCTCGTCCAAATTAACCTCGCTCCTCCCTTTTAAAGAGATATTAAAAATATGAGATTAACAGGACGTCTCGTCCAAATTAATCTCGCTCCTCCTTTTGATAGCAAGACAAAAAGGAAACTCTAAAAATTAAATAAAGAAAGGTGGGCCCGACAGGAACTGTTTTCCGCTCCTACGTATTCTCGAGCTTTCGAGAAATCAGGGTCACGTAGTTCTTTAAAATGTTTTTTTTTTTTAGGAAAAAGATTAGGAAGATATTGATAGGTATTATTTTAGTGAAGAATCCATACAAGGCGAAGTGCTTCGCACGTGCACGGATCTTATAAAAACTGTGTAGACGAAAGTATTTTCCGTACGACACTGATTAAGAAAAATGAATATATATATAAAAAACTGAATGGAAGAGGAAAACGAGTGCAAAAAATGAAAAAAACAAGCGAAGAGTAAGAAAACCGAGTGAGAAATAAGAAAACCGAGTGAAACTATGAAAATCCGAGTGAAAACAGAGAAAACCAAGTGAAACAGTGAAAATCTGAGTGAAATAGTGAAAATATGAGTGGAAGTAGTGAAAAGCTGAGTGAAAATAAGGGAAACCGAGTGAAACTATGAAAAATCCGAGTGAAAACAGGGAAAACCGAGTGCAAAATAGTAAATCCTAGTGAAACAGTGAGAATCTGAGTGCAAAAATAGTAAATCCGAGTGAAACCGTAAGGATCTGAGTGAAAATAAGAGAAAACCGAGTGCAAAATAGTAAATCGTAGTGAAATAGTGAGAATCTGAGTGGAATAGTAAAATCCGAGTGGAAACCGAGTGAAACAGTAAGAATCCGAGTGGAAAGAGGCTTACCTTGTGAAATTTGAGCAGAGAAGAACGATTGGGACAAGAATTGCAAGTCCGAGAGGGAAAAGGGAGCTGGAAGAAGTGCTGTTGAGTGAGAGTGTAGAGGATGTTGGGGTAAAGAAAGTGTGAAAGGTGAGGGGTGAGTGAAGTGAGAGGGAGAGAAGACTTGGCGTGAGAGAGAGAGAGAGAACAGAGGTTTGGCCAGAGTTTCCTCGTCTGAAGATTGCCTTCCCTGCTGCCCTCTGCCCATCGTATTTATAGGCGTGAGAGAGAGAGAACAGTGGAATGCCAGCTCAGGCCTCCACTTCCGAGTGGAATGCCAGCTCAGGCCTCCACTCAGTTTGGGTAGTGGGGGACAACGGCTGGTGGGAATTTTTAATTCCCTCCACTTCCGCCGCTGTCTGCCAGCCACCTCCGGGATTCCTGGATCCACTTTGGGGTGGAATCCAAGTCAGCATGTGAATCCGAGTGAAGAGAGTGGAAATCCGAGAGAAAATGGTGTAATCCGAGTGAGAATGGATCGGATCCACCTTCCAATCAGTATTCATTAACACTGGCAGTTAAATCCGAGTGAGGAGAGTGGAAATCCGAGTAAAATGGTGTGATCCGAATGAGAATGGATCGGATCCACCTTCCAATCAGTATTCATTAACACTAGCAGTCAAATCCGAGTGAGGATGTGTAAATCCGAGAGAAAAATGGTGTGATCCGAGTGAGAATGGTTCGGATCCACCTTCCAATCAGCATTCATCCACACTCGCAGTCAAATCCGAGTGAGGATGGGGTAATTCGAGCAAAAATGGGGAATCCGAGTGATTCTCACTCGGATCACCCTCTCAGTCAGCATTAGGAGTCAAATCCGAGTGGAAAAAGGTATTCCCCGTAGAAGGCCGAGTGAGAATACTCCTTTCCGAGTGTAAAAACCTCGGAACCGACTCTAACGATTGGGAAATTCACTCGGAGCTGATTAAAAATTGAGGAGAATGACTCGGAAGTTGGAATGGCTCAGATTCTTGTTTGATGAAGCAAACTGACTGAATTGCCAGTCAATTCCGACTGGAAGTTGATGGAAATGGGCTCGGGAAAGGTTTGAAGGAGGACTCGGAGGTTGAGTCTAAAGGAGGACACGGAACCGACTAAAATGGCTCGGAAATTGGATTTTTGGTTATTTTCACTCGGAATAGCATTGACAGTGAATTATTTCACTCGGAACTGACCCATTTTGAGTGATCCCACTCAGATTTGATTATTTTCGAGTCATTCCACTCGGAAATTCTTGATTTTGACTCATTCCACTCGGAAATGCTTCATTTTGACTCGGATTTGATCATTTCTGAGTAGTTCTACTCGGATTTGCTCCATTCTGAGTAGTTCCACTCGGTTTTGATCATTTCTGAGTAGTTCTACTCGGATTTGATCATTTTCTGAGTAGTTCTACTCGGTTTTGATCATTTCTGAGTAATTTTACTCAGTTTTTCCTTCAACAGTAGCATATTCCACTCGGATTTGATCTGTTCCGAGTCCTTCCACTCGGAAATGATCATTTCCGAGTCAACCCTTCTTTTTTTTTTTTCTTAAATTCTTTTCATTTGCGGATGGGCTGAAATAGGTGTTCACAGATGCCCCTCTTTACTTCCTTTCCTTGAGAAAAGCATGAAGTTTCTTCTTGTTTTTGAAATGGAAAGGGAGTAAAGACGTGAACACCTTTGTCAAAGTATTAGATGCAGGGGAAAAACCCAGGAATTGACACTTGAGCCTCTCAGTTAACAGGAGGTGAGAAGATCGGGGTTGATTCCTGGTAGAAAGGAAAGTAAAGGGTGCCTGAGTAGGCGAACAGGAAGTAAAGGATGTGCTTGAATAGGCGGACAGGAGGTAAAGGATACTTGAATAGGCGGGCAAAAAAGTAAGTGGTGCCTGAATGGGTGGCTGGAAGATAAAGGATGCCTTGATAGGCGGCTGGAAAATAAAGCATGCCTTAATAGGCGGATAAGAAAGTAAATGGTGCCTGAATAGGCGGCTGGAAAATAAAGGATGCCTTGATAGGCGGCTGGAAGATAAAGGATGCCTTGATAGGCGGCTGGAAAAAAAATAAAGGATGCCTTGATAGGCGACTGGAAAATAAAGGATGCCTTGATAGGTGGCTGGAAAGTAAAAGGATGCCTTGATAGGCGGCTGGAAAGATAAAGGATGCCTTGATAGGCGGCTGGAAAGATAAAGGATGCCTTGATAGGCGACTGGAAAATAAAGGATGCCTTGATAGGCGGCTGGAAAGATAAAGGAGTTGATAGGCGGCTGGAAAGGTAAAGGATGCCTTGATAGGCGACTGGAAAGATAAAGGATGCCTCGATAGGCGGCTGAAAGATAAAGGATGCCTTGATAGGCGGCTGAAAGATAAAGGATGCCTCTATAGGCGGCTGAAAGATAAAGGATGCCTCGATAGGCGGCTGAAAGATAAAGGATGTCTCGATAGGCGGCTGAAAGATAAAGGATGCCTTGATTAGGCCGCTGGAAAATAAAGGATGCCTTGATAGGCGGCTGGAAAGGATAAAGGATGCCTTGATAGGCGGCTGGAAAGATAAAGGATGCCTTGATAGGCGGCTGGAAAAATAACGGATGCCTTGATAGGCGGCTGGAAGATAAAGGATGCCTTGATAGGTGACTGGAAGATAAAGGGTGCCTCGATAGGCGACTGGAAAGATAAAGGATGCCTCGATAGGCGGCTGAAAGATATAGGATGCCTTGATAGGCGGCTGAAAGATAAAGGATGCCTCGATAGGCGGCTGGAAAGGTAAAGGATGCCTTGATAGGCGGCTGAAAAGGTAAAGGATGCTTTGATAGGCGGCTGAAAGATAAAAGATGCCTCGATAGGCGGCTGAAAGATAAAGGATGCCTCGATAGGCGGCTGAAAGATAAAGGATGCCTCGATAGGCGGCTGAAAAATAAAGGATGCCTTGATAGGCGGCTAAAAGATAAAGGATGCCTTGATAGGCGGCTGAAAGATAAAGGATGCCTCGATAGGCGGCTGAAAGATAAAGGATGCCTTGATAGGTGGCTGAAAGATAAAGGATGCCTCCATAGGCGGCTGAAAGATAAAGGATGCCTCGATAGGCGGCTGAAAGATAAAGGATGCCTCGATAGGCGGCTGAAAGATAAAGGATGCCTTGATTAGGCGGCTGGAAAATAAAGGATGCCTTGATAGGCGGCTGGAAAGGATAAAGGATGCCTTGATAGGCGGCTGGAACGATAAAGGATGCCTTGATAGGCGGCTGGAAAAATAACGGATCCCTTGATAGGCAGCTGGAAGATAAAGGATGCCTTGATAGGCGACTGGAAGATAAAGGGTGCCTCGATAGGCGACTGGAAAGGTAAAGGATGCCTTGATAGGCGGCTGGAAAGGTAAAGGATGGGGTTAACCCTCAATTGACAGAAAATACAAAGATTGGGGGGGGGCTAACAGGACGTCTCGTCCGAATTAACTCACTGTTGGCAGGAAATGTAAAGGTTAGGGGAGCTAACAGGACGTCTCGTCCAAATTAACTCACTGGTCCTAAAGGCTCGGGGTGATGCCCCAGTTTGACATGACTGAAAGAATTACTCTTTGACCGAAAGAGAGTGATCCTGGAGAGAAGCCCTAATTTGAGATGATTGAAGGAATCTTGGGGAATTGCTTTCTAAATGAAAGAGGGTGATCCTGGGGTGATGCCCCAGTTTGACATGATTGAAGGAATCTTGGGGAACTGCTTCTTGACTGGAAGGAAAAATCTGGGGTCCACTAGGGATGTATAGTGGGCTTACTAAAAGAAAGAAATCTGGGGATGATCCAATTCAAGCTGTCTTGGATGATTCGGGGAACTGCTCCTTGATCGGAAGGAAAAGGAATGGGGAAAAATCTAGCTGAAGGAGCTAGGGATACTGTCCCTCGAACGGAGGGAAGATTTGGGGTGATACCCCAAATTTTGGAAAGATTAGAAGATTTAGGGATACTACCTCAAGGTTGGGGGAAGGATATGGGGTGACGCCCCACTTAGGGCGGTTGAAGAAGCTTGGGGGTACGTTCCCTTTTGACGGAGAGAGACCCGAGGTGATGTCCAGCTCAAACTTCCCGGAAGCATGGGGTACTGCCCTTGGGTTGACAAAAGATAACAACCTGGGGAAGATGCCCCAGTTTGAAATGATCTGAAGAGCTTTGGGGAATCTAGGGAGATGCCCCAGCTTAATTTGTCTGGGAAGTGTAGTTCTACTTGGGGAAGAAATTGAGAGATAGCAACTTTAACAGTTAAGGATGAGACTTTGAAGGCACCTGATGGAATAAGAGACCTTGAAAGGCGCCGGCTTTGGCGATTATGGTTCCATTGAGGAATGGATGGCAGGCCCGTCGGAGGAAAAAAAATCTGAGGGATGTCCCAGTTTAGGATATTTTAATGAGGGTAACTCCACTGGGGAAAGTGTTTTCCTCTTGTGGAAGGAAGGTGTGGCCTTTGATCTCTGTGGTTCTGTCGGAAAGGTAATTCTGTTAGGTATAAACAGATTTTCCTAAATCTGACTAGGAGCCCATTTGGTGTTTTTTTTAAGAAGAATTCTCAGTATGTGTTCCTTTTGGGGATGAATGGTAGGTCCACCAGAGGAGAGAAATCTGGGGGATACCCCAATTTGAGTCGCTTGGGAGTTCAGAGTATTGTCTCTTTAGGGAAGAGAAACCTGGGGAGATGCCCCGGTTAAAGTATGATTGAAAGGATTTTTGGAGAACTGCCCTTTGGCTGAAAGAAGGGAGACCTAGGGTAATGCCCATGTTCAGAAAATTTGCCTGAAGGAATTAGGGGTGCTTCTCCTTGACAGAAAGAGAATAGAGACGTGGGGAGATGCCCTAATTTTGGAAAGATTGGAAGTTTTCAGGTGTACTACCCCTGATCTGAAAGAGAGAAGTCTTGGGGTATGTCCCAGTTTGATAAGATTGAAAGAGTCCTAGGGAAAACTACTCCTTGGCCAGGACAGATGAAATCTAGGGGGATGCCTTAGTTCAAACCTTCAAGACACTACCCCGTGGCCAACAAAAGATCCGGAGGTGAGGAATGACAGACTTGGGAGGTAAAGTCCCAGGTTTGAAAGATTCGGGGGTTAATAGGGCATCCCGTCCAAATTAACCAGGTTCTAGAATATACCAAGTTGATCTCTTGGAGATGTGACCCCTAACATGCCTCATGAACAAGACAGAAATCTTGAGAGGATGCTGGCTTCGACTACAAGGTATTGATGGACTTCATGGAAATCTCAAAGCAAAATGGAAACTCAGAAAGGTGTCATGTTTGGCCATAGAAGGGTGTTTTGTCCAATGATTTGGGTGGGTTACGAGAAGAAACTCGTGGATGACCTACTTCAATGAGTAAAGGCAAGAGTGAGCTTCGGAGACTGATGGACATACACCTGGAAAGTGCCAGTTTTGGCGGTTGAAGCTTGACACATCTACTTATTACAACATCCTGCAAGAAAGGTTAACGGTGTAAAACAAATTGGAACTTGAAAAGACTTACCGTAAGAACACAATCCTTAGAGATCCGAAGTGACTCATGACTGAAACAGAGCAGATGAAGCAACCCTAGCTTTGGAAACATGTCAGGCCCAGTCTTCATAATGATTGCTTGAGGCGAAATCAAGTAACAGGAACATCTTGTTCTCATGACTTTAAATTTTCATTACCTTCTCATTTTTATATATTAAGGGAAAACATATGTATTATCAAATCATGGAAAATCACAATAAATACGTGTCAAAAATAGGTGAGATTGTATTTACAAGTCGAGTAAGTGTGGAAAAAGGGAAACCAAAAAGCAAGTGAAGATGTATGGGAAATATTAATAATTGGGTAGAGTGGGAATGATTTTACAGATCTTCCAGTGAACTGTTGAGAACAAAGCATATCTTAATCCCACATCATGACTCTGAATTCACCACTTGACACTGCTTCTGAAAAGGTAGTCGGACTATGATTACTTGGCAAAAATCTTGATCCCAATTGATTGCCTGAGCCACCTATTCAGGTTTTCATCTTACCAGGTCGCTCTAACTTTTACCTAGGCTGCCCTTCCAGGTTTTCAGGCTAGCGAGCTTCTCTCTCCATGTGACGTCTCTCTTTTTTTCTTTTTCTTTTTCTTTTTTTTTCTTTTTTTTTAAGGTTGTGTCCCTCATGACAAAGGTTTAAACTGATTGCCAATGAGCTTATTTGATCTTTCTCAATTTGATCTCATCCTGTGGGGGAGTAGATGTTATTTCATATGAAAAAATTTGCCCCTAACACCATGTATCCAAAGAAACAAAGGCGTGCCCTTTTCAGTACCAATGAGGGGGCTCGTTTTGAGTCATTATTTCCTTGTTCATTTTTCATCTATTTTTTTGTTTTTTCTTTTTGCATTTTTTTTCTTTTTTTTTCTTTTTTTTTGTTTTTTTTTTCTTTTTTTTTGTCGTTTTTTTTTGAATGACCCCTTTGGTACCTTTGTTATGGTCTAGCTATTTTATCCCCTAACCAATGTGGTAAAGAGAATATGATATTAATGGTATCACAGTAGACCAATCCCTTGGTTACACTGGTGTGAGAATAGTTATACTCCATTAAAGTTGGGGTGTTGATTGCGACACAGATGAAACATTGTTTCTACCGTGTTCTTAGCTTGATAACATTTATGCCCCCATATGGAAAAGTGATAATTTGATCTATGAATCAGCTCGCCTTAATTGGTATTTACGTAAGGCACCAACCTTGACCCTTTTTTTTATATCATTTTTTTTTAGAGTATTTCTTGACCATCCACGTTGATCAATGCTAACATTTCTTTGAAGGGTAGATACGACATTTATGGAATCTGGCACTATCTTCATTTTGAGTTTGTAACGTCTTCAGTTGTTTGTGAATCTTCTTCATTTTGTGTGCTCACCTTGCCCTTGGGTAGAACTAGGTGACTTTTATCCAAACATCCTACACAATTCGGCCAAGGAACTTTCGTTTTTACTACCCTTTTCGTCAGCGTAATCAACTGGGTGGTCAAAGTTATGAAATGGAATCATGATCTCATTGTTCTCAAAAGGATCGTTTTTAGTCC
Organism: Clitoria ternatea; assembly: GCA_037962975.1. NCBI lineage: Eukaryota > Viridiplantae > Streptophyta > Magnoliopsida > Fabales > Fabaceae > Clitoria > Clitoria ternatea. Next base: position 185,737,685 of record CM075672.1, read on the forward strand.
CGTATTTTTTGGTTTTTTCATGGTAAAAATGAGAAAAAGAAGCAGATAAAGGGAAAAGGATTCAAGGTGGCAATAAGGAAACCAAGAAAAGGCATTTTGAAATTTGACACATATTTATTGAGAGAAACTTAAAATGATAAAAACATGTTTTTGCCCTTATTACATAACAATATCCCAAAGCCTTAGGCATAGCGTTTGGGTTGAAACAGAAGTTTAAAGTCATAAGGAACTGAGTGGTCTCCTGGTCATGAACCTCTCCCGTTGGTGTGTGATGCACAAAATCTTGCATGCATCCTCTTTACACCCCTAGTCCCTCTTTATCACACTGACCCCAGAGGTCTCATGGTTAGACCTGGGGTTTATAATTATATTGGGACTCCCTTCCTGGAAATCTAGCCACTTAGCTTTAATCAAATCCCTTACTTTGAATTTCAAGGTATGACAGTCCTCAGTAGAGTGCCCCGAGGCTCCGACATGGTATTCACATCGGGCATTGGGATTATAGCCTTTGGGGTAAGGAGGAACCACAGGTTTTAGTGGGCAGGGTACTGCAAGGGAATTACAAAAAAGGTGAGGTAGAAGTTCTGTGTAGGTTATGGGAATGGGGTCGAACCGGGCCGGTGTTCGATTATTGATGGGTTTTATTGTGCTTTGGTCTGGACTAAGTGGCTGAGTTTGTACTAGTGGGGGATGATAGGGTCGTGGAAGGGTAGACCTAATAGCAGGCAAATGAGAATGGGAAGGTATTTGAGGGATGTACGGACGAAAGTAGAGTTGGAATGGGAAAAAAATTAAAGCTCTGGTTAGGGGTGGTGGTGGCCATGTAAGGTGCAGGGAGATTGGCAGGTTGAAAGGGAGTATGTGTTATTGATCTGGGTTGGGCCCTTTTTTGGTTACGGGCAGTGGAATTAGTATCCCCTTTTCTCTTCCCCTTATCTCCCGATGCAGACATTCTTGTGATAGGAGCCCCAGGCGACTGGGAGGACTGTGAAATATGGGGATTCATCATTTGTAAATCATGATCCTCTTGTTGATTATGGAATGGGGGAATTTGGTCTTTTGTCAATCCAGGAAGGTGGAGTGGGGTGGTTGGCAAATGTTGATCATTCTTGACACCCGCAGAGGGTTCCTCTTCTATGATCTTCTTCTCTAAAAGTCTGGCCATCTCCGCCATTTGCTTCCTTAGCTGGTTAACTTCGTTTCTGAGGTTTTCAATTTCTTGCTCTCTTTCAGCCATGAGTCTCCTTTGAAAGTCTAACAAAGGTGTCTTTCGGTATCGAGTGAAAGAAGAAAAAGAAATGTCAGGTGGAAACAGAAGGAAAGAGGATATCGTGGGAAGCAATCACAGACCTTGACAAACATCCTTTAACCATTCCTTAGAACGTATCGTTCAAAAGTACTAGGTACGGTAAACATGGAGATTAATACGGGATAGTTGTGAAGACAGAAAAATCATTCATTCTAAAATGCAATAAGAGCCTCAAGTTTAGCTATTTCTAGCTCGGGGAACCATGATCCATCTCTTAAAGGTTTGATCCCACATTAATTTCCACGTCTTGGTCAAGGGTACTTGGTTAAGCTCTAAATAGCCTCCGGTGAGAATAAAAAGAAAGGAGAGAAAGAGCCATTGGGAATTGACGTTCTTTGCAAATCGATACTCCCCTAGTAATTTCTTGAAAACATTTTTGTATTTAGGGGGGTACAACTTGCTAAAACTTATGTCAAATCAAGGGTTATGTGAGCTACGGATTTTCTGATCATCGACAATACAAAGAAAATTGATTTTTCTTTTGATTTCTTTTCTTTTTATATGTATTTTCTATGATTCAAAAGATCTGTAACTCAAGGCCCAAAGACTTGTACACAAAGAGAAAGAACTATTTGCCCATTAAAGGATCACTAGTTAAAAGTATGTCACTTTTTTTGAAAAAAGTAATCCACTAAATGGGCAAGTAATCCTCTATTTTGGATTAGAAGGAAAAGTGAGAATGAGAAAAGGTAGAAGTAAAGTTTGCCCCTTTGTGCCTTAAAGTGGGTTTTTTCTGGAGGTCTCCTAATGGCTCTAAGGTTTGTCTAACAGTGATATCTCGCATTAGGTGGCTTGTTCTAAAACTTCTAAAGGTCACTAGAGCCAAGATCCTACTCATGATGTTGACCACAAATAGTAGGAAGTATACTAAGTGTGGGCACCATGAATAAGTCGAACTCTAGCTGAGATTCTCACGGTAACCAGACAGGAAGTACATCCCAAATGGCTCCGCTATCAACCTCCCCTAATCTTAAGTTTTATTTGGGCCCGGGTATAGGGTCCCACTCAAAAGTGTGTGCAAATTGTGAGTGTAGTGTGTGAAAGAGGCATTCAATACCCGTACCTTACTCACCCTGTACATAGAACAAACACAGAGCAACAAAATAAAGTCGACTACCCTAGGGTTCAATGATCACACAGATATCATAAATAATTGAATACAAACAAAACAGAAACTAAACATTGACAAGGGAATAAAATAAAGGAAGAAGTTAAATAATTAATATGCAAATTAAAACATGCGCTATCAAATTGACTGGCTTGACTCTCTAATTCCCCAGCGGAGTCGCCATCTGTCGCGACAGGGATCGCGGCGGCGCGGCCGACCCTCGAAACGGTTTTAAATAATAAACAGGGAGTCGCCACCAATATTTTTTAGGATAAAATATTGGAAAAACCTTTTGTTAAAGCACTGGTTATAAAAATGAAATTCCATGATTCGGGAGTCTGATTACAGGTGAGGAAGGTATTAGCACCTCACAACTGTCCGTTAAAAACGGTTACCTCAATTTGATAGCGCGCATTATAATTAACCCAATAAATATTTTAACTTCTTCATAAAAAGAAAAATGTACGGAACGACAAAATAAACAAAAAAAATAAACAAAGATCAACACAAAATATTTACATGAGATTAACAGGACGTCTCGTCCAAATTAATCTCGCTCCGCCTTTTTAAAGAGATATTAAAAAAAATGAGATTAACAGGACATCTCGTCCAAATTAACCTCGCTCCTCCCTTTTAAAGAGATATTAAAAATATGAGATTAACAGGACGTCTCGTCCAAATTAATCTCGCTCCTCCTTTTGATAGCAAGACAAAAAGGAAACTCTAAAAATTAAATAAAGAAAGGTGGGCCCGACAGGAACTGTTTTCCGCTCCTACGTATTCTCGAGCTTTCGAGAAATCAGGGTCACGTAGTTCTTTAAAATGTTTTTTTTTTAGGAAAAAGATTAGGAAGATATTGATAGGTATTATTTTGAAGAATCCATACAAGGCGAAGTGCTTCGTACGTGCACGGATCTTATAAAAACTGTGTAGACGGAAGTATTTTCCGTACGACACTGATTAAGAAAAATGAATATATATAAAAAAACTGAATGGAAGAGGAAAACGAGTGCAAAAATGAAAAAAACAAGCGAAGAGTAAGAAAACCGAGTGAGAAATAAGAAAACCGAGTGAAACTATGAAAATCCGAGTGAAAACAGAGAAAACCGAGTGAAACAGTGAAAATTTGAGTGAAATAGTGAAAATATGAGTGGAAGTAGTGAAAAGCTGAGTGAAAATAAGGGAAACCGAGTGAAACTATGAAAAATCCGAGTGAAAACAGGGAAAACCGAGTGCAAAATAGTAAATCCTAGTGAAACAGCGAGAATCTGAGTGCAAAAATAGTAAATCCGAGTGAAACCGTAAGGATCTGAGTGAAAATAAGAGAAAACCGAGTGCAAAATAGTAAATCCTAGTGAAACAGTGAGAATCTGAGTGGAATAGTAAAATCCGAGTGGAAACCGAGTGAAACAGTAAGAATCCGAGTGGAAAGAGGCTTACCTTGTGAAATTTGAGCAGAGAAGAACGATTGGGACAAGAATTGCAAGTCCGAGAGGGAAAAGGGAGCTGGAAGAAGTGCTGTTGAGTGAGAGTGTAAAGGATGTTGGGGTAAAGAAAGTGTGAAAGGTGAGGGGTGAGTGAAGTGAGAGGGAGAGAAGACTTGGCGTGAGAGAGAGAGAGAACAGAGGTTTGGCCAGAGTTTCCTCGTCTGAAGATTGCCTTCCCTGCTGCCCTCTGCCCATCGTATTTATAGGCGTGAGAGAGAGAGAACAGTGGAATGCCAGCTCAGGCTTCCACTTCCGAGTGGAATGCCAGCTCAGGTCTCCACTTCCGAGTGGAATGCCAGCTCAGGCCTCCACTCAGTTTGGGTAGTGGGGGACAACGGCTGGTGGGAATTTTTAATTCCCTCCACTTCCGCCGCTGTCTGCCAGCCACCTCCGGGATTCCTGGATCCACTTTGGGGTGGAATCCAAGTCAGCATGTGAATCCAAGTGAAGAGAGTGGAAATCCGAGAGAAAATGGTGTAATCCGAGTGAGAATGGATCGGATCCACCTTCTAATCAGTATTCATTAACACTGGCAGTCAAATCCGAGTGAGGAGAGTGGAAATCCGAGTAAAATGGTGTGATCTGAATGAGAATGGATCGGATCCACCTTCCAATCAGTATTCATTAACACTGGCAATCAAATCCGAGTGAGGATGTGTAAATCCGAGAGAAAAATTGTGTGATCCGAGTGAGAATGGTTCGGATCCACCTTCCAATCAGCATTCATCCACACTCGTAGTCAAATCCGAGTGAGGATGGGGTAATTCGAGCAAAAATGGGGAATCCAAGTGATTCTCACTCGGATCACCCTCTCAGTCAGCATTAGGAGTCAAATCCGAGTGGAAAAAGGTATTCCCCGTTGAAGGCCGAGTGAGAATACTCCTTTCTGAGTGTAAAAACCTCGGAACCGACTCTAACGATTGGGAAATTCACTCGGAGCCGATTGAAAATTGAGGAGAATGACTCGGAAGTTGGAATGGCTCGGATTCTTGTTTGATGAAGCAAACTGACTGAATTGCCAGTCAATTCCGACTGGAAGTTGATGGAAATGGGCTCGGGAAAGGTTTGAAGGAGGACTCAGAGGTTGAGTGTAAAGGAGGACACGGAACCGACTAAAATGGCTCGGAAATTGGATTTTTGGTTATTTTCACTCGGAATAGCATTGACAGTGAATTATTTCACTCGGAACTGACCCATTTTGAGTGATCCCACTCAGATTTGATTATTTTCGAGTCATTCCACTCGGAAATTCTTGATTTTGACTCATTCCACTCGGAAATGCTTCATTTTGACTCGAATTTGATCATTTCTGAGTAGTTCTACTCGGATTTGCTCCATTCTGAGTAGTTCCACTCGGTTTTGATCATTTCTGAGTAGTTCTACTCGGATTTGATCATTTTCTGAGTAGTTCTACTCGGTTTTGATCATTTCTGAGTAGTTTTACTCGGTTTTTCCTTCAACAGTGGCATATTCCACTCGGATTTGATCTGTTCCGAGTCCTTCCACTCGGAAATGATCATTTCCGAGTCAACCCTTCTTTTTTTTTCTTTTTTTTTTCTTAAATTCTTTTCATTTGCGGATGGGCTGAAATAGGTGTTCACACCTACACTAGATACATATTTAAGAGAATAAAGATCCTATATCTAGCTAAGTTCTTTTGCTGATTTCAATGAAGTATGAGGCCCATTGCTTTCTAACATTATCTACAAGTGTCTTAGAGAAGTATGACCGGTCTTGGAAGTACTGCAAACAATGAACAAAACAATTAGAACAAAAGCTATATTTATTACATGAAATTGATGAAATTGTTAGAAAAGTAGTCCAAATGATAAGACTTACATCTGTCCATCCATCTACTAAATGTTATTGGACGATGGTCAGCATGGTATGCATGACGTAATAGCCACACTCGAAAGTACCCTCCTGCCTGTAAGACTACAATGGACATAAAATATAGAATAAGTGAATTCGCAACTTAAAAAATATATATTGAAGATTTGAATGAATACGATTGACTTACTTTTAGGTGCACCCAGACAACTTTTCTTCCGCTGGACTTAACTCCAAGCAGTCGATTGTATCCAACCACCGCCCTACATAAAAAAAAACACAAGATAAGTTAGAATCGTATAGGTCCAAAAATGATGTAATTGAATTTGTACTTATTTTTTAGGGATTAACTTACCCGTCTACTATACTTTTCAGGTCTTGTGGAACTGTCTGATGCATAGTATCAAAGTACAGAGCAAGATAAGCCCGAGGACAGATCACCACAAGCGTCCAGTGAGCGCTGTAGTTACCAGTGATAAGTGAGACTTCAAAATGCAAAAATTAATGACAATAATTATGGAATAGAATATTACCCTTTATGATAGGGGAACATGTATACAGCCTTCCCAGACTCAAACATCCAATTCTGGATGTATGCCTGGGTGTCCTGCATGGTGTTTTCTTGCTTCTATATGAGAGAGGGCTCTAAGAAACCATAAGTTCCTTGGAAACCCAAGTCCACACAAAGTTTTGTCAGAAACCTAAACAAGTTGAGACATGGTTAGCGACAAATAACTTGTATAATGAAAAAATTGGACAAAAAACGATATACTTACAGCTCCCACAGCTGAATAATGGAGATGTTCAGCATCGACATCCCTAAAATAATCTCGCACATGTCAGAATGTGTAATGTAAAGTGGTACTGCACTTGGACGGCCGAACACCAGTGGCTCCCATGGGACCTAAACAGTCTCATCTCCTTGCTCATACCCGATGCGCCATAGCATCCGGATGGGATCATCGGTCGGGTCTGGCCTCTTCAATGCCTGTTCCTGTTGAACAATTGACAACCATCACAGTTTGTACCATAATTGACAATATAACAAAATTAGTTAGTGTTTAAGGTGCCTACCTATCCAGGGGTGTTTAAGGTGCTTACCTATCCAGGGGCAACCTGCAGAAGTCTATTGGGCCATATCAGAAAGTGGCCCACCACCTAACCGACGGTTTTCACCTCTGGAGTTGCCACTGGTACAGCAGCATCCTCCTCGAGGACGAGCACAATAGAGACCCTGGATATACCATCGGGTAATGTCTGATGGTGAACCACAGGGCCTAAGTTGTAGACCATGCCAGTGGCAACTAGCTCCTCCGACCCGTCAATGAACAGGTCACATTGACGGGTGTCTGGTGGCTTGACCCCATCATCGTCAGGGTCAGCCGCAGCGCACGACCCCTTAGTGCTAACCTTCCGTACCTACATATTTATACATCAAGCAGAAGTCATTCAACAATGAAATAAAGTGATTACAAATAATAAAACCGAGGAAATTAAATAAAGAATCTAACCTATGGGTCGCTAGCTGGTGCAGTAGTCTCCTGGTGGTGGCTGAGTGAGGCCTTCATATCCTCCCTAAATCAGGCCATCTCCTGGTGGAGCCTAGATATCTCCTCCTGATACTCAGCCTTCACAACAGCCACCTTCTACTCCACCATTTTCTCAAGGGAGGGGGCAGGGTCGGGAGCACCGTAATAGATGTGGAGGCCTGTGAAATGTGAATGATTAGCTGATAATTATTTAACAGATAACAAAATGAAAGGATACAGTTATTTCCAACTTACCTACACCTCGACCAATAGCACGCACTCTTCCTGGGTGCTCTGGCCTGCCGATGGTGGTAGTCAAAATATCCTGCCTACCATGGGCTACGAAAGACCCTTGGGTTGATTGCTCAACCAAGGAATCCTGAAACCAAACAAGTTAGTATTCACTTCCTTCACGTATTACCAAAAAAAAGACACTGATATAAGGGGAATACTTACTATCCGTGAGGCAACCTCCTGAGCTTGAGAGAAAGTGTATTCCCCACTCTTCTTGATCCTGGCCCGCTTCCATTTGTCGTGGCGTGTAGGTGGGGAAGAGGGATCCACAATACCAGTGTCAGGCTGACTAGTCTAACACTGACTCAGCCACTCCTGTGCCAGCCGCTCCTCCAACCTACGGTAACCCCCACGTGACAGTATGTGGGGGCTGTCATTCAGCTTCTTAATGTCCCGGGCTTTCTATTTGACCGCCTACAACAAGAAAGACAAATATTCAGAGTTAGCCGTTTAAATTATACATAATTTAATCATTTAAAAACCAATGTACCTGAAACTGGTCAGAATTCCTAGATGCAACGAAAGCATCCCAAGTCTCCTGATCAATGAATGGATATTTCTCTCTGGGGAACTGTCCTTTGTCCTCCCCGAATACATACCTACAATTCAGGTATATTTAAACTAAGGATTGGTACAATTTGGTAAAGCGTTGATTAAGAATTGAAAGTCCAAATATACCTTGTGGTGAGTATGGATTTGAACGACCTCCATTGCTCAGCCATAATATCGAGGATCTTCCTCCTCGCTATGTCATATGATGGTATGTCAAAAGAATCCTACATGAAAGGAGTTAGTCCATAAAGGAGTCCTTATTATGAATTACATGAAATAATACACTAAAATAAAACTTAAATAATATCTAAGTTACCAGAACATCACTCCATAGCTGGTTCTTCACCACCTCCTCGACATTATCCCAGTCAGGGATAATGATGGACACCTTCGACCGAGCCATGACTCCCAAATAACTGCTAAACTTTATGGCATTTGGTCCTCCAAATCTACCAGTGTCGACATCCATGTCAACAGGTAACCTCTCTCCCCGGTGTCGCCTAAGTGCAACGTCTGCCATCTGGGTAACACCTCTACTCTTTTGAGTAGAGGAATCAGTAGCCTGTGAGTCAGACCTAGATCGTCCATCCTGATTAGCCATGAGTATCTGTCCAAACAAGGAAACACAACTGTCAAATATTTAATATAACATTTAATACAATGAATAATTAATATAACATGTAATTCAATGATTCATTAACATGATTAATACCCTATGAAGATGAAATATTTTCCCACAAGCCTTTATGGTGGTCATGACGACTAGCAACTACATCATCTATGTCATGTTCCACGATAAATGTTGGAATACGTGTTGTGGTCGATGGAATTTCCACAATATCAAGATTGGGGTCTCCAATGTTTCTACCTTGGATAACAATTGACCACCGTTTGTCAGCTGGGTCAGCAACATAAAAAACTTGCTTCACCTACGTTGCCATTATGAATGGTTCGTCCTTATGCCCTATCTTGTTGAGGTCCACCAATGTAATTCCTAAATCATCAGTTTTGACACCGTTCTTATTGTCAACCCATTTGCATTTACAGACAGGAACGGTGAAGGGACCGTAATCGACTTCCCATATATCTTCAATCACACCAAAGTAGCATGACTCGGCCATCACAGGGTTGTTGTCCTTTGAAGTTGAGAAATGCATTGACTGAGCCACAACCATCACTCCATTATTTTGATATGTACTTTTTTCATCTTGTGTCCTTGTATAAAATGAATAGTTGTTTATGTCATACCCACAAAAGGTGAGGACATCAAAGTTCGGGCCCTGTGCCAGTCGATGTAATATCGAGGAAGCAGATGCATCTTTCAGAATGGTCTTTTGGAACCACTGCATGAAACTCTTGTTGTGTTCATTCAACAACCACTTTTCAGTCATTTTAGGGTTGGTTCTCTTGACTAGCTCCTTGTGAGTGGCTAGATACGGTTGCAGGTCGTCCGTGTTGTTTAAAATATACAAGTGTGCCTGAAGGACATCATCACGTGACATGCTCTTCATTTTTTTTCCAATCATTCCTTTCCCATCCAATCTCCCTTCATGACGAGTCGTTGGAATACCAATGCTTGCAACATGTGACATGTATTCAGTGCAAAACTCAATTGCTTCCTTTGCAATATATCTTTCCACAATTGAAGCTTCAGGACGACGTTGGTTCTTCATATACCCTTTCAATATCTTCATATATCGCTCAACGGGATACATCCACCGAAAGAACACTGGACCACACAAACAGACCTCTCTCACCAAATGGATGATTAGGTGGACCATTATGTCAAAAAAGAGTGCGGGAAATACATTTCAAGTTGACATAATATAAGTGATGCTTCCTGTTACAACACATCCAATTCGTTGGGCATGATTACCTTGCAACATATGGCATTGAAAAACATACACAACCTTGTTATGACATTTCTAACATTTTTAGGAAGAATGTCACGAATGGCGATAGGCAGAAACTGTTGCATCAACATGTGACAATCGTGAGACTTCAACCTAACTAACTTTAAATCTTTCATAGAAACACAAGAGTTGATGTTGGAGCCATAACCAGACAGAACTTTCACACTTTGTAACGATTCACACAGACTTTGCTTTTCTTTTCTGGACAACGTATGACATGCTGGGGGCAAATATGTTCTTTTGCCCTTTGATTGTGGATGCAAATCCTGACGTATACCCATCAACTCAAAGTCTATACGCGATTTTAGGCCATCCTTAGTCTTCCCGGGTATGTTTAAGAGTGTACCAACCAAACTGTCTCACACATTTTTCTCCATATGCATTACATCAATGCAGTGTCTTACATCAAGCTCCCTCCAATATGGCAGGTCAAAAAACACTGACTTTTTCTTCCAGTTGTTTTGTGTCGGGTGCTGTTTTTTACACTTACCAAACTTCACGTTGACGTCTTTCACCTTTTCATATGTCTGGCGACCAGATGGTGGTGGAGGAGCCATTTCAAAGTCTTGGGCAGCGTTAAAGGACTTCTTCAACCTCTGAAATGGATGATTCGCTTTAAGAAACCTTCGATGTCGAAGATAAACACTTTTCCTTCCATGGTGCAACCGCACAGAACTAGTCCCCTCCTCACATACTGGACAAGCTTTATGACCCTTCACGCTGTACCCGGATAAGTTACCATACGCTGGAAAGTCATTAATCATGCAAAAGAGCATGGCACGCAATTTGAATGATTGCCCGGTAAACCCGTCAAACACATCAACCCCGTCTTCCCACAACCTTTTGAGGTCTTCAACCAATGGAGTTAAATATACATCAATGTCGTTGCCCGGTTGTCGTGGACCAGAAATCATCATCGATAACATGACATATTTCCGCCTCATGCACAACCATGGCAGCAAGTTGTAAACAAACAACAACACAGGCCACGAACTATGGTTTGTGCTCAGGTTCCCAAACGGGTTCATGCCGTCTATGGCTAGTGCAAGCCTAACATTTCTTGGTTCATGGGCAAATTCTGGAAAAATCGTATCCATTTTCTTTCATTGCGATCCATCGGCCGGATGCCTAAGTAGTCCATCAACAACCCTTTCATCAGCATGCCATCTCATAAGTTTTACATCATCTGCATTGGCAAACAGACGCTTTAGTCTTGGAACTATAGGTAGATACCACGACACCTTTGCAGGAGACCCTTTAGTGCATACCTCATCAGAATCCGCCTCTTTCTTCTTATACCGTGACACCCCACACCTAGGACATCAATGCAATATTTCTAACTCACCCCAGAATAATACATAATCATTTGGGCATGCATGTATTTTTCATACTCTAAACCCATAGGACACAACACCTTTTTGGCCTCATAGTTACGATTCGGCAAGGTGTTTCCAGCTGGGAGCATTTCTTTCAACAACTTCAGTAAGACAGTGAAACTTTTATCCGTCCACCTGTCTATGGCCTTCAAATTAAACAATCACAAAAATGCTAATAACCTCATGAAATTGACGCAGTTTGGATACAATAGCTGCTTAGAGTCCTCAAACAGAATCGTATATACATGAGCTTTCTTAAAACCTTCTACCCCCACATCACGGATCATATCCTCGAGTCGGTCATCCATGTCGACATCGGTGTCATGCATCGAGCTTCGATTTTTAGTTTTAGAGCTGTTACTTGGAACCACCACATCTTCACCATGCCATATCCAACGCGTATAACTATGCAAAAAACTGTCACACAGTAGATGTTCTCGCACCTCTTCCAAGTCTACCCGACGCAGGTTCAAGCATTTAACACAAGGGAAAAAATACTTTCCATTCACCTCCACTGCATTCCTCACTACGAATTCTATAAACGATTTAACTCCCCCCTCGTACTCTAGACTTAGGCGTGATGCAGTTATCCAACTCCGATCCATGCCAACTATTTACAAGGTGCTATGATCAACCTCACTTTTTCTTCAAAAGTGGTAGTCCTATACCCATTCAGGATGACAATTGTTTTTATACGTCATTCATATATACAGGTTAGGAGTTATTTTAAAATTTAATGAAATTTCGGCAGCATTTCGCATTGGTCTCTAAGTACACAAAATGAGAGTGGTCAAATCAAATTCAACCACAACCAAATATGCACCCAGAGAACAACACAAAATACAAGTTACCAAAAGTTTATCAAATTTTAAAATAACTCCTAACTTGTATATACTAACAATGACGTATAAAAAATAATTGTTCATCCCAAATTGTCCAAACGGACAATTCAAGATTCAACATAAACAATGACATTAATTAATTTAATGACCATTTGTGTCGAATCTCAAACGGGGAACTACGGTTCACTTATATGCACAACAACTTTTATACTAGTTAACTAGTTAACTAGTATGAGCCTATGAGTTCACAAGATTGAAAACCACATACATACAATAGACAGAAATAACATTATATACGAGCAACCAACAACAACAACAATAACATTATATAAGTGAAATGTAACTTTTGCTTACAACTTAACTCAAAAATCTAATAATGAAATATCAAAATTTTAAACTAAACTTCAAGAGAACAAAATTCAGAAATGGAAAATGTTTTAAAGGGAATGGTTAACAATGATCAAGTGAAAATTTTCCATTTAAAAATATCTAACTTGAACCTTATCAGGCCCTGTGTATTCAGAATATGACATTAAATTGTTTAGATCATGTCTGAGGTGATTTATAGCACCAGTGTCAGGATACCAGGAAGGTTTTACTTCAAGGGCAACTTAAGGAAGGACTTTGTATTTGAAAAATTACATCTGGTTCATCCTAGTCAGAATCTAAAAGAACTAACTCAACAATGTTTATTTAATTTACTGAAGATCTAATTGGTCACAGAATTAAAGTTTGGTGGCCATTGGATAAGAAGTAAATGCTAATTATAAATTTCATAGGGATCAGTGGCTGAAGCAAATAAAAACTTGATGGTAATGATTTTGGTCATTCTAATGGAGAATGGAAGAAGGTTTAAGTTTTAGTAAGGGAAGCATTTTAAGCATAATTTTGAAGATGGTTTCCTTTACACATTCATTTTAAAAACTGTTTTCTAATATTTTTATATTCTTAATTTTTTTAGTAGGCTGCATCAGTTTGAGAGCTGTTATGTCTTATGACCCTTTGAAAGGGAGGCATGTGGTAAGTTGAATGATGTTAAACTTGCCCTCAGAATTTGGCACAAACTTAATAACAAGCTTAACCAAACTTAATAACAACATAGAGACAGAGACAATGAAATGTTGGCACAATAAAACAAGCTTAACCAAACTTAATCAATAGTAGAACATTTCCTACAAGCTTCGTTCACCTTGAACAATGCACACACACAGAGATAACACATTCATTCAGTTCGACTATACATAAGCGAAAATACACGCAAATAGGTTCCACAAACAATGACAGAGCATAATAACGAGGTAGACCAGCAGTGAGCGGAGAAGAAGGGTAATGGAGCACTTACTTGAAAATGGTGCGAAGATGACAATAGCACGAACGAAAGAAGGAAGAAGCAAGTGAACATGACCAGCAAAGAACAAACTCGAGGCAAAGAGGAGGACGAGGAAGAAGACGACAACCAGCGCAAAGAAGAAGAGAAAGTGAAAAAAGACTGAAAGGCGCGGCTTTTGAAGTTTCAGAAAGGATGTATATTCACGGTTCCCCTTGAAACTGTGAATATATTACACATATATTCACGTTTGAACAAACAATTGTGGATAAATGTTAACCATATCACCATGGTTACGAGCCCAACTGTGGATAAATATTAAATCTAAAATCACAGTTATAGAAACAACCGTGGACATACAGTACCCAGTGGTTAAACCCTAAAACCTGAACTATATATCCACGGTTGGAAATACAACAGTGATTATAGACATCAATATATATCCATGGTTAACATCATAACCGTGAACGTACCCATGAATATATAGTCACGGTTGTGCACACAACCATGGATATATATTGCAGGTACTATATATCCACGGTTGACTCCTCAACCGTGTATATATATTGATGGGTACGTTCACGGTTATGATGTTAACCGTGGATATATAGTTTTCTCTAATTATATCGTTCACCTTATAATTTTAAAAATGCCACCGCGCATGTTTTTATCACTGATCCACTTAAACCCGTGAATATATCCCGTTGTTATATCTAATTTTTTTACTAGTGCATGCTGTGTAATCAATTACATCCTGAATAAAAGAGCTTCTAGCATGTTGTATTCTTTTAGTTGGGATTAATAATTCCTAATTTTGTTCTAATATGGAAAAATTGCTCTCTTGGCAATGGCTTTGTGAAGATGTCTGCTAACTATTTTGAGGTTTCTATGAATTCTAGAATGCAGTCTTCTTTTTGTACATGATCTCTAACGAAATGGTGTCGTATTTCAATATGCTTAGATCTGGAGTGTTGAACAGGATTTTTGGAGAGATTGATGGCACTAGTATTGTTACATTTATTGGAATGTTGCCATAATCAAGAAGTTATTGCTTCATCCACAAGATTTGGGCACAACAACTGCCTGCAACAATATATTTTACTTCGGCAGTGGATAAGGCAACACTATTTTGCTTTTTACTATTCTAGGATACTAAGGTGGAACTTATAAGATGACATGTACCACTAGTACTTTTCCTGTCAGTTTTACACCTAGCAAGGTTTGAATCAGAGTAACCTATTAGGCTATGTAACATCCTAAAATTTAATTAAATGACTAATTAAGAGGAATAATTAGTGAATAATTACATATGAGTTATTAAATGTCCCAATATTTAGAAATAATTAAATTGGGAATTGTTATGATTATTTATAATTTATTGTGGCTTAAGGAGCTAAAAATAATACCCGATTAAAATATGAGTGTCAGACCAAGTATCTCCGATTGAGGTACTGTTGGTCAGGGCTATCAAGAATATTATTGGGGATCCGAATATATATTCGGAATAATTTTTTGATAAAGTTGAGGCGCCCCAAAAATGGGTGTAAATTTTTCATGATTTTAAAATCATTAATCAATGAAGAAATAAAGTGGTGAAGCTTTAATTCAACACCCTGGATCAATAAGGAACCTATCTCATATATGAAGATATGAGATGGTGGAATTTAAAAATGAACCACGAGAAATTCTCAATTAAAAATAGCGGAAAGATCATTTGAATTGATGTTGTATGATTGGATTTAAAGAGAGTGGATTTCATGAGATTTAATGGTTCATAATATGTTAAATATATTTGTAAGATGATACAAGAAGAAACCTTGATGCTAAGGAACATCAAAAGAATTGAAGCAAAAGCAAAAGAATCAAGCTTGAGCGAGATGCCCCACTCGCTTGAGGGAGTCCCAGTAGCCACGCCTGGGTGAGCCAGCGAACACGCTTGAGCGAAGAGAGCAATGCGCATCAGGTTGTGTTTGTATGTTGAAACAGGTTTTGATGAATAACAGATAATTAAAGGATCAAGAAATTTAATTGATAAATACAAAGGATGTTGTAACAAGCAATTAATCAAAAATCATAAAGATTAAGTTGATTCGATTCAAGAAATCAAAAATGGATGTTCCAGATCAAAAAGCATGTAGAAGATCATCAAAAATGGACTAACATGTATCAAAATGCATAAGAGCATCAAAATTAAAAAGAATCAGCCAGGATCAAACCCAGGAATCGATTCACCTCATTGGGAATTGATTCCCCTGTTGAAAAGCATCTAGGAATCGATTCAGGGAGATAAAGAATTGATTCATCATGGTTTTGAAAGCTAGGAATCGATTCAAACATTAAAGGAATCGATTCATCATGGTTTTGAAAGCTAGGAATCGATTCAAACATTAAAGGAATCGATTCATCATGGTTTTGAATGCTAGGAATCGATTCAACATCACAAGGAATCGATTCATATTACTTTTGGAAGCCAAGAATCGATTCCCCTTGCCAGGAATCGATTCATTCGATGTTTTTAGTGCAAAAATGAACTGGAAGAATCGATTCATAGCTGGAATCATGCGCTGAATCATGGAAAATATCAGTACGTATTTTTAGAAAGTTGAACTCCGCTGATTCCTCTCTCGAGACTCTAATTGAAACGGCGTTGCATTTATTGAGGCAGACAATTACACTTCTCAAGTTAGGAAACATGGATTGCTGGCAAATTAAGTCTTCTAATGCATAAATTAAGGAATCGGTGGAAATTAGTTTTTGGTAGCAAGTCTCTTGGAACTCCTATAAATAGAGAAGAAATGGAAGGCAGAAGCACACCTTGCAACAACGAAAAAATCCATTGCTTCCCTCTTGCTCTCTTATTCTCTCTAAGTTACTTACTCTCTGATTCTCTTTTCTTTGCAAATAATTTTTTCAGAGTTATATTATGAGAAAAATATTTTTGAGTGCTAAATTTACATATCCTTTTCCAAGAGAAGAAAAATGAAACATCCCGACTTAAATAGAAGTAAACCGAGACTAGGGAAAATTTTTCACGTTCAGGATAAGAGTCGGGACAACATAAAAGCAAACCTGAAGTCGAGGGAAACAGAAACGAGTCCTGGTGCCACTCGCTTGGCAAGTCCCTAAATTGGTTAAACGAAACCAGTAGAAGTCGCTTGAGCGGGCTCCTACTCGCTAGAGCGAGTTCCATCACTCCGTATTTCTTCATTCGGAATTGGGACCTCTGTTCACTCGGGAACGGTCCCCACCAGGTCATACCTCACTCGGAATTCTTACTTGTAACACCTCGATTTTCCAGACTCGAATTCCGATGTGATCGTCATAATTAATAAAAATACGAGTAAATTTTTCACGTTTCAAATAATACATGTGTCACATCGTAACTCGAATCATGAAAAACCGAAGTGTACAATAAAATAAACTAAGCTGGATCGATAGAATAATGGCCCGTAATGGTATACAACAATAATAAAGTTTACAGCGGAAGAGTTATGTATACCGGGCACACGCCTAGTCCCATATATGGCGATATGAGAGAAGGCTAGGCTAGCACGCAACGGCATATTAAAAGCCTATTAGACATTTATCATCATTTTACGTAATTACGCGAGCATGTAAAGCCTAAGATATAACTAACTTTATGTACATTTGGGAATATACCCCTGACTATCTCAACCATCAGCTTTCATCGATCACTTCCAATTTTTTTCTAATCCACACTTAGCCATTTGGTACATACTATATTTACGTCCCCAATTCACAGTTCCAAAGGGGATATCCTATACGTATTCAAATTCATTAAAACATTTATATCATCGTAAACAATTTATACATTTCATAATTTTCAATACATAATAATTCATAATTGATGCCGGCCAAGGCATTTCCTCTACCACTACTTACCTTCACCAAAGCTTGATCTTTAAATCCAAACTCATCCCATGGCAACCTACATCACAATGCTAAAAAAGAGACCACATGGGAGAGTGAGTTATACATTCAAAATGACGAATAACATATATATTGTGAACATGTGTATATGCATACAAACATCATGTGTACTTTGCTACAAAATCATTTAATTATCATCTATTCATCATTTTATTATTACAAAAGGCATACAAGCCTCATAATTCACAATTCATATTATAAACCAACACAACATATACACATTCACATACACCATCACTTTGCCACTTATCAATAAGGGCATCCATAATCATTACTATCATTAGTTCATTAAGGTTTCACTCAAATACCCCCTCGCAAGGGGTTTCTCATCACTCGTGGTCATCCTATCTCAAATATATAATGGATTCGATTTCATATCAACGGGTGATCACAACCATCATACTATTCATTTCACAATAACTCTAATAATAATATCATCACTCAGGGATTCACCCTTCGTGGCACCCCGCAAGGTGAATTATTTGTCAATCAAACCATCATCATCACTTCGGGTCATACCCGTTGTGGTACCCCGCAAGGTGTTTTATTTCATAATAATTAACATAATACCATCATCACTCAGGGATACACCCTTCGTGGCACCCCGCAAGGTGATTCATTTCAATAATAAATAACTCAATACCATCATCACTTCGGGTTACACCCCCCCGTGGCACCCCGCAAGGTGATTTAGTTCACAATAATTCAATATTAGTAGGATCACGTCCTCTTCACTTTGGGATATACCCTTAGTGGCACCCCGCAAGGTGATACATTTCATAATAATTATAACAATACTGTCATCACTCTGGGACACACCCCTCGTGGCACCCCGCAAGGTGATTCATTACGATAAATAACACAATATCATCATCACTCAGGGCTATACCCTTCGTGGCACCCCGCAAGGTGTTAAATTCAACAATATGATCATCATCTTCACTCTAGGATTTACCCATTGTGGCACCCCGCAAGGTGATATATTCCATATTATTCAACAACAACAGGACAACGTCCTCTTCACTCAGGATTTTACCCTTCGTGGCACCCCGCAAGGTGATATATTCATTTCAATAATAATTCATGCAATAGCATCTTCACTCAGGGATACACCCTTTGTGGCACCCCGCAAGGTGATATATTCAATAATAGGACAGCGTCCTCTTCACTCCGGGATATACCTTTATGGCACCCCGCAAGGTGATTCAATTCAATAAAAGGATAACGTTCTCTTCACTCTGGGATATACCCTTTGTGGCACCCCGCAAGGTGATATATTTAACAATAGGACAACGTCCTCTTCACTCCGGGATATACCCTTCGTGGCACCCCGCAAGGTGATATATTCAATAATAGGATAACATCCTCTTCACTCTTGGATATACCCTTCGTGGCACCCCGCAAGGTGATATATTCAATAATAATGACCTTTATCAATGCCATGTTATGCCATGAATGCAACAATGCAATAATGCATGTGCCCAACAACCTCGCAAGGATATCTCACCCTCTCAATTAGGGATAAATCATATATTTAATCTTATTATCATTGGCATATAAGAAATCATAAGGCCCCTCAAGGCACAACATTCATAACCACATCAAACCACGCATGGTAATTAAAATCATATCAAGCATCATGGCATTTATCCACGTATAGAAAACAACAAGGTATTTCAAAAGTATATGTTTAGCAATCATCATTGCCACCATTTCAAATCCATTGATTTATACACTCGTGGCCATTCGATTTTCCCCTCATTGGTTTCATTATCACACAAGGTGTGTCATATAACCACATCATTTACTTTTTATTATGATTCATAATATATCAATAGTGGTGAGGCACACATGTATTCATAACATAGTATAGGCATACACGTACCTCTCCAAGGCCTTAAGCCATTCCTCAATCACCACTAAGACACACCACACATGGACCCCTAATGAAATCGCTTGTTGTTACATAATAAAAGGGGTTTGGGGCAACAATGAGCCCATGATAAATTTCAGCACTAAGGCATAAGGAAATCTTACTTTTAGTCTTAAAAATAGTGGGACATGTCACAAATATCACCTATTAGTCCCAATTTGGCCACCATAAAAAGTTGGGTTCAAACCCTCTTAAATTTGAATTTTTCAACGCAATAGGTTTGGTATTTTTCGCCTAATGAGGGTTAGAAAACTCCAATTAATGTGAGACCAATTCTCACACCTCCGTAACACAATTATCTACAACTTTCATGCAGAACTCGGAGGCCAAAAGTGTCATTAAGATGACCAAACGGGCCAAAAACAGCAAGGAAAATAGACCAGTTGGAAAAACAACACAACAGTGGCCATAACAGGGCTCTGAATCGATTCAGGTTCGTATGAATCGATTCAAGCGTCCCAAAATCTCAATTTTTGACAAAACAGAGGGCCTTGAATCGATTCAAACTCGTATGAATCGATTCAAACGCCCCTGGAGCCCAAAATAGTGAAAACAACACCTCTTGAATCGATTCAAAGAGTCTTGAATCGATTCAAGACAGCCCTGCTGCTGTTTTTATGCAGAACAACACCAAAATTCCAACTCCTTATCCCCCTAACTTTTTCATATGAACTTCAAATGCTACAAAATTTTAACCCCAATAAATATACATCATTTGTGACGCGTGGCCACCGGCCTCACTCAAAAATTCTCAAAATTGAGAGACTTATGCGCACAATTGCGTTTTACCCATTTAGAGGCACTTTTATGCAACTCAAGGGCCTATTCTCAATGGAATAGGCCCATTCCAATTCCTACAAGTCATAAACTACATATATAGGCTATTGGAACTACCGCATGCCATCAAAACCACATAAAACTCTATTTGGCTCTATGAGCTCCTCAATTATGCATAAACCTTAAACTTATCACTAATACCATCACAATGGCTATCACATTCAATGCCAATCATCCACATAAATTCTCAATTCTCAAAACATATATTTCATCCCCTTAAGGATGGTTCATTAACATGTACTTATTTCAACCCCTCATGGGTTATTCATCAATATATTACACATATGTTATCATCAATAGCCAACAATTTGCCATTCACATCATTTCACTATAGACATGTCAAGGCAAGCATGAGTGTCAAGACATACAGTAATCATCAATTATATAACTCATGCAATTTGAATGTAAACTCCTCTCCTACCTTGAGGGAAGGGCCGAAACGATTCTAATGCTCCGAATGCCCGCTGCTTAGTCCGGAACACAATCTCATTCTCCTAGCTCCACACCAAGCACGAAAATGAGGAAAAAAGGGAGGGATCTTCCATCCAACATCATCTCCTTCAAACTCCATGGAAAATAAAAATGGAGGGAGGAGGAGGCACCATCATTTTTGCTAGTTTTAGAGAGGAGAAGAAGATGAATGGGAGATAGGGTATGAAGAGAAGAGGAGTGAATGAAGAGGAAGAAAAGCAACGTGAATGAGGAGAAGGAAAAGAGAATTTTGTGTTTTATCTTCTAACCCCCCTCATTAAAATTTTTCCGCTTTTCAACATACAGGTTCTCAGTTCGGGCTCCAAACATAATCCAAAAATTATTCCAAATATAGATTCGAATTCCCAATAATATTCTTAACAGCCCTGACCAACAGCATCTCAATCGGAGATACTTGGTCTGACACTCATATTCTAACCGGGTATAATTTTAACTTTTTAAGTCCCAATAAATTATGATTTTTCCAAAATAAATCCCAATTTAATCGTTCTAATATTTTTGGGACACAAATCCACTCATATACATTTATTTATTATTCATTCACCTCGATTATTCATTTTTATAAAATTTGGGATGTTACATTACTCAGCCAGATTCTTACTCTTCACTTAGAAGATCTCCTCACAAACGTGGTTCGCTCGAAAGCGTTTTAATCTTCACTCGGTAAATGATTCCCTCGGTTATTTCTACTCGGGATCTATAAACCTTCCTTCACCCAGAAGTATTTTTCCCCAGCCATACATCACTCAAAGGCACTTTAACCTCAATTCACTCAGAAGTGTTTTACCCATTCCTCACTCGGGAATATTTTAATCTTCCTTCACTTGGAAAACACCTTAACCTTTCTTCCCTCGGAAGTGATCTCCTTAATCAAGTTTCACTCAGAAATACTCAACCTCTCTTCACACGGAAGAATTCACTAGGTTAAGACTTGCTCGGAAACATGTGAACCTTATCCACTCGGAATCGGTTTACTAAGATGGGTTTCGCTTGGAAACATTTTGACTGCTCTTCCCTTGGAAGAAATTCTCTCGGTCAATTCTCACTCGGGAGTATTAAACCCCTCTTCCCTCGGACGAGGTTCTCCCAGCTATATTTCACTCGGAGATATCTTGACTATTCTTCCCTCAGAAGTAGTCCCACCGAACACATCTCTCTCGGAATTATTCTAAGCTTCATTCACTCAGAAAAAGGCTCTCTCAATTGTATCTCACACGGAACCATTTGGTCCTTGACATTTTTCCTATAACAGTTCCTCTTAGATAATTCAACAACTTCATAACATCGTATATAAACATATACTCAGAATACTGGGTAGTTCGAATTCATATATATAAATATGTGTTCAACAAGACAGAGTTCATAAGAGCCGGCCAAGGCTATATCATATCTATAAACATTATGTACACTACACATATACAATACTCTTCACACAGCTGACGTTCACTCATCATTCTCTATCCCGACTGATATCCACTAAAAATATAGCCACAGTAGGGGTGAGCATTTTACATATTAAATGGCAGTTATTGACTTGGATTAATCATCCAATTCTCAACTCCGCACTCGGATGTCACAACCAACAACAACATACACTGTCATTCAATCGGAATTTACTCATATAACATCATTCAGTCGAAATTCACTCAAATCATTCAAGGCTATATTAATCATGTTATTCTTAATAACATATACACACAAGATACAATTCATATTGCTCTCAGCAACACATAACAGAGTACGTACATTCAATCACTCGGAATTATTTGTTCATTATTAAGTTTTTATGTTGCAACAGAGGCTCCCAGTCTTTTATTCAGCTCCCAGCTGATCCAGCCATTTTACTGGTACAAAACCGTTTGCCCTCTCATTTAACACAGTCACTCTCAGCGACAACGGAAGTGTTACGGGCAGCCCCGAGTCCCACTCGGTAGGCTTGCCTTGAGTCCCACCCGGTAGGCTTGCCTTGAGTCCTACCCAAGGTCTTTCATTGTATCTTATATATATTCATTTGATTACCATTTCTATATTAAGCGTCTCACACTATATGCTCCCAGCATTCTCAATGGTGAATCAGATGCATATGGTTTTAATCATCAGGCGTCCCACGCTACATGCACTCGGCATTCTTATCATCATATCTCATACATATTCATTTGATTACCATTTCGATAACAAGCGTCTCACGCTATATGCTCTCAGCATTTTCAATGGTGAATCACATGCATATGGTTTTAATCATCAAGCGTCCCACGCTTTATGCACTCGGCATTATCATTTCGTCACATGCATCTCATGCAGTTCATTAAAGATACATACAATCAGCACAACAATTCCACTTGGAACATGCATCTTATGCAGTTCAATAAGGATACATACAATCAGTACAACAATTCCACTCGGAACATGCATCTTATGTAGTTCAATAAAGATATGTACAGACAGTACAACAATTCCACTCGGAACATGCATCTTATGCAGTTCAATAAAGATACATACAGAGTACAACAATTCCACTCGGAACATGCATCTCATGCAGTTCAATAAAGATACATACCGAGTACAACAATTCCACTCAGAACATACATCTCATGTAGTTCAATAAAGATATATACAAACAGTACAATAATTCCACTCAGAACATGCATCTCATGCAAGCACTAGGCATTTTCATGTTCATCCACATGCATCTCATGCAATCACTTGGCATTCTCATATCAACAGCATGCATCCCATGCAATTCAACATGCACTCATGGACGGAAAGCAACATAACACCACATGACTTAGTAATCACATCCGGGTATATCAAAAGCTATCACTCAACCAAACACAACAATCATCACATTTTAAGTTATAGCAATCAGTAAAGCATTTACACCCGGAACCCGTCCATAAACCATGCATTTGAAATGTAAAACACCCCCTACCTGGAATAAGAGATTCCAGATGCTGCTCGAGCTTTCAACACTGACTGATCGCCCTTCGTTCACTCTTCCTCAACCAAACAACCTCCAAGTCCAGTCGTTAAACTCTGCACTCCGCTGTGGAGGAACCAAAAGCTGTCCTCTCCCACGAGCAGCTCTGCCTCACCAACAGTGGACTATTTCCACATCTCCGAGGCACCCCATGCTGTAGACTCTCTGTAACATCCCAGATTTTTAATTAATTATAAATGTCAGATTAAGGTTATGGATTGATGGAATTAATGGTTAATTAAGGTTAATTGCCAATTAGGCAAATTATTGAATGATGATAATAATAATATTAATAATACAAGAATGAACCATGTGCCTTGGAAGCTGGTGGGCCCGATTCCCTCTCCCTTTCTCTCTCTTTATGCACGCTGGTGGTAGGTGGTGCCTTAGGAGTTTTGGTTTCCTTTCTCTCCCTTGTCCACATAGGGTGTGGGTAATCATTGCTAGGGGAATAGCATTAAATGCTGATAGACTTGAATTAAATGAGGATGGGATGTTGAGATGATGAGAGTGGGACGCTGTTGGGGGCTGAGATGATAAGGCTTCAGCTCCATGTCTTCTCCTCATTTTTCCTTCATTTCCCTTTGGTGGCTTTTCGGAGGATAGAGAGAAATGCTCTCCCTTCTCTCTAAAAACTCTCTGGAGACTCTTCTTCTCCTTCGTCTCCTTTATCTTCATCTTCCTCTTCTCCTTCATCTTCTTCTTCCACTCATGCTTGGTGTAGAACCGAGTGGAAGAGTGTTGCTGTGTAAGGAATAGCTTGGTGAGTGAAACAGCTTGTGGCTATGTGTGTAAGCTGGGTTCCACCTTGTTGTTTTGGTGCTTCTTCTTCCTCTTCTTGTTCCTCCATATGCTGGGTTGGATGGGGCTCGGTTGGGAGCCTGCAGCAGTTGTGTGGGTGCCTCATTTGAGAAGAGTGGCTCACTGTTGTTGAGGCCGTGCTGTGCTGCTGTTGCGAAGAGGAAGGCATAGATGGTGCATGGAAGCTTGGTTGTCCTCCACTGTTGGTGAGGACTGACTCTTGATGCTGTTCTTGTGATGGATACAACGTTGGAGTTCTTCACTGAGCTGGGTGAAGACTGAGTTGAGTCTTGATGACTCTTTCCAGTGTTAAAAGCCAAGCAGGGTGCTGCTGTGGCTGGACCGAGTGGCCCATGTGACTCCTGGAAGCTTCATCCAGGTAAGGGGGCTTTGCATCTCAAATGCATGGATTTCTGGACGGGTTTCCGGGTGAAACTCCCTCACTATGATGCGTGACATTTGATGTGTGTTGTTTTTGTTGATTTTCGAGTGATTAGCGGCCCGGATATGTATGATGTTTATGTTTGTTTTGATGTGATTGATGTCCGTCCATGCAGTATATGTTGATGTTTATGATGATGAATTTGTTATGATGCTTGAGATGCATGTTATATTGATGTTGAGTGCATGGTGTGGCCCTCTACTAATTCCTATGTGAAATTATACATTTAGATGGATGTAATGCGTATTGATGCATATGTTTATGATGAATGGATGATTGGGGGCTGTTATAACTAATATCGAGCGAAATATTGGCATGGGATGATTAATAAAGTTGATTTCCGAGTGGAAATTTCATATACAATGGTGTGAGGCTTAGAAAATGCTGAGTCCGAGTGTATCCCATGAAACAGTCTATGAGGCTTGTGAATAGATTATAAACCGAGTGGATGGCATAGTGATTGCCGAGTGAATGGCATAGTGATTGCCGTGTGGATATGATATTGACTGAGTCATCTGATTGTTGTTGAATTACCGTGTGCATATAATGCTGAATGCTATATACCGAGTGGGCAATCGGATGAATATGCGTTTAATGAACTTGATTGTGTTGATGTGATATAAGACCCGGGTTAGACTCGGGCAGTGCCTAGAGCACTAAGCGTGGGACGCTATTAAGGATTCTGAGATTAATCCTAAAAGACCTCCGAGTTGGACTCGAGGCCATGCTTGGAGCATGAGCATATGATGCTTAATGGAAGTCCTTGGGTTGGACCCAAGGCAGATGCCGAGTGCATTGGAGTTGGACTCTTAGTGAATGTGACCATATGCATCCGATTCGCCACTGGAATACTTGTAGCATGTATATATACCGATCGGTAATCAGATGACATTCCATGGAATATGGCTAAGTCCTGAAGCTGGGCTCAGGCACACTCCTTGAGCAGGGCTCAGAGTGAGTGAAATCCGAGTGGATCAGTATTGAAATCCGAGTGGATCAGTATCCTGGTAGAAGAGTGAATTAGGCTTGATAGCCGAGTGAAATGGGTAAGAAACCCGATCGGAAGATGTTTGTGATTTCTTATGTTGAATGGCAGTGTATGTTGAATGACTGATGATATATATGTATAATTGTAATACGGATTCCATGATTAATCCGAGCCAATATCTGTCATTTAATATGTAATGCTCACCCCTACACTATTTTTCAGTGTATGTAGGTTGGTTTGGATGATGTGGTGTTCTTAAACCCGAGTGTTGGGTGTATATGATAATGGCTGTGTATATAATGTTATATTCCGAGTACATTTGATGTACTAAAGCCTTGGCCGACTCATAATATTAATGTTGTATAACGTATACAAATATATATGTATAGAATCCAAGTGGATGAACATAATCATGAATTTGAAATATATGTATTGGGATCCGAGTGCATGTTAATATATATATACTTCGAGCGATGGTATGATATGCATACCGATTGAATGTGTTGGTGAATGGAAAGTATAAAGATAAGAATCTGAGTGTATGCGCGTGTATATACATATATGTTATGTTGATAACATGGTTATGAATCGGTGGAAGTGTATTGCCGTAATAGTAGTCAGACTTGGAATTAGAGAATACATCTATACAAGTGATTTATGTTGATTTGATGCTTCCTACCGACTAGGAAATGATGTTGTATGAATATTCCTAAGTTAATGAATCCTGAGTGAAATGTAAGTGGCTTAGTTGCTTTTCCGAGTGAGTCTTATGTATGTGACTCCATATCCGAGCATGATTCATCTGTGAGTCTCTTTCTATGTATTGATGGCTCTTGAGGATTCCGAGTGAAGAATATATGGTAAACCCCGAGTAGGGAATGATTCGAGTAATCCGAGTGGAAATCCGAGTGATCCTCTTCTGAGAGGAGAGTTGTTGTAATGACTAAGATTGATTATATTCTAAGTGTATGAATTATGAATGTATCCCGAGTAAACATGGGAACCTATTCCGAGTGAATAGGGTAATATGTGTTCTGAGTGTGTAAGTGTGGAATGAGTCCGAGTGAATTACTTGGGTAATTCCTCTGAGTGTTGAGGAGTTTAGATCATTCCGAGTGGAATTGATTGTGTAGACCATTTCTGAGTAATGAATGGTTAAGGTATTCTCCGAGTGAGAATAGGCATGAATGCCGAGTGTAAGGCCGAATGAGTGTTGGTCGGTCTTGGTATTAGTTACCGAGTAAGATACTGCTCAGAAGATGTGTTAGTTTATGAATCGTTTACCGAGTGAATGAATGTCTCGGTTTTCCGAGTGATTGAATGCCGAGTGACTTCTCGCTTCAGCGAGTGATTCCTCGCTCAACGAGTATGTTGTTTGGGAAGGCTTTCGTATTCGGTTTCGCTTAAGCGAATGGTGGTTCGCCCGAGCGAGTTTGTCGGTCTCGCTCAAGCGGATTTGGATCTCGCTTGAGCGAGTTGACGCTGTATTGTGGTTCGCTCAGGCGCTGTCGGTGCTTCCATGTGAATGGTTTTAATTCCTTTGCCTTCCCTGTCTTTTCTTCTTGGCCATGGGGCCAGCTCTCTTATCTTCATATAAGGGAGTGATTTTATTATGGATCCAGGTTATTCTTTAACTAATTCGCGAAAATTTTCCCTCTAAAATCAGGGTGTTACATTCTGGTATCAAAGCAGACTGAAAGGTCCATGGCCAAGGTTTGCCTACTATGTGGGCGGTTGTATGCAATATGACCGAGTGTCATCATTGCTTGTGAGCTATTATTGGATTTTATGCATGCTTGTTGATCGGACTAGAACCCATAAGTGGAATTAACTGAGTGACTAATATTTCAAGAATTCCCTAGTGTGTTGAATTCGGATTATGTGGGTGGTTATGCCATTTGTGAAGATTAAATTTTATACCCTTTGGCATAAGAATCCAATATGATATATATATGATAGGAGTGATTACTGCAGTTTCCTAGGGATGAGAATTTTAATATGTAATGATTGAATGAATATGAAGTCAGGTATATGTTATATTGGAATTGTGTCTCGGTTTTAATGTGTCAAAACCGAGTGAAGGATTAATTGATGATAGACCACTAGTGTGGTGACCTAGCTGATTGGGCATGATCAAGTAGGATCGGGTATTAGTGAGATGGATACCTAAGAGATTGGAAAACTGGGTGAGAATTAATATGGTGGGATACCTGTTTGGTTTGGGTACTGTCTCGGTTTTGTGATTGAAAACCGAGTGAGTGGTTAATTGAACTATAACCCATAAGGTGTAGTAACCCGACCGGATTTTGTATGATCTTATACTGTTAGACCTTGTGGAACTAGACTCTGTGTTGATTTTGATTCGATGATAATTGGATGTTGTGGAGGTATTTGGTAAGCCTTGGGATTCCGAGCCAGATAATCTGATTGACCTTATGTATTGTTGAGTCAAGTAATTGTATAACAAATTATTGAGGTTTGAAGTGTCTTAAGGTTAAAATCCGAGTACACTTTGGTACTGGATATGGTGATAATGGAAATAATATTATGATGATTGTATATCCGACTGGTGGACTGTGTTTTGCTCAGTGAAGAGAGTTACCAATGTAAAACCCTAATGTTATAATTGAAAATCACATTGAAAACCGAGTGGTATATCTAAGAGAATTTGATGAATTCCTTAGGCTTTAATTAATTGATGGCTAGTGAAGAATGATGAATTGAGGGATTGATTGGCTGATTGACCATGATTTTGTGATGAGTAAGATTAAAGAAAGAATTTTTACTCGGTTTGGACTGGAAACTGATTGCCATTACGCCATTTTATGGTGAGTGTGGTTGGCATTTGATGATTATTACCATGAGATTTACACTAGAATAGGTGTATAGGCTGGATGTATGCTCTGTATGGGTCGGAAATCTATTGATGATATGCATTTTACTGTGATGATGATTGATGTTTGCCGACTGTTAGCATGTGATGCACCAGTGTTGGTGCGTAATAGTGGAAATATGTTGCTTATAGATCAACATTATCCGAGTGATTTTGGTCGGTATGAGTGAAAAGATTATGAGGATGCTGTTTCGGTATGACTCTACATGCCATAGGTATTGTGGCAGTGTGCATTTTGCATTGACTCTATGCAATTGTTGTGACCCTATAGGAATGAGGCATCATCCTATATGTTGGATGCAGCAGTTCATAGGTCGGGCAATTGAGACTGTAGCTGCTTATGGGAATGGCTTGAGTCTATCGGACTGCTCCAAGCAAAGATGTGAGTGTGATGAGTGTACGGTAAATATTAGTGTATCAAAATGTTGATGGGTGAATAAGAGGAATATAATTCTGAGTGAAATAATTTCTGAGTGGAATTATGATGTTCAGAATGAAATATCCTTAGAGGGTGGAGTTTTTTTGAGGCGAAGTGAAGCCTGGATATTGGTGTACTGCTCGATTTGGAATGTTTCTGAGCAGTGAATACCTGAGTGGGTGATTTCCGAGTCGGTTGTCACACTTCCGAGTGGAAGGTGTTAAGAGTGTGATGTCTCAGAATTTCTTGTGGTATGGTTGGTAACCACTTGAGAGATGGAGTTGTGCCGATTGGAAATTGTCTGGTCGGTGAATGCATGGAAAGCATTGGTTTGTAAGTTGTTTTGTGTGGCATGCAGTGTTATGCCGAGTTGTTATTGAGGCAGATTCCTGATTGAATTTCGAGGACGAAATTCCTAGAAGGTGGGGAGAGTGTAACATCCCAGATTTTTAATTAATTATAAATGTCAGATTAAGGTTATGGATTGATGGAATTAATGGTTAATTAAGGTTAATTGCCAATTAGGCAAATTATTGAATGATGATAATAATAATATTAATAATACAAGAATGAACCATGTGCCTTGGAAGCTGGTGGGCCCGGTTCCCTCTCCCTTTCTCTCTCTTTATGCACGTTGGTGGTAGGTGGTGCCTTAGGAGTTTTGGTTTCCTTTCTCTCCCTTGTCCACGTTGGGTGTGGGTAATCATTGCTAGGGGAATGGCATTAAATGCTGATGGACTTGCATTAAATGAGGATGGGATGTTGAGATGATGAGAGTGGGACGCTGTTGGGGGCTGAGATGATAAGGCTTTAGCTCCATGTCTTCTACTCATTTTTCCTTCATTTCCCTTTGGTGGCTTTTCAGACGATAGAGAGAAATGCTCTCCCTTCTCTCTAAAAACTCTCTGGAGACTCTTCTTCTCCTTTGTCTCCTTTGTCTCCTTTATCTTCATCTTCCTCTTCTCCTTCATCTTCTTCTTCCACTCATGCTTGGTGTAGAACCGAGTGGAAGAGTGTTACTGTGTAAGGAACAGCTTGGTGAGTGAAACAACTTGTGGCTGTGTGTGTAAGCTGGGTTGCACCTTGCTGTTTTGGTGCTTCTTCTTCCTCTTCTTGTTCCTCCATATGCTGGGTTGGATGGGGCTCGGTTGGGAGCCTGCAGCAGTTGTGTGGGTGCCTCGTTTGAGAAGAGTGGCTCACTGTTGTTGAGGCCGTGCTGTGCTGCTGTTGCGAAGAGGAAGGCATAGATGGTGCATGGAAGCTTGGTTGTCCTCCACTGTTGGTGAGGACTGACTTTTGATGCTGTTCTTGTGATGGATACAGCGTTGGAGTTCTTCACTGAGTTGGGTGAAGACTGAGTTGAGTCTTGATGACTCTTTCCAGTGTTGAAAGCCAAGCAGGGTGCTGCTGTGGCTGGACCGAGTGGCCCATGTGACTCCTGGAAGCTTCATCAAGGTAAGGGGGGCTTTGCATCTCAAATGCATGGATTTCTGGTCGGGTTTCCAGGTGACACTCTCTCACTATGATGCGTAACATTTCATGTGTGTTGTTTTTATTGATTTCCGAGTGATTAGTGGCCCGGATATGTATGATGTTTATGTTTGTTTTGATGTGATTGATGTCTGTCCTTGCAGTATATGTTGATGTTTATGATGATGAATTTGTTATGATGCTTGAGATGCATGTTATATTGATGTTGAGTGCATGATGTGGCCCTCTACTAATTCCTATGTGAAATTATACATTTAGATGGATGTAATGCGTATTGATGCATATGTTTATGATGAATGGATGATTGGGGGCTGTTATAACTAATATCGAGCGAAATATTGGCATGGGATGATTAATAGAGTTGATTTCCGAGTGGAAATTTCATATACAATGGTGTGAGGCTTAGAAAATGCTGAGTCCGAGTGTATCCCATGAAACAATCTATGAGGCTTGTGAATAGATGATAAACCGAGTGGATGGCATAGTGATTGCCGAGTGAATGGCATAGTGATTGCCGTGTGGATGTGATATTGACTGAGTCATCTGATTGTTGTTGAATTACCGTGTGCATATAATGCTGAATGCTATATACCGAGTGGGCAATCGGATGAATATGCGTTTAATGAACTTGATTGTGTTGATGTGATATAAGACCCGGGTTGGACTCGGGCAGTGCCTAGAGCACTAAGCGTGGGACGCTATTGAGGATTCTGAGATTAATCCTAAAAGACCTCCGAGTTGGACTCGAGGCCATGCTTGGAGCATGAGCATATGATGCTTAATGGAAGTCCTTGGGTTGGACCCAAGGCAGATGCCGAGTGCATTGGAGTTGGACTCCGAGTGAATGTGACCATATGCATCTGATTCGCCACTGGAATACTTGTAGCATGTATATATACCGATCGGTAATCAGATGACATTCCATGGAATATGGCTAAGTCCTGAAGCTGGGCTCAGGCACACTCCTTGAGCAGGGCTCAGAGTGAGTGAAATCTGAGTGGATCAGTATTGAAATCCGAGTGGATCAGTGTCCTGGTAGAAGAGTGAATTAGGCTTGATAGCCGAGTGAAATGGGTAAGAAACCCGATCGGAAGATGTTTGTGATTGCTTATGTTGAATGGCATTGTATGTTGAATGACTGATGATATATATGTATAATTGTAATATGGATTCCATGATTAATCCGAGCCAATATCTGTCATTTAATATGTAATGCTCACCCCTACACTATTTTTCAGTGTATGCAGGTCGGTTTGGATGATGTGGTGGTCTTAAACCCGAGTGTTGGGTGTATATGATAATGGCTGTGTATATAATGTTATATTCCGAGTACATTTGATGTACTAAAGCCTTGGCCGGCTCATAATATTAATGTTGTATAACGTATACAAATATATATGTATAGAATCCGAGTGGATGAACATAATCATGAATTTGAAATATATGTATTGGGATCCGAGTGCATGTTAATATATATATACTTCGAGCGATGGTATTATATGCATACCGATTGAATGTGTTGGTGAATGGAAAGTATAAAGATAAGAATCTGAGTGTATGCGCGTGTATATACATATATGTTATGTTGATAACATGGTTATGAATCGGTGGAAGTGTATTGCCGTAATAGTAGTCGGACTTGGAATTAGAGAATACATCTATACAAGTGATTTATGTTGATTTGATGCTTCCTACCGACTAGGAAATGATGTTGTATGAATATTCCTAAGTTAATGAATCCTGAGTGAAATGTAAGTGGCTTAGTTGCTTTTCCGAGTGAGTCTTATGTATGTTACTCCATATCCGAGCATGATTCATCTGTGAGTCTCTTTCTGTGTGTTGATGGCTCTTGAGGATTCCGAGTGAATAATATATGGTAAACCCCGAGTAGGGAATGATTCGAGTAATCCGAGTAGAAATCCGAGTGATCCTCTTCCGAGAGGAGAGTTGTTGTAATGACTAAGATTGATTATATTCTAAGTGTATGAATTATGAATGTATCCCGAGTAAACATGGGAACCTATTCCGAGTGAATAGGGTAATATGTGTTCTGAGTGTGTAAGTGTGGAATGAGTCCGAGTGAATTACTTGGGTAATTCCTCTGAGTGTTGAGGAGTTTAGATCATTCCGAGTGGAATTGATTGTGTAGACCATTTCTGAGTAATGAATGGTTAAGGTATTCTCCGAGTGAGAATAGGCATGAATGCCGAGTGTAAGGCCGAATGAGTGTTGGTCGGTCTTGGTATTAGTTACCGAGTAAGATACTGCTCAGAAGATGTGTTGGTTTATGAATCGTTTACCGAGTGAATGAATGTCTCGGTTTTCTGAGTGATTGAATGCCGAGTGACTTCTCGCTTCAGCGAGTGATTCCTCGCTCAACGAGTATGTTGTTTGGGAAGGCTTTCGTATTCGGTTTCGCTTAAGCGAATGGTGGTTCGCCCGAGCGAGTTGGTCGGTCTCGCTCAAGCGGATTTGGATCTCGCTTGAGCGAGTGGACGCTGTATTGTGGTTCGCTCAGGCGCTGTCGGTGCTTCCATGTGAATGGTTTTAATTCCTTTGCCTTCCCTGTCTTTTCTTCTTGGCCATGGGGCCAGCTCTCTTATCTTCATATAAGGGAGTGATTTTATTATGGATCCAGGTTATTCTTTAACTAATTCACGAAAGTTTTCCCTCTAAAATCAGGGTGTTACACTCTCCCCACTCGAGATTCTAATCAGCTTTCGAGTGGAAGAAGAAGAAGAAGGGGAAGAAGACGAAGAGGAAGCAAAGACAGTGCTTCTGCATGCACGAAGGAGAAATGCTCCACTCTCATCTCCTTTTCCCAACTCAGCGTAAATGAAGGAGTGAGAGAAAGACCAATTCACTTATACCTGCCCAGAGGGCACATGCGTAACTTTCCAAGCCACTTTTAGCCAATCAGCAATGACTCTAATTGCCCACTAACTCTCGGTCAGGATGTTATAGTTCTCCGCTCCATCAAAGAATTTCGTCCTCAAAATTCACATATAAACTTACCTCAACAAAACAGCTCGGAATATTGCTACCATGTCACTTTAACTAATTGCACATCTTTGCTTCTCAAGTGTTTCACCGACCGATCCATAATTCCAGCCGGCACAGCCACTGCAGTCAGATCCTCTCTGATCTCAACCTCATCATCTGGCCTCACATAAGTGGAGTCGGGTAAGTATTTCCTAAACTGAAACACATAAAACACACTGTGTAAATTTGATAGACGAGTCGGTAATGCAATAGGACCGACCGCTCCAACACTTCATAGGGTCCAATATATTTGGGGTTCAATTTCCCACATATAAATCACCCCATTCAAATTCTGCCACATCACCTTAACCAATGTCACTTCCTTGTTCCTTAGCCGTTCGGCCTTATATTTCCCAATGCTGATCGGTGTACTTCCACCGTCAGCTTCTCCAATTCAAAAGAGTCACTCGGCACAATCATGGACTCACATGGAATATAGGCTCGGAATTGTGACACGTGAAACACATTATGGATGTTAGTTAACGAACTGGGAAGATCCAATCGGTAAGCAACATTACTAATTCCCTCCAATATTCAATATTGTCCGATATATCTCGGATTAAGCCCTTGGC
This sequence comes from Clitoria ternatea, assembly GCA_037962975.1. Lineage (NCBI taxonomy): Eukaryota > Viridiplantae > Streptophyta > Magnoliopsida > Fabales > Fabaceae > Clitoria > Clitoria ternatea. Next base: position 185,772,089 of record CM075672.1, read on the forward strand.
TCTTCAATATTCAACCACTAGAATTTCTTCTTCAAATCGTGATACCTCTTGGAAATACCGGGACGAATACTCAAAAGAGCTCCCATGTGCTTCAGTTAGCACGGTTTGCCAGGATTTACCTTTTGCAGGCACCACCACTCGGTCTCGGAATCTCTAAATTCCATCAATGCCCTCGGTTAATCCCATATCTACCTCTTGAGAATGTCACTCGGAAGCTTCTCATTCAAGAAGATTATTCGGAGTTTGAGGGCAATTCTCTCCCAAAAATCTTTCCACCCAAAAGAATCACTCAGAATCAAAGACCATTTTGAAGACAAACCCGAGTTCAAACTCAGCAGCTCTAAACATCGACCCGAGCATAAATTTAAATAATTCACCACTCAGATATTTACCCCCCCTCGGGGCCATTCACTCGGAAACTTACTCCTTTAAAGTTCCTCTTTCCGCCCAGAAGTACTTTTCCCTGGAAAAAGGTTAGTCGGTGGCACATCCCACGGATTTTAGAGATTTCTCACTCGACGCTTATCCACTTGGAACCGTCTCACTCGGTACCATTCCACTCGGAAGTGTCACACTCAGAGACACTTCACTCAAAAAGTCACACGACTCGGAGATACTCCACTCGGTCTTTATTCAAAAATTCTTCAGCCTGAGAAGTACTTATTCAAATTCAAGCTTTTCTTTATTCGACAGTACCTCTCTCGGAAGAACCCATTCAGAAACGTTTCACCCGAAGACTTTTCACTCGGATTTTGCCTTACTCACAAGTGTCACAGTCGGACATAGTTTTCTTAACTTAGTAATGACTCTCTTAATGATGTTTCACTCGAAAACATCATAACTTTACTCCACTCAGTAGTTCTTTCTCCCAGAAAGATTTCACTCAGAATTATATTCCTTTTCTCCACTCGAAATTATCTCCACATTCTCACACTTGGTAATATGTTAATCTTCTCTGAGCGAATTCTCACCTCCTCGATTATCTCAGCTCAAAGTCATGATCCTTCACTAAATCTTCGGCAATAACCGGCTAGACCCATAAAACTTCTAATTTCAGTGATAGGTTTAGGTCTCACTTATGCCATAACTACTTCCACTTTAGGTGGACCGACAGCAACGCCATCTTTGGACATAACGTGTCCCAGAAACTGGATCCCGTCCAACCAAAAGTCATACGTTGATAACTTGGTAAATAACTGCTTCTCTTTCAGTACCACAGTACTATGTGGAGATGTTCTTTATGCTCCAGGTATGACTCGGGATACCTCTGAATATCATCAATAAATACTTTTATGAACCGATCCAAGTAAGGCTGGAGATATTGTTCATATAATTCATGAACACCACCTGAACATTTTCCACACCAACGGCATTACCACATTTCCAAAGTGGCCATAACAAGTCCCGAATGCCATTTTTGGATATCAGAAGGCTTGACCCAATTCAGTGGTATCCGGACTACGAATCAATCTTAGAAAAGACCAAAGCACCCCATAATTGATCAATCAGATCATCAACCCTCGGTAGTGGATATTTACTCTCTATAGTTAGCTTATCCAATCAGTGGCAATCAATGCATAACTGCTTACCACCATCTCTCTCTTCTTGACCAGTAACATCAGGCACCCTTGTCGGAAAGATCACCTTTCTATGTGACAATCTACCGTCACCTTAATAGCCAATTTATACCAAAAATAACCTCTAATTCTTCGGAGGTAAGCACACAGGGGTTAAAATAAATCTTCTACCCTCATTTTGATATGCTATCACTTACTACCCATTCAACACAACTCTTATCTTTATCTAGAACAACCAGATAGAGTCAGATCATCACCATAAGTAGCTACAGCCTTACCTGCTCGACCTATGAATCGCTGCATCCGGCATACAGGATGACATCTCATTCCCATAGGGGTTACAACAAATACATAAAGTCAACGCAAAGTGTACGCTGCCACAATACCTATGGTGTGTAGAGTCATATCGGAATAAAATACCTTACATTCTTATCACTCACATCAATCATACTTACTCAAATGATACTAATTCGCATGAGAATTAGTGGCAATACACACAAGTCTATAATCAACACACTTATATCAGCATCGTCATTATGCATAATCTAGGGTATATCACATAATAACAATCGTCAAATATCAGTCACCATCACTGTAAAATGGTATAATAATGATAGACTTCCAGCCCTCACAGGGCATATGCCTCGTCATTGGATCTCATCCATCATAAAACCATAATCCGACAGTCTATTAATCCTTCATTTCATCACACATCACCGGCCATAACTCAACTTAAGCCTAGACGATTCACTAAACTCTCTTCAAGTATGCAACTCAAGGTTACAATATGATCTTCAATCACCTTCATCGTTTGCTTTTCATCTTATGGCGGCTCTAGCTTCAACGCTTTATTACACAATTATTTTACTAAGGCTCACCTATTCACAAGAAAAGATCAGTCACTAGACTTAGTAAGTCTAAGGGTTCCTAGAGCCCGTTGTGGAACTCTACCACAACATCCGTCGTTAAGTATGACTCATAAATAGTATAGAGTTTAGACCATCATAGGGTCCAATTACATCAATTCCCCACAACATCCAATCATACAAGATCATGCCAAATCAACGGGGTCACCACGCCTAGTGGCCTCATATCAAATCAATCATTCACTCAGTTTTCACACACCAAAAACTGAGACACGACCCCAATCTAACACGTATCCGATTTCACATTTAATCACTTATCACCTACTCAAATTCCCAATCTAGGGAACTGCAACAAATCACTTAATACATATATCATATAGGGTTCTTGTGCCAAAGGATATAAAACTCCTCCCTTACAATTGGCACAACCGATCATTTGAATTTGAAAACACCACACTAGGGGATTCCTTCAATATTATTCATTTAATCAACTCAAACATGTAAGTTCCATTTCGTTCGACAAGCATGCCTCAGCTACGAGCCACTAGCATGGGTTATACAAGAGACCGAACCAATTAATTCGACTCAATATATAAGAAGGTCTCAACATCCATCACTTTATTTCCTCCCAGTCGACCCATGCTTGAATTAACCTCTAAGCATTTCGTGAACAATCAGACCAGGGTAGTAACAAATCTTCTACCCAAGGTAACATTCAAACAGTAATACCTTTCATCACCGTCCTCACATAAAGGCTCGTAGGCATGTAGCCCACAAATCATGCTTAGGCATGTATCAAATCTAACAGGATATTACAAGTAATTATGATAACCGGTCATATTGCGCACAACCGCTTACTCACAGTAAGCATACCTTGGCCTTGGACCTTTTAAGTCCGCTCTGATACCAAAATGAAACATCCCGACTTAAATAGAAGTAAACCGAGACTAGGGAAAATTTTTCACATTCAGGATAAGAGTCGGGACAACATAAAAGCAAACCCGAAGTCGAGGGAAATAGAAATGACTCAGGGTGCCACTCGCTTGGCAAGTCCCTGAATTGGTTAAGCAAAACCAGTAGAAGTCGCTTGAGCGGGCTCCTACTCGCTAGAGCGAGTCCATCACTCGGTATTTCTTCATTCAGAATTGGGACCTTCGTTCACTCGGGAACGGTCCCCACCAGGTCATACCTCACTCAGAATTCTTACTCAGCCAGATTCTTACTCTTCACTTAGAAGATCTCCTCACAAACGTGGTCCGTTCGGAAGCGTTTTAATCTTCACTCGGTAAATGATTCCCTCAGTTATTTCCACTCGGGATCTATAAACCTTCCTTCACCCGGAAGTATTTTTCCCCAGCCATACGTCACTCGGAGGCACTGCAACCTCAATTCACTCGAAAGTGTTTTACCCATTCCTCACTCGATAATATTTTAATCTTCCTTCACTCGGAAAACACCTTAACCTTTCTTCCCTCGGAAGTGATCTCCTTAATCAAGTTTCACTCGAAAATACTCTAACCTCTCTTCACACGGAAGAATTCACTAGGTTAAGACCTGCTCGAAAACATTTGAACCTTATCCACTCGGAATCGGTTTACTAAGATGCGTTTCACTTGGAAATGTTTTGACCGCTCTTCCCTCGGAAGAAATTCTCTCGGTCAATTCTCACTCGGGAGTATTAAACCCTTCTTCCCTCGGAAGAGGTTCTCCCAGCTATGTTTCACTCGGAGATATCTTGACTATTCTTCCCTCGGAAGTAGTCCCACCGAAGACATCTCTCTCAGAATTATTCTAAGCTTTATTCACTCGGAAAAAAGGCTCTCTCATCTGTATCTCACACGGAACCATTTGGTCCTTGACATTTTTCCTATAACAGTACCTCTTAGATAATTCAACAACTTCATAACATCGTATATAAACATATACTCAGAATACTGGGTAGTTCGAATTCATATATATAAATATGTGTTCAACAAGACAGAGTTCATAAGAGCCAGCCAAGGCTATATCATATCTATAAACATTATGTACACTACACATATACAATACTCTTCACACAGCTGACGTTCACTCGTCATTCTCCATCCCGACTGATATCCACTGAAAATATAGCCACAGTAGGGGTGAGCATTTTATATATTAAATGAAAGTTATTGACTCGGATTAATCATCCAATTCTCAACTCCGCACTCGGATGTCACAACCAACAACAACATACACTGTCATTCAATCGGAATTTACTCATATGACATCATTCAGTCGGAATTCACTCAAATCATTCAAGGCCATATTAATCATTTTATTCTCAATAACATATGCACACAAGATACAATTCATATTGCTCTCAGCAACACATAACAGAGTATGTACATTCAATCACTCGGAATTATTTGTTCATTATTAAGTTTTTATGTTGCAATAGAGGCTCCCAGCCTTTTATTCAGCTCCCAGCTGATCCGGCCGTTTTACTGGTACCAAACCGTTTGCCGTCTCATGTAACACAGTCACTCTCAACGACAACGAAAGTGTTACGGGCAGCCCCGAGTCCTACTCGGTAGGCTTGCCTTGAGTCCCACCCAAGGTCTTTCATTGTATCCCATACATATTCATTTGATTACCATTTCTATATTAAGCGTCTCACGTTATATGCTCCCAGCATTCTCAATGGTGAATCAGATGCATATGGTTTTAATCATCAGGCGTCCCACGCTACATGCACTCGGCATTCTTATCATCATATCTCATACATATTTATTTGATTACCATTTCAATAACAAGCATCTCACGCTATATGCTCTCAGCATTTTCAATGGTGAATCACATGCATATGGTTTTAATCATCAAGCGTCCCACGCTTTATGTACTCGGCATTATCATTTCATCACATGCAGCTCATGCAGTTCATTAAAGATACATACAGTCAGCACAACAATTCCACTCGGAACATGCATCTCATGCAGTTCAATAAGGATACATATAATTAGTACAACAATTCCACTTGGAACATGCATCTTATGTAGTTCAATAAAGATACGTACAGACAGTACAACAATTCCACTCGGAACATGCATCTCATGCAGTTCAATAAAGATACATACAGAGTACAACAATTCCACTCGGAACATGCATCTCATGCAGTTCAATAAAGATACATACAGAGTACAATAATTCCACTCAAAACATACATCTCATGCAGTTCAATAAAGATACATACAAACAGTACAACAATTCCACTCGGAACATGCATCTCATGCAAGTACTAGGCATTTTCATGTTCATCCATATACATCTCATGCAATCACTCGACATTCTCATATCAACAGCATGCATCCTATGCAATTCAACATGCACTCATGGACGGAAAGCAACATAACACCACACGACTCAGTAATCACATATCCGGGTATATCAAAAGCTATCACTCAACCAAACACAACAATCATCACATTTCAAGTTATAGCAATCAGTAAAGCATTTACACCCGGAACCCGTCCATAAACCATGCATTTGAAATGTAAAACACCCCCTACCTGGAATAAGAGATTCCAGAAGCTCCTCGAGCTTTCAACGCTGACCGATTGCCCTGCGGTCACTCTTCCTCAGCCAAACGACCTCCAAGTCTAGTCGTTAAACTCTGCACTCCGCTGTGGAGGAACCAAAAGCTGTCCTCTCCCACGAGCAGCTCCGCCTCACCAACAGTGGACTATTTCCACATCTCCGAGGCACCCCACACTGTAGACTCTCCCCACTCGAGATTCTAATCAGCTTTCAAGTGGAAGAAGAAGAAGAAGGGGAAGAAGACGAAGAGGAAGCAGAGACAGTGCTTCTACATGGACGAAGGAGAAATGCTCCACTCTCATCTCCTTTTCCCAACTCAGCGTAAATGAAGGAGTGAAAGAAAGACCAATTCACTTATACCTACCCAGAGGGCACATGCGTAACTTTCTAAGCCACTTTTAGCCAATCAGTAATGACTCTAATTTCCCACTAACTCTCAGTTAGGATGTTACAAAAAATATTTTTCAAGTTATTAAAAATTGTATATCCACTCTATTTAGAGAGCCACACTTGTAAAATCATATTCAGAAATTCTGAGAGATTTTGGATTGGGTTTTGACCTTGTAATTTTGAGATTGTAAGATTGGGTGGGTTACCCTTTTGCTTATAAGTTCTTGAGTGTGGCACACTAAGACGCTCTAATTGCTCAAAGCTTGTATCTCAAATTCTCAATAGTGGAATCCTTTAAGTAGGTTGCTTGAAGGCAAGACGTACACCGAAGTGGTGGAACTCGTTATATCGGTTTGCAAATCTCTCATCCTTAAACTCCTTTATTATTGAGATTTAATTTGCTTGGATATTTAAGTGCACCATTAACTTGATATAAATTGCTTAATCAATTATTTAGATTAATTTGTTAAAATAATCTAAGTAGTATTCTTGTATTAATTGTGTTAATATTAATTATTTCTTTCTAAGTGCTAAAATAACTTCGTAATTAATTTGACATTATTACTTGTTCTTTTATGTATTATTCATTTTTATTAAATTGATTACAAAAGAATTAATTTTAAAAGCATTCCAATAAAAATTTTTAATACTCAATTCACCCCCCCTTCTTGAGTAATTGAGGCCACTTGGTTAACAAGTGGTATCAGAGCTTGACTCTTGGTAAATTAAGCTTAACAGCTTCAAGAGAACGAATGGCCTCAAATTCTTTAAACCTTTTTCCTGAGGGTAGTGCTACAAGCCGACCTCCTGCTTTTAATGGGGAAGGTTATGCTTTTTGGAAAGAAAGAATAAAAATCTTTGTTCAATCAATTGATCTAAGAGTTTGGAATGCTATTAAGAATGGTCCTTTCATACCTATGCATACTGTTGATGGTAAACAAATAGGAAAACCCATGGATGATTGGACTAGTGATGAAGAAAAGAAAGTACAGTATAATTATAAAGCCAAGAATCTAATCCCTCTAGCCTTAGGTCCCGATGAATTTTTTAGAGTAGTAACATATAAATCTGCCAAAGATATGTGGGATACCCTTCAAATAACTCATGAAGGAACTAGCGATGTTAAGGATTCTAAGACTAGTACATTAACTAGCCAATATGAAAGTTTTAGAATGAATTCTGGTAAGACAATCTTAGAACTACAAAAGAGATTTACTTTGATTATTAATCATCTTATTACTCTTGGTAGATCTTACACTAACAAGGAACTTATCCACAAAGTTCTAAAAAGTCTTACTAGGGAATGGCAACCTCTTGTTACGGCCATCAAGAAATCTCCCAATATAAATGATATGTCCCTTGCCACATTGTTTGGTAAACTACAAGAATAAGAACAAGAGTTGAAAGATTTGAAACATGCGGAGGAAGAAGAAAAAGCCTCAAAGAAGAAAGGGATAGCTTTCAAGGCTACCTCAATAGATGAAAATGAATCCGAGAGTGATCTTGATGATGATGAAGAACTAGGACTATTCGTGAAGTGTTTTGGGAAACTCATGAGAAACAAACGCTTCCAAAGGAGCTTCACAAATAAAGGTAAGAAACCTATCTCTAAAGAAAATAATTCCTCACCTACTTGTTTTGAATATGGAAAGGAAGGGCACTTTAAAGCGGATTGCCCAAACCTAAAGAAGAAAAACAAGGAAAGAAAAAGGAAAAGAAGAGCATATATCGCATGGGATGAAAATGAGATAAGTAGCTCAGACGAATCCGAAAATGAAGAAGCAAACCTTTGCCTCATGGCCGACCACCAAGATGAAGATGATGAGGTAAATTTTCATGACTTAGATAAAGAAGAACTACTTGATGCTCTTGAAGAATTGTATGATAAATTTATAAAAGTTTCTAATAAACATAAGTTATCAAGAAAAACCATTGATACTCTTGAGATGTATCTTATGGAGGTTTGTAAAGAAAACGAACTTTTAAAATTGGAAGTAGTAAAAGAACAAGCATGCTCTAAGACTAAACCCTGTGAATTTGCTAAGAAATGTGACACACTTGAAAAGAAAGTGTTAGATTTAAATAACACACTTGAGAAATTTACCAACGGTAGAGATAATTTAAATGCACTTCTTGGGAAACAACGTTGCATGTTCAATAAAACTGGATTAGGTTATAATCAAGGATCACATGCTTACAAAAAGGAGAAACATTACAAAAATTTCTTCGTACCACCTAGTAAATCATCTACACATTTCATGAAATGCAATCACTGTGGTCTTAAAGGTCACAACTCTTATAATTGTAATGTTAGAAGATTAGGACCAAAAGTTGTGAGAAAAGTATGGGTTCCTAAGGGAACATTTTCACAAACTAACATACAAGGACCCAACATAAAATGGGTACCAAGTTCTCTAACTTGATTTGTTTTGTAGGTATGCTTTAAAGCAAGTAACACCCATTGGTACTTGGATAGTGGGTGTTCGAAATATATGACGGGAGACAAAAGTAAGTTTATATCATTTACTCCTCGAAACAAAGGTTTTGTTACTTATGAGACAACACAAAAGGAAGAATACTTGGAATTGGTAACATTGGTAAAAACTCTTCTACTTCAATAAATGACGTATTATATGTTGAAGGACTTAAACATAACTTACTTAGTATTAGACAATTATGTGACAAAGGATATAAAATTGTTTTTGAATCAAATTGTTGCATAATTGAAAATAAGCTAAATAAGAAAGTAAAGTTCATTGGTCAAAGAATCGATAATATTTACATGATTAATCTTAATTGTCTTGCTTCAAATGATGTGCAATGCTTCATAACTAAAGAGGATGAATCATGGCTATGGCATAGAAGAATTGTTCACATTCATATAGACCATTTAAACAAACTTGTTTCAAAAGATTTAGTAATTGGTTTTCCAAAACTAAAATTTGAAAACAAATTTTGTGACGCATGTCAAAAGGGAAAACAAGTAAAGGTTTATTTTCAAGCAAAAAATATTGTTTCAACAAATAGACCTTTACAGCTTTTACATATGGATTTATTTTGACCTTCAAAGGTTAAAAGTTTTGGTGGAAATTATTATGGTCTTGTGATTGTGGATGATTACTCCAGATATACATGGACATTATTTCTTACTCATAAAAATAAAACATATCAAGCATTTAAGAAACTTGCCAAGATCATCCAAAATGAATAAAATTTGAAAATAGCATCCATTTGAATTGGTCATGGGGGGAATTTGAAAACCAATCTTTTGAAAAATTTGGCATTGAACATAATTTTTTGGCTCCAAGAACTCCACAACAAAATGGAGTAGTTGAAAGGAAAAATTAATCTTTAGCGGAGCTCGCAAGAACTATATTGAATGAAAGTAATATTGCAAAACATTTTTAGGCCGATGCAGTAAATACTGCTTGCCATGTTATGAATTAATGTTTGATAAGGCCTATATTAAAGAAAACCCCTTATGAGCTTTATAAAGGAAGAAAACCAAATATTTCTTATTTTCATGTATTTGGATGCAAATGCTTTGTTTTGAACAATGGAAAGGATAATCTTGGCAAATTCGATGCAAAATCTAATAAAGCAATAGTCTTAGGATACTCATCTACTAGTAAAAGTTATCGACTCTTTAGCAAACAAACTTGTACAATTGAAGAGTCTATACATGTCAAATTTGATGAACTTAACCAAAATCCTCCGAGAAAGGAAATTTATGACCTTGTAGGTACCTTCCAAGAAATGAACTTGGATGATAAAGAAGAAATAAAAAATAAAGAAGATACAACATAAAATGACAAACCTCAATAAAAGGAGTAGATCACAATGAAGAATCACCCTTTCGACAATGTCATAGGTGAAATAACAAAAGGTGTAAGTACTTGAAACGCTATTAGAAATGCATGCAATCACTTAGCCTTTGTATCATAAATGGAACCCAAAAATATCAATGAAGCTATTATTGATGAACATTGGATGTTGGCCATGCAAGAGGAATTAAATCAATTTGAAAGAAATGAAGTTTGGAAACTTGTGCCAAAACCCAATGATCATCAAATAATAGGCGCTAAATGGGTTTTTAGAAATAAGCTAGATGAAAATGGAATAATAACAAGAAATAAAGCTAGATTAGTTCCTAAGGGATATAATCAAGAGGAGGGAATAGACTATGAAGAAACATATGCTCCCGTAGCTAGGTTAGAAGCCATAAGATTATTGTTAGCTTTTACTTGTTGTATAGATTTTAAGCTTTATCAAATGGATGTCAAAAGCGCTTTTCTAAACGGTTATATTCAAGAAGAAGTTTATGTAAATCAACCTCCCAGTTTTGAAAATCACAAATTTCCAAACCATGTTTTAAAATTGAGAAAAGCTTTATATGGTTTGAAACAAGCTCCAAGAGTATTAACAACTCAGTAATTTCTTCTAGAAAATAATTTTGAAAGGGGAAAGGTTAATACTACATTGTTTATAAAACATAAAAACCATGACATCCTTTTGCTACAAGTTTATGTTGATGACATAATATTCAGTGCTACTAACGAAATTATTTGTCAAGAGTTTGCCAAGATTATGCAAGATGAATTCGAAATGTCCATGATGGGAGAACTTACATTCTTCCTTGGGCTACAAATTAAGCAAACAAAAGAAGGAACTTTCATTAGTCAAACAAAATACTGCAAAGAACTACTTAAAAGGTTTGAAATGGATAAAGCAAATAAAATAGCCACACCAATGAGTACTTCTTACTACTTAGACAAAGATGAGAAGGGTAAGGACGTTGAAATAACTAAATACTGAGGTATGATTGGATCCTTACTTAACAGCTAGTAAACCCGATATTATGTTTGCTGTATGTATATGTGCAAGATATCAGGCATGTCCTAAAGAATCACATCTCACTTCCATTAAAAGAATTTTAAAATATCTTGTGGGTACTCAAAATGTTGGTTTATGGTATCCCAAAGGTGTTAAATGTATTCTTGTAGGATATTCTAATTCTAATTTTGCTGGTTATAAATTAGATAGAAAAAGTACCAGTGGTACTTGTCATATGCTTGGAAGTTCTCTTGTTTCTTGGCATAGCAAGAAGCAAGTAAGTGTCGCGTTATCCACAACTGAAGCAGAATATATTGCGGCCAGAAGTTGCTGTGCTCAAATCCTATGGATGAGACAACAACTTCTTGACTTCGGGGTTGTTCTAGACCAAATACCCAGTAAATGCGACAACACCAGAGCCATAAATATCTCCAAAAATCTGGTTATGCATTCACGGACAAAACACATAGAAATCTGTCACCATTTCAACGAGATCACATTTTAAAAGGAGATTGTGTTCTTGAGTATATTGAAACTTCTAAACAATTGGCAGACATTTTCATTAAACCCCTTCCAAAAGAGCAATTTATAAATATTAGAAGGGACTTAGGCATTTTACAAATTTTTTAATTACACTTAAAAATTCATTTTTCTATTTCTTAAAACATTTTTTTGAACATATTTTTAACTTAAAGATTTATTATATTTTATAAATCTTCATATTTTTTAATAATAATAATTTACTTGAGATATACATATTATCTTGAAATACATACTTTTAAAAATCTCTTGTTTTATTTTAAGTCCCTATTTAGTATCTACTTTATTAAAACATATTTCTTTTACATAAAATAATCTCTTATGAACCACATGATCTCAAAAAGTAAATGCAAATTGGCTCTTGATTTTATTGATTTCTTGTAGAAATAAAATCTATGGCACTTGGAAAAATTTTCTTATCCCCTTCGAAGCATTCCAACACATTGTACCTTAACTCATATTTTTCAAAGACCTCTTTATTGCTAATACACATTCTCGTAACCTCTAGTGACCATCTCTCTGAAATACTCATGACTTATCTAAAAGGCAAAAAGAAAAGAACAAATTCCTATATACATATTCCTTCACGTGACACCATATCAGGAAATGAAATCATGCTTAAAGTATTGACCAAATGGAACCCTGTAATCCTCTTGCACTTCACGTGAACTCTAAGTTCCCCCTCGTGACTTCAATAAAGTCCAAACATGATTTTCAAAGCTTATCTCGTGAACAATAAGGACAAAATTCCCTTTCCAATGCATTTCTCGTTCCAATCTGTGCTGGGTAAAAGAGAGGAATCGATTCCTCCTCATTTTGAATCGATTCCTATGCTGTATCCTGTGCCTATAATTTGCCAAAATTATATCAAATGAATCGATTCCCTTTTTATTGAATCGATTCACGTGCCATAAATACAAGATGAATCGATTCCTCCTACACTGAATCAATTCATGCATCACGCCTTATACCAGATGAATCAATTCCTCATCCAGAGAATCGATTCCTCATGCCACTGCTTCTATAAATTGACGTGATTTCTATGTTTTCCTCACAACACTCCTTTCCTATTCCAGTCCTTATTTCTATTCTCCAAAAACCTCTCTGTCTCTTCCATCTCCTTTAAAAACATGGCCTCTTTATCCCAAAACAAGAAGAAAAGAAGAGGAGAAGCTAGCTCTTCATCAAATATCAATGATCTCTTAAGATTTTTTGATAATCAAACGCAACTTGAGAGGTACCTCAAAAAATATTTAGAACGACTCCTCATACCTGCTCATTGGCTTGATGTTCCGCACTTTAACGAACATGATTTTCCTATACTCAACATCCTTAGGCAACAAAATCTTTTGGAGTTCGTCGTACTTGAAGAAAATCATATTTATCCTGAGTTGATTAGAGCCTCCTACTCAACATTAAGGATCTCTAATGGACTTTTCCTAGCCAAAATCAAAGGGGTAACCATTACCCTTGATGAGAATGTTCTTCATCAAGTCGAGAAGCTTCCACTCTATAATGTTGATTTCTTAAGCTTTGAACCTTCTCCCAATTGGGAATATAATTCTATTGATGCTCGTGCTTTTCTAAATCTATCTTCTGCGTCCAAAAGCATCGTTGGGGAACTAAACATTGACCATCGTCTTCTGCACTACTTCTTAGTCAAAATCATTCTTCTAAAAGGGTCAAACAATGCTAGAGTAAGTGAGAATCAAACTCTTATTCTTTAGGCTATGCTCCATGAAAAAAAGATAAATTGGACCAAACTTATTTGCAATCATATGATTGACTCTAAAAGACTCATAAAACTTCCTTATGCTATTTTAATCACCAAGCTTCTCAAGCATTTCATTGTTGATCTTTCAAATAAAGTAAAGGAAGCAGTAGGGCGCAAAGGTAAAATAGGGAGCACTCATCTCTCAAAAATGGGTTGGCACAACCAAGATGGTGCGTGGCAATACTCACCTCCACATACACAAAGCAGTGATGACAATGATGATCAACCTCAACAACAAGCATTTCCACTACCTCCTATAAATCTAAATAATGATTTCTTTAATAGATTGACCTCTTATTTTAATACCCGCTTTGATGCAACAAATGCTTACTTTGATGGGATGACTTCTCGCATTAATGGAATAGAGAACAATATGAATGCGTGTTTTGACCAAATAGAAGACAACATGACTACCCACCACAATGAACTCTCTCAACAATTTTCTGAGTTTTGATTTTTTAATCCTTAAAGTTAGTCTTTGTTGTATCTATAATATCCCGATTTAAAAATTAACCACCGAATGAGATTAGTGAATGAGCTAAGATTAATTATAGATTAGAGAGCTAATGGTTAATTAATTAATGTTAGTGGCCAGGTTGAATTGACGCATGTACCCCTAGAGTATATAAGAGCTTCGGCTCTTCTCTTCTCCACTCACTTCCTCATTCACGCCAATCCGCTTGCCAAGGGTCGAGAGAGAACTGAGAGTTCCTCTTCAAAGGAAAACAGAGACATTGTCTGATCCTCTTCTCCTGCCTACTTCCCTCTTTGTTCTCTTCGTCTTCCTCTTCATCTTTTTTTCCACCCAAAACTGTGTAGACCCGAGTGGAACGGTGTGGCTATGAGGGAACAGCGTAGTGGCAGAAGAAACAGCATGGTGTTATGTCCTAGAGGTTGGATCCTCCTCTGTTCTTCTTCTTCTTCTCTTCTCTTCCATCTAATGGGGCTGCATGAGTCACGGCGTGGATGATAGCAGCATGGGGCGTCTCCGTTTGTGGGAAATGACCCACTGAGTTGAGAGCTATGGGCCTTTCTTCGAAGGAAGCAGAGACGCTGTTCTATTCTCTTCTCCTATACTCCTTCCTTTCCTCGTTGAGCCAGAGAGGGTGAGAGTGTACATTCTCCTCTGCATGTAACCAGTCTTCTTCCCTACTGTTCCTCATCTCTTTCCTCGTCGTCTTCTCCTTCAACCAACCCAGTGACGTTGGGATATCTTGGGGCTGGAACCCTTCATTTTTGGCAAGATCAGACTGTTCGTGGGTATGGAAACGGCTTTGGGTTCTCCATGCTAAGTGCTGAGTCCAGCGTCTGAACCCAGAGATCGTGTGAGTTGGAGGGAGCGGTCGAAGGATGATTGGTCGGCATTGTTAGCTCGAGGAGCTCCTGGAATCTTCATTCCAGGTAGGGGGTATCTTATACCTTAAATGCATGGGTTATGGACGGGTTCCGGGTGTTAATGGCTTGCTGCTTCTGTGTCTGATTTTGTGTTTTATTTGCATGAAGAGTATATGATACCCGGATGCATAATGTTTATGAATCGAGTGTTGCATTTTTAGTTCCGTCCATGGATTGCAGGTTAATAGTCTTGAAAAATGTTGAATGGATGCATGGAAAGAATATGCTAAGGTACTGTTGATGATTACCGTATGACTTGTGTGTCATGCATGTTAATATGACTTTGAATGCCGTCTGCATGTGGAAAAATGTTTAGTGAGTCTGATGGTATACCGTGCCGATTGCATGTGATGCATGTATTACCGAATGAAAGTTGTGTATGAAATCTGTGCTGTGTGTTGAATCCGCGTGTGGCGCATGGGATGCGTTAATGCTGGGAGCATGTAGTGTGGGACACTCCCATCGGTTATAAAAGTGTGGGACGCTGATAAATCCTTGAGTGGGACTTAAGGTAGCCATTGAGTGGGACTCAGGATGCCCGTGAACACCACCGTTGGCGCTGAGAGCGTTGGTGTCACATGTGTGGGGAAACGGTTTGGTACCTGTAAAATGGCCAAGTCAGCTGGGAGCTGAATAAAAGGCTGGGAGCCTACGTTACAATGAATGAAAACCGATTACACACGAATACGAAACCGAGTGAAATAATCTATGTACATGTACTGTTGATGTTGATTGAAATTTGATTACGTTAGTGTGTGATAATGCTATTGAAATGATAGATGCATATAGCTGAGTGATAGATGGTGGATTCTGACTGGTAAATGTTTTATGTGTATTCTGATTCATTGGCATTATTATGTTACTGGTTGTTGCTATATTAATGTTATTGAAATGATATGTGCATATGGCCGAGTGATAACTGGTGGATTCTGATCGGTAAACGTCTTATGTGTATCTTGATTGATTGGTATTGTTCTGACCTTAATTGCTGCTATGTATAATTATATATATATATAATGTTGCATAACTGAGGAACAATCCGAGTCAGTATCTATCATTTAATATTTAAGATGCTCACCCCCTACACCATTTTTCAGCATGTGCAGGTCGAACTCAAAATGTGGAGAAAGCCTTAACCCGAGTGATGGGTATTTATGTTGTTATAGTGTACGAAGTGTGTTGTACTAAATGTATATAGTTATATTAAAGCCTTGGTCCGCTCCCATGTAAAATGATGGGTAAACATATTTATTCATAAGGATTGATTATGAGAATTATAGACATGGTGTCACTTGTATGGGATTATAAGTATTGGTAAATGTATAATGTTAAGATAATGAGTATTCCGAGTGTATGATTATGTATATACATATATGTTGTATGTTGGTGACTTGTGTTTGGATAGACTAAGAGATGTTGTTGGATAGGATATTGCTAAGTTAATGATTTTTTGAGTAGACATAGTTGTGAGAGCTATCTCCGAGTGAGGCTATAAATGATTGTGCCTTCTTGTCTGAGTGGTGAAGACTTACAGGATTCTGAGAGAAATCACTTTAGATGAACCTACACTGTGTGGGATTCGATGGGAGAATTTCCCGGGTAATGATAGGCGTAAGTACCACCGAGTGAAAAATATGAGTATAACCCTAAGTGGGGAATGGTCTAGGTATGCCCGAGTGGAGATGCAGAGTGAGCCTCTTCCGAGGGAAGAGTTGTTATGATGGTTTAATTGGGATAAATTCTAAGTGTATGACCTATACATAATCCGAGTGAACGAGGATCCATATTCCGAGTGGTTAGGGTTCGAATGAGTCCGAGTGGGACTTAACTTAATGGTTTCCCCGAGTGAATAAGATAGGATACACCGAGTGGATCGGGCTGGAATATTCTGAGTGGCGAATGTGAATTACATTCTGATTGTATTAAGGCTGAGATATACCGAGGGGTGTTGATTGGAAGATATTCCGAGTGAGGAAGGTTTATAGATTCTGAGCGGAATAGTTATCACTTTCCGAGTGGATTGTATATGTGACCCTTGTGGATAAAAATAAAGGACTAAGTATAATATGTTGGGGTCGATCCTGAGTGAATAAAACCCCGATCCCGAGTGTTTGGATAGCCGAGTGTGTTACTCACCTCAGCAAACAAGGTATTCGCTCCAACGAGTGTGAGTGCATGGAAGGTTTCCGAGTTGGATTCGATTAAGTGAATGGGTGTTCACCCAGGCGTGTTAGGCAGTCTCGCTCAGGCGTATTGGATCTCGCTCGAGCGAGTGTGTGCTGTGTTGTGGGTTCGCTTAGGCGCTTTATGTCTTCCGCTGGCTGCCTTGCGATATCTCGCCCAAGTGACGTTGGGTCTCACTTGAGCGAGGGTGTACTGTTTGGGACGGCTTAAGCTATGGTGCTTCCACTATTTGCCAAATGAGTGCTTTATTTCTCCCTTGCCTGTCGCTCCATATTTTACCCGGTTGTTTTATGGTCTATTTGGGTTCATTATTTTGGAAAATTTTCCTTTGTCCCAGATTTATTTTTATTTAATCTAGGATGTTTCATTTTGGTATCAGAGCAGACCAAAAGGTCCATGGCTAAGGTTTGCCTACTTTTAGTGGGCGGTTATGTGCGATATGACCGGTTGTCATCATTGCTTGTGGTATTCTGTTGGATTTGATGCATGTTTAACCATGAATTGTGTGATTGTATGCATGAGTTTTATGGAGGACAGTGGTGAGAGGTATCAATGAGAAAATGTCGATTTGGGGGTGGAGGATTGTTACTATCCTGGTTCAGTTGTTCATTATGTAAGAGGTTGTTCTAAGTGTGGGGTTGAATGAGAGAAAAATGGAATGACAGGTGTTGAAACCTTCATGTATATTGAAACTGATTAATTGATTTGATCTTTTGTGTAGGCCCTATTAGTGGCTCGTAGTTGAGATATATTAATCGAATGGATTAGAACTCATATTTGAGTTGATTAAGTGAATAATATTGAAGGAATTCCCTAGTGTGGTGTTTCCAACTTAACTGATCGGTTGTAATGTTTGTGCCAAGGATACATAATTCATCCTAAGAGTATAAGTGATTTATTGCAGTTTCTAAGTTGCCAGGTACATATTTTTGGCACGTGAATCCAATATGGTATAGGATGTGATTAATTGATTAGTTGCAGTTTCCTAAGTTGGAAATCTGGGTATGTGATAGGTGATTAAATGTAAAACCTGATGCGTGCTTGGTTGGGATTGTGTCTCGGTTGTTGGTTAAGGAAACCGAGTGGATGGTATTAGGCTTTATAATATTTGGATGTTGGGGTGTGACCCACGATGGATAAATAGTGATCCCTTATGAATTCTAAGTCTGATAATTTATTAATCTTATGAGTTGTTGAACCCGAGTAAAACAATTACATAGTAACTCATTGAGGCTTGAATTATTATTGTGTGATGGTTTTTATTGTGTGATGATTTGGGTTGGACTCGGTCTTGTGGTTGATAACCGAGTGAATTATTGGTTGAATTATGACCCATAAGGTGTAGAAAACTAATTGGATTTAATGTGATCTTATGTAATCAGACCTTGTGGAATTAGACACTATGGTGATCTAGGCTCGGTGATAATTGGATGTTGTGGGCGTACTAGGTGACCACTGCAAATTCTGAGTCGGATAATCTGATTGACCTTATGAATTATTGAGCCAAGCATGTAATGGTATAATGAATTGTTGAGGCTTGAATTGTTTTGGGGTGAAATGTAAATAATAAATGGGGTACCTGATTGATAGTGACTAGTAAGGTAGAAATCCGAGTACGCCTGGGTATCGATTATGGTGGTATTAGAAATCATACTATAATGATAATTGCATGACCGATTGGTGGATTATGTCTATGCTCGGTAAATCATTAGGCTTAAAAATTGATTGGTGGTCTGTGAAGTGTGATGAAATGAAGGATTAATAGGCTATCGGATTATGGTATTAAGACGGATGAGATCCAATAATGTACTATTTACTCGGTAATGATTGGAGGCTGATTGTTGGTATGTCAGTTTGTAACTAAGTGAGTACCTTGTGGGGGCTGCTGAGACGCCCCCAAAAATAGGGGAAAATTTTTCACGTTTTTGAAGAATATTAATTAATCAATAACTAGAGTAATGAAGTATCATCTCCATTCCCCTGGATCTATAATAAACCACTCCCATATATGAAGATATGAGAGGGTGTATAACTTTAAAACAAGACTTTTATTTAGATAATCAATCACATAATCTTCAACAAGAATAGTTGAAATATACGTTAATTTAAGAAGCACAAATGATTATGAAATGTGGTTCAAGGATACTTCAATTGATTTCTAAAATTAGGACAAATATATGAATATTTAGTCTTAGAATATATTGGGACATGTCACAAATATCACCTATTAGTCCCAAATTGAAAGTCATAAAAAGTTGGGTTTTAAGCCCTCTTAAACTTGAATTTTCCAACGCAGTGGGTTCGGTATTTTATGCCTCATGAGAGTTTGAAAACTCCAATTGAGGTAAGACCAATTTTCACACCTCCGTGACTTAATTGTCTACAACTTTCATGAAGAAGTCGGAGGCCAAAAATGTCATTAAGATGCCCAAACGGCCCAAAAACAGCAAAGAGCGCTTATCGGGCAATCCTGTTGTAGCTAATCGATTAGCCCAAGTACCTAATCGATTACAATGCCTGTAATCGATTACGAATACCTTTATAGTCGATTACTCATGAAATAGAACGCCTATAATCAATTAGGAACACCTTTGTAATCGATTACGCATACCAGAATGCAGAAATTATGCAGAAAATGCATAATTTTGGAACTTCTAACCCCCCTAACTTTTTCATATCAACTCCAAACGCTACCAAATTTTGACACCAACTAAAATACACCAATTGTGACATGTGGCCACCAGCCTCACCCAAAAATTCTCAAAAATGAGAAAATTATGCAAATAAATGCGTTTTGTCCATTCCTGAGCCTTTTTGAGTAACATAGGGGTCTATTCTCAATGGAATTGACCCGCTCCAGTTCCTATAAGTCACAATTCATGTATTTAAACTATTGGAACCACCACACACTATCTAAAACTCATAAAACTCATTTTGACCCTATTGGTTCCTTGCTCATACATTAAAACAACTATACAACATCTCCAACATACATCCTAAAGGCTATAATTCATGATTCTCAACATCCATTCATCAATTGGCTAAGATTTAAACATCACAATGGTATTATACCTTACCAAAGGGCATTAATGAAAATGAGCCATACACACAAGATCTCATTTTCCTACTTGACCCCAAAATCATCATTTACCATATCAAGATTACAAAATTGGGCATATATGCACCATGTACCATACAAAACAAAAACACGCCGGCCAAGGCTCTCCCATTCCCTTTCCATATTTACCTTCTTCAAACTCAGCCTCCAAGATAGTAGGATTCAAGTCATACCTACATCAACTTTAAAAATGGCAACGGGGAGGTGAGTAACATAATCCAAATGAATTAAAGTCATACATTACGATGAAACATATGTATACTTGCTTACACATTATTCATTTCATCACATCATACATTAGACACAACACATCTCATAATCACAAGTATACATTCACAATATCAATCATTTGGATTGCCATACACACACATAGGGTTAGTATTCCACTCTTTCCCTTATCAATTCTCATTCATCCGTTGCCACCATAGGCTTTCAACTAGGCATATCTCCAGCTATATGCAAATGCTCTTAAAGCTAATGCATATGCATAAGAATTTCTCATCAAACAATTAATGCGGATCCGACTGTGGGAAAATATATCATTAAATCAATTATGGGACAAGCATAGGTGTGCTACTATGCCCCTACTGCAGTAGAAAAAATTGTGTACACATATATCTCAATTCATGCATGCTTACATTCTCATAATTTTACTGGTACCAAACCGCTATCGCCCATTTATAGCACTAGTCACCCTGTGACTTGCGGATCAACATCGTGGCCTCCACTACCACAAGTGCTACGGGCCCCTCCCGAACACACATCGAGAGAGCCGTGTCCCGTCGGACACCGAGGTAAACTCGCTCACCATAGAGCCGACCGCCCACTGGGCCCGCCACATAGGGTGCCTCGTCACCAAACTATGGACAGCTTCGTGACTCATAAACCGAGTCACAGGGGAAAATAACAATACGCTCGTGCACTGAGCCGCCCTCCCACTAGGCCCGCCTAGTGGAACCCCCTAATATTCCACATAGACAGCTAGGATATGCCATGGATGCAATGCAAATGCAAATCAAGTTCATCCTCACACTATGCATTCTAGATGCCACTCCATATTCAATCATTCATCACCACCACTTGGTGGATTTCAATATTCTCATTATTCTCATCCAATCCCAATTCTCTTTTGAACTCATTCACATCAATAGTTAGTGGTATACACATTCAATAAATCATACACACAATTTGGGATATTCACATCACAATATTATCCCAACATGATGCCACATAACAATCATTATTCTAAATGCATTCAAATCATAACATTATCACATCATCCATTCAACAATCATTAACATAATCATATATACATATTTTCACATCACCAATGGATAAAATCATGCATTTAGAAAAGTTACCCCCTCCTACCTCAAGTGAAGTAGTGATCAACGCGGTTTGATGGTCCCGCCTCGTCAATGGGGTCACTTCCTACATCACAATACATTATACAATCAATTTTCTACTTACTCATTAAGATTCAAATACTTATATATCAATAAATACTTGCTGTTTTTATTATTATAACTCTCAAAACTCTTTTATTTCATTTTATCCACCATAACCACCATGGTTAGGTGCTACCCTTTATTATTATGCATTCAACAACCAAACCCTTTCATGGGTTTCTCCATTACAATCTTCCACCAACAAAATATCATCACCAATGACCCTTAAACATCATATCTCACCTTTATCATCAACAATTAATACTCATCAACCTCCATTATGCATTTCCCCCAAATTCATGAAGTTAGGGTTTCATAAAATTTCCAACAACCTTCATAAATATTCTTCTCCTTCCAATAATAAATACATCCACTTCCTTACTTCACAAAGGAACCTTACTTTTATAAAATCCACATTAAACCCTTGCATTAATTACTCTTCTCAAGAGCATCCATTCACATGCATAGCTCCCAAAACACATAATACCACATACTCTTAACCAAAACCTTAGCAAAAATATGGGTATACTTACCTCAAAACCCAAAAACGAAAATGGGTTCACTAGAGGGAGAGAAAGCTGCGAAAATGAGGAAGAGAAGGAGGAAGACAGCAGCTCCACAAGCCTCCTTCAAGCTCCACTTCAAACGAAATTAAGAAGGAGTGGAAGATGAAACCAAAATGCTAGGGTTTGGAAAGAAGAAGAGAGGAAAAATGGAGAATATGATGAAGAGAAGAAGAAGAAGTAAAAATGCCTAATACCATCAGCAAACACACGTGAATAAGCAAGGGAAAAATAGAATTTCCAATTTATTTTTAATCCAACTCATTAAAACTTCATCGTTTCTTAACCAACAGGTTCTCCGTTCGGGCTCAAACATCATCTAAAAATTATTCCGAATACATATTCGGATTCCCAATAATATTCTCTTCAGCCCTGACCAATATCATCTCATTCCGAGATACTTGGTCCGACACCCATATCTCAACCGGGCTTAATTTCAGCTCAACCGGTCTCTAAAAATTACCAAAAATTCCCAAAATCTTAATTTAATTATTCTCAATATTTTGGGATGTTAAATACTCCATATACCAATTTCTAATATTTATTCCGGTAATTAATTCTCTCATTTTAAAATTTGGGATGTTACAGCTGCCATTATACTGTTTTAAAGTAATGGTAAATGATATTTTATGATTGTTGTTGCGTGATGTGCCCTGGGTGGTGCATACTGATGATGTTTGTAACATCCCAATTTTAATAATAAGGAACCAGACAAAAATAAAAGCCATTTAAAATGACAAGTTAGAAGAGGAAATCTGTTCACTAATTACCCTTAACTTAATTAACTAAAAAGGTGTGAGGTGATTAGCGTTAGAAGATGCTGATGGGACAGGGTGGCGTAGGCAGGACTACTGCTTCACGTTTCCCCACCCCACCATCCTGTTCTTTGTGCGTGTGTTTATATTGGGTGATGGCCCCTTGCCCTTCACTCTTGAGAACTCTCTCTGTGAACTCCCTCTTCTCTCTTCTTCTTATTCTCTTCTTCCCCTTTTTCTTCTCCTTCTCTGCTTTCTACTCCATTCCCTATTCGAAAGCCAAGTGACGGTGCGGCAGAGAAGTCAAGCTCCCTCATACGGGTGGAGGACGAGTGTCGAAGCAGAAGAATCTCTCGGAGTCTCGCAGTTGGTAGGAGGAGTACCTTACATATTAAATGCATGGGTTACGAACGGGTTTGGAAGACATTGATAATTGTGGAACTGTATTCTGTTGTATAATATGCTTGCATGTTGAATATCCGAGTGCATGACAAGTGAGAGTGAGTGTTGCATGTTATCATCGTCCCTGAGGATGCATATGTTACCATAGAACCCGATTGCATGACTGTGTTGTGTTGATGAGAATGCTTTATTGAATCTGTTCGTGTTTATAGGAATGTATGCGTTGATTGAGTCCTGACACTGTCATATACCGTTTGCATGTTGTATTACGGTTGATTGGAATGCTTGTGTGAACTTGTTAATCTTCATGTAAATGCATGCGTTGATTAAGTTCTGATACTGCTGTGAACAGAGTGCATGTTAAACTTAAGTTGATGAAAATACTCATGGAAGCTTGATATTGATTGACACCGACTGCATTAGACTCATATGCTGCTATGATCATGATTGCATGGAAGTTTGTATATGTTAAATTAACATGCGGAGTTCTGAGAATGTGAATTACCGACTGCATGTGAAATATGTGTGATTGAATAAGAGGATGTGTGTATGAATTCAATGCTGTGTGTTGAATCCGCGTGTGGCGCATGGGATGCGTTTGTGTTGAGAGCACGTAGTGTGGGACACTATCATCGGTTATTCAGCGTGGGACGCTGCAAAATCCTTGAGTGGGACTCAAGGTAGCCCTTGAGTGGACCTTGGGCTGCCTGTGAACACCTCCGTTGGCGCTGAGAGCGTTGGTGTCACCTGTGGGCAAATGGTTGGGTACCTGTAAAACGGCCAATCAGCTGGGAGCTGAAACGGTAGCTGAGAGCTATGTATAAAAGGCTGAGAGTCTATGTTGCAACGTTAGAACCGATTACACACGTATGCGGAACCGAGTGAATAATCTGTGCATATATGGCTACTGATGTTATGTGGAATTAATTATGCATGTGATGATGTTAGTGAAGTGGTGTTTACTTGTGAATGAGTGCGTTATTCCATGTGCATGTGTTATAATTGCTGACTAAAACCTGCTCCGTGAATGTATAATATGTTGTTGAGGAGTTGTGAATACATTTATATCTGAGTGAGAATTGTGTATTCTGATTGATAAATGTTATGTAGAGATATCCTGACTTAAGGACCCTTAGCATTGTGTCACTGACTGTGGAATGTTAATATTATTGAGTTGACGTATGATTGTGTGTATGTGTGGGTATATGTTGTTGTATGAACGTGAAGTACCCTGAATCGGTATCTATCATTTAAAATTTAAGATGCTCACCCCTGCAGTGGCAATTTTTCAGTGAATGTCTCTCGGGATGAGGATCAGAGGTAGAGTTGGAACGCCGGATGAAATGCTGATGCACTATGGAGGCTTTATGACTGTGTACATGTCGCATAAAATGTTTTAAGTTAGGCCTTGGCCGGCTCATGTCTGATGTTAGTGTTTTGAACAAACAAAATCCTTATGGGACGGAAAGAGTATGATAACGTGTTTGTAAATATCAATATACACTCTTATATATATATATAGCTACGTGTATGCCATGCTGCATGTTTATCTCATTCCGTGTGTGATGATTGAGTAGCATATACATATTCATACTCTGTTGGGTGCGCAGGGATAGTATGACTTAGTATGAAGGAAGCCATGAAACTCTTAATGAGAGGTTTAAGTTAGCAGGAGAGCTTGGGCCGAAAGGGGCTATATCGCCGAGTGAGAAACGAGCAAAATCCCCGAGTGATCATGAGAGCGGTCATTACCGAGTGGAAATTATAAGTAAAACCTGAGTGAGGAAGAGTTTGTATTCCCGAGTGAAAATCCTGAGCGATCCTCTCCTGAGAAAGATGTTAGTGTAGTGGGTTAGAATGGAATGGATTCCGAGTGTAAGATATTTATAATCTGAGTGAATTAGCTATCATTTCCGAGTGAATAAGTGAAGGACGACTCTGGGTCCGAGCGTCTACTTAGCCGAGTGTGGCTCCCCGCTCTAGCGGGCAGGATACTCGCTCCAGCGAGTGCGGTTTTGGGAAGGCTTGTGATGGCCTCGCTTAGGCGGAGTCATACCTCGCCCGAGCGACTAGGACGGTTCGCCCAAGCGTGTGGGATCGCGCTGAAGCGAGTAGATGTTAATGTGGAACTCCGCCC
Organism: Clitoria ternatea; assembly: GCA_037962975.1. NCBI lineage: Eukaryota > Viridiplantae > Streptophyta > Magnoliopsida > Fabales > Fabaceae > Clitoria > Clitoria ternatea. Next base: position 185,797,629 of record CM075672.1, read on the forward strand.
AATTAATTACCTCCCTCTTCCGTTGTTGCTTTATCATGTCTCGCTCGGCGGTGTTGGACCCCGCTTGAGCGAATGGACGTTGTGGTGGAATTCGCCCAGGCGGTGTCGTGCTTCGCTGAACTGGGCGGAGTTGGTCCTTAATCCATTCCTTCCGCAGGTAGCCATGCATGTGTGTGTTCCTTAACTTTCCCTTGCCTTCCTCTTCTCTTCTATGCCAACTGACCAGTGGTGGTCTTTGTGAAAAGTTTTTCTGTGTTTGGGTTAATTAATAATTAAAAATAAGGGTGTTACAATGTTGATGTAATGTATTGCTTATATATGTATGTGTGTGAATTGCAATAATTTTTATGAACTAGTATTGGCTGAGTGAATTTGGTCGGTGTGAGTGAAAGGAGTGTAATGTATCTTGCTCCGGTACGACTCTTCATTCCATAGGTATTGTGGCAGCGTACACGTTGTAGTGACTCTATGTAATTGTTGTAACCCTATAGGAATGAGACGTCATCCTATGAGTTGGATGCAGCAATTCATGAGTCGGGCAAGTGAGGTTGTAGATGCTTATGGAGATGGGAGTCCATCGGACTGTTCTGAGAGAAAATAAGAACTGTATTGAGTGGAAAGTGATTGTTAGTTTATCAAAATAAGGATTGAAGGTTGTTTAACCTTGATATGTTTACCTCCGAGAGGATCAGAGGTTATTGGGTATGAATTAGCTATTAAAATAAGGATTAGTTATTGAAATAGGTGGGTGACTGAGTCTGTCACTAAAAATTAAAAATTCTATAAGGCTAACCGAGTGATGCTGTGGGTTTAATGAGGAAACCAGGATCTTGAGCCAAGATAAATTGTGAGGTGAGGAACTTGCTCGAAATGGACTAGTATATTCCGAGCGTGAGAAAGTAGAAATAATTCCGAGTGAAAACCTTCTGGGAGAAAGGACTAACGAGTGAAGTTATGGTGTTCTGAGTAAATCTCATAGAGAGGATCATTACTAAGTTAAGGGAATTGTGTCCGAGCATAACACTTCTGAGTAGGGTAAGATTCGAGTGATGTGACTCGGAGCGTGACGTTTCTGAGTAGAATAGTACCCGATAGACGGTTTCCATCGTGTGAAATCTCTAAGTCTGTAGGATGTGCCCCTGACTAATCTTTACCAAAAGAACTTTTGGTCGGAATGTAGGGCTTGGAATAGGTAAGTCTCCGAGTGAATTTTCCCAAGGAAGAGTAAATACCTGAGACGTAAATTTATCCATAGATGTGTTCGGATTGATGTTTGGAGCTGCTGAGTTTGAACTCAGATTTGTATTTGAAGTAGGCTTGAATTCCGAGTGAAAATTTGGGTAAATGGAAAGTTTTCCAGGTAAGAATTACCTTCAGACCCCAAATAACCCTTTTGATCGAGAGTTCTAAGTGACCTTTCAGGGTGTAGGCATGGAGTCGGCTGAAGGAATGGTTAGAAATTTGAGATTTTGGAACCGAGTGTGATGCCTGTAAAGGATGAATCCAGGCAGTCTGTGCTGATTAAAGCACCTTGAAACTCTGTTGGGTGTTGGTTTCGGTTTTGCCAAGATATATTATGGGTTAGAGGAGAAATTTTGTGGTTAGACATTGAATACCCGAGAGTTTAATCCGAGATTAATCGGACATTGGTGAATATTTTGTGGGGATCGGTAATGTTGTTTACCAACTAAATTCTTCCCAACTGGATAATTAGCATCCATAGTATGCCTTATATGACATAATTTTGAACTTATGCTCTGTGTGGGTACGTAAATGTATCGAATGACTCCTTAGAATTGGGGGAAATGACGATTGATGCACACCGATTGGTGTTGTGAGTATAGGGCCGAGCGGCCAAAGAACTAGAGGTACCATCGGTTATAATGAATCAGCAGAGTTAAAGGGGGTAGATTGTACATTTTAAAATTGAAATCCCCAAATATATTGAATTATATGATGAGGTTGTACTCAGGTAGGATCTGACTCTAGTAATTTTGCCGACAAGAATTATGGAGCGGTTGGTAAACCGCTTGAGAGGAGAAGCTATACCGAGTAGAATTATGAACCGATCGGTGAATGCTTAGAGAGCAGAGACATATAATAGTTGAGTCAGCAATATTCTGAGCTGTTTGTTGAGATAAGTTCATATTGGAATTTCGAGGACGAAATTCTTTAAAGGGGGGAGAATTATAACATCCCGATTTAAAAATTAACCACCGAATGAGATTAGTGAATGAGCTAAGATTAATTGTAGATTAGAGAGCTAATGGTTAATTAATTAATGTTAGTGGCCAGGTTGAATTAATGTATATGCCCCTAGAGTATATAAGAGCTTCGGCTCTTCTCTTCTCCACTCACTTCCTCATTCACGTCATTCCGCTTGCCAAGGGTCAAGAGAGAACTGAGAGTTCCTCTTCAAAGGAAAACAGAGACACTGTCCGATCCTCTTCTCCTGCCCACTTCCCTCTTCGTTCTCTTCGTCTTCCTCTTCATCTTCTTTTCGACCCAGAACTGTGTAGACCCGAGTGGAACGGTGTGGCTGTGAGGGAACAGCGTAGTGGCAGAAGAAACAACATGGTGCTGTGTCCTAGAGGTTGGATCCTCCTCTGTTCTTCGTTTCCTTCTCTTTTCTTCCATCTGATGGGGCTGCATAAGTCCCGGCATAGATGATAGCAGCGTGGGGCATCTCCGTTTGTGGGAAATGACCCACTGAGTTGAGAGCTATGGGCCTTTCTTTGAAGGAAGCAGAGACGCTGTTCTATTCTCTTCTCCTGTACTCCTTCCTTTCCTTGTTGAGCCAGAGAGGGTGAGAGGGTGCATTCTCCTCTGCATGCAACTAGTCTTCTTCCCTACTGTTCCTCGTCTCCTTCCTCGTCATCTTCTCCTTCAACCAACCCAGCGACGTTGGGATATCTTGGGGCTGGAACCCTTCATTGTTGGCAAGATCAGACTGTTTGTGGGTATGGAAACGACTTTGGGTTCTCCATGCTAAGTGCTGAGTCCAGCGTCTGAACCCAGAGGTCGAATGAGTTAGAGGGAGCGGTCGAAGGATGATTGGTCGGCATTGTTAGCTCGAGGAGCTCCTGGAATCTTCATTCCAGGTAGGGGGTATCTTATATCTTAAATGCATGGGTTATGGACGGGTTTCGAATGTTAATGGCTTGCTGTTTCTGTGTCTGATTCTGTGTTTTATTTGCATGAAGAGTATATGATACCCGGATGCATGATGTTTATGAATCGAGTGTTGCATGTTTAGTTCCGTCCATGGATTACAGGTTAATAGTCTTGAAAAATGTTGAATGGATGCATGGAAAGAATGTGCTAAGGTACTGCTGATGATTACCATATGACTTGTGTGTCATGCATATTAATATGACTTTGAATGCCGTCTGCATGTGGAAAAATGTTTAGTGAGTCTGATGGTATATCGTGCCGATTGCATGTGATGCATGTATTGCCGAATGAAAGTTGTGTATGAAATCTGTGCTGTGTGTTGAATTCGCGTGTGGCGCATGGGATGCGTTAATGCTGGGAACATGTAGTGTGGGACACTACCATCAGTTATAAAAGCGTGGGACGCTGATAAATCCTTGAGTGGGACTCAAGGTAGCCATTGAGTGGGACTCAGGCTGCCCGTGAACACCGCCGTTGGTGCTGAGAGCGTTGGTGTCACATGTGTGGGGAAACGGTTTGGTACCTGTAAAATGGCCAAGTCAGCTGGGAGTTGAATAAAAGGCTGGGAGCCTATGTTGCAATGAATGAAAACCGATTACACACGAATGCGGAATCGAGTGAAATAATCTGTGTATATGTACTGTTGATGTTGATTGAAATTTGATTACGTTAGTGTGTGATAATGCTGTTGAAATGATAGATGGTGGATTCTGACCGGTAAATGTTTTATGTGTATTTTGATTCATTGGCATTATTATGTTACTGGGTGTTGCTATGTTAATGTTATTGAAATGATATGTGCATATGGTCGAGTGATAACTGGTGGATTCTGATCGGTAAACGTCTTATGTGTATCCTGATTGATTGGTATTGTTCTGACCTTAATTGCTGCTATGTATAATTATATATATATATATAATGTTGCATAACTGAGGAACAATCCGAGTCAGTATCTATCATTTAATATTTAAGATGCTCACCCCTACACCATTTTTCAGCATGTGCAGGTCGGACTCGGAATGTGGAGAAAGCCTTAACCCAAGTGATGGGTATTTATGTTGTTATAGTGTATGGAGTGTGCTGTACCGAATGTATATAGTTATATTAAAGCCTTGGCCGGCTCCCATGTAAAATGATGGGTAAACACATTTATTCATAAGGATTGATTATGAGAATTATAGACATGGTGTCACTTGTATGGGATTATAAGTATTGGTAAATGTATAATGTTAAGATAATGAGTATTCCGAGTGTATGATTATGTATATATATATATGTTGTATGCTGGTGACTTGTGTTTGGATAGACTGAGAGACGTTGTTGGATAGGATATTGCTAAGTTAATGATTTTCCGAGTAAACATAGTTGTGAGAGCCATCTCCGAGTGAGGCTATAAATGACTGTGCCTTCTTGTCCGAGTGGTGAAGACTTAAAGGATTCTGAGAGAAATCACTTTAGATGAACCTACACTATGTGGGATTCGATGGGAGAATTTCCCGGGTAATGATAGGCGTAAGTAACACCGAGTGAAAAATATGAGTATAACCCCGAGTGGGGAAAGGTCTAGGTATGCCCGAGTGGAGATGCTGAGTGAGCCTCTTCCGAGGGAAGAGTTGTTATGATGGTTTAATTGGGATAAATTCTAAGTGTATGACCTATACATAATCCGAGTGAACGAGGATCCATATTCTGAGTGGTTAGGGTTCGAATGAGTCCGAGTGGGACTTAACTTAATGGTTTCCCCGAGTGAATAAGATAGGATACACCAAGTGGATCGGGCTGGAATATTCCGAGTGGCAATTGTGAATTACATTCCAATTGTATTGAGGTTGAGATATACTGAGGGGTGTTGATTGGAAGATATTCCGAGTGAGGAAGGTTTATAGATTCCGAGCAGAATAGTTATCACTTTCCGAGTGGATTGTATATGTGACCCTTGTGGATAAAAATAAAGGACTAAGTATAATATGTTGGGGTCGATCCCGAGTGAATGAAACCCCGATCCCGAGTTTTTGGATAGTCGAGTGTGTTACTCGCGTCAGCGAACAAGGTATTCGCTCCAGCGAGTGTGAGTGCATGGAAGGCTTCCGAGTTGGATTCGATTAAGTGAATGGGTGTTTGCCCAGGCGTGTTGGGCAGTCTCGCTCAGGCGTATTAGATCTCGCTCGAGCGAGTGTGTGCTGTGTTGTGGGTTCGCTTAGGCGCTTTATGTCTTCCGCTGGCTGCCTTGCGATATCTCGCCCAAGCGACACTGAGTCTCGCTTGAGCAAGGGTGTACTGTTTGGGACGACTTAAGCTGTGGTGCTTCCACTATTTGCCGAATGAGTGCTTTATTTCTCCCTTGCCTGCCGTTCCATATTTTACCCGGTTGTTTTATGGTCTATTTGGGTTCATTATTTTGGAAAAATTTCCTTTGTCCCAGATTTATTTTTATTTAATCTAGGATGTTTCAGTATCCATCTTTGCATGAATCTTGTTTAATAAAATTTCATTTTCTGTTTAATCTTTCTTTTTAATTCTTTATTTTTTTTATGATGCCAATGGGGGAGATAAAATCTAAATTCAACATCTCTATCTATCCTTGTTAAATTGCATGATAAAGGGTGAGCCTGTAACATCCTAATTTTTTTAATAATGTACTGGGTGAATAACACTATTAAAATAATAATTTTAGAAGGATGAATTTGTTTATTAATTACCATTAACTTAATTAATCAAAGGTGTGCTGATTAAAAAGGGTAATTGGCTTTAGTAGGTGCTGATGGGACTAGGTGACGTGAGCAGACTGCTCCTCACGTTTTCCCACCCCACCATTTCTTCCCTCGTGCATGTGTTTATAATTGGTCGAAGGTCCCTTGCCTTTCATTCTTCGAAAACTCCCTCTGCGATTCCTTTCTTCTTCCTTCTTCTTCTCTTCTCCTTCTCTGCTCTCTGTTTCATTCCCTATTTTGAAAGCCAAGTGACGGTGCTGCAGAGGAGTCAGAACTCCCTCATACGAGTAGAGGACGAGCGTCGAAGCAGAAGCAGAAACAGCCCTGCACCACTCATAGAGGGTAGTAGCATTCAAGTAAAAGCTAAGCGAGTGGAAGCGTTGAGTGAAGCAGTAAGGAAGAGAACTAACACCCAAGCAGAAAAGTCTCTCGGAGTCTCGTAGTTGGTAGAGGGAGTACCTTCATGTTAAATGCATGGGTTATGAATGGGATCGAGTTTTGATAATGGTGATTCTGTATCCTGTTGTATGATATGCTTGCATGTGGAGTACCCGAGTGTAAGATAAGTGAGAGTGAATGTTGCATGTTATTACCACCCTTGAAGATGCATGCGTTGATTAAGTCCTGACACTGTTGTATACCGAATGCATATTATGTTGTACTGATTGGAATGCTTGTTTGAACCTGTTAATCTTCATATGAATACATGAGTTGAGTAAGTCCCGACACTGTTGTATACCGAATGCATATTATGTTGTAGTGATTGGAATGCTTGTTTGAACCTATTGATCTTCATATGAATGCATGAGTTGAGTAAGTTCTGATACTGTTGTATACCGAGTACATGTTATGCTTGAGTTGATGAGAATGCTGTTAGAAGCTTGATATTGATTGACACCGATTGCATTGGGCTCATGTGTTGCTAATGGAATTATGATGATGACTGCATGGAAGTATGTGTGTGTTAAATTAATATGTGGAATCCTGGAAATGCATATTTACGACTGCATGCGAAATATGTATAACTGAGTGAAGGTTGTGTGCATGAATTCTATGTTATGTGATGAATCCGCGTGTGGCGCATGGGATGCGTTGTGCTGGGAGCACGTAGTGTGGGACACTACCATCGGTTATTAAGCGTGGGACGCTGTAAAATCCTTGAGTGGGACTCAAGGTAGCCCTTGAGTGGGACTCAGGCTGCCTGTGAACACCTCCGTTGGCGCTGAGAGCGTTGGTGTCACCTGTGGGCAAACGGTTGGGTACCTGTAAAACGGCCAAGCAGCTGGGAGCTAATTTGATAGCTAAGAGCTATGTATAAAAAGGCTGAGAGCCTACATTGCAACGTCTATACCGATACACACGAATGCGGAACCGAGTGAAATACTATGTGCCTATAAACTGTTGATATTGTTTGGAATTGGTTATGCATGCGAAGGTGTTAATAAGATAATGAATGTTTACAACTGAGTGAATTACTCTGTGTTTATTAACTATTAACATTGTTGGAATTGATCATGCATGTGGCAACGTTATTGAAAGGATGAATGTATATAACCGAGTGAATAATCTGTGTTTATATTGCTACTGATGTTGTGTAGAATTAATTATGCATGTGATTGTGTTAATGAGATGATATATATATATACTCATGACCGAGTGCACTATTCCGTGTGCATGTGCTGTTAATGCTGATTGAATTCCGTTCTATGAATGTATGTCATGTATTGGGGAGTTGTGTACATATAGCCGAGTGAGAATTGTGGAATCTGACTGATAAATGTTCAAAAGATGCATTCTAATTCACGGATCTTAATATCATGTTACCGATTGTGGTATGTTAATATTATTAAGTTGATGTGTGCAAAGGGCCGAGTGATAACTGATGGATTCCGATCGGTAAGGATCTTGTGTGTGTTCTGGCTGATTGGTATTGCCCTGACTATAATTGTTGCCATGTATAATTGCGCGTATATATATATTGTTGTATAAATGTGAGGTAACCTATGTCAATATCTATCATTTAAAATTTAAGATACTCACCCCTGTTGTGGCAATTTTCCAATGAATATCTCTCGTAATGAGGATGGGAGGAGGAGCTGAAATGTCGGGTGAAGTGCTGATGCACTATGGAATTTTATGACTGTACATATGCTGTATGTAGTGTTTTGAGTTAAGCCTTCGCCGACTCGTGTTTTGTTGTTAGACTTTTAAACAGAGTTGAATCCCTTGGAATGGGAACATGATATTGTGGTTGTAAAATTGTGATATACACTTCAATATATATATGCCTATGTTTATGCCATGTTGCATGTCTATCTTATGCTGTGAAATGCCTGGATAATCTTTATATATATGCGCGTTCATATCCCCGAGTGTGTAGGAAATAACATAACTTAACATGAAGGAAGCCAACCTATGGTCTAGAGGGTGAGTTTGTGACTCTGTCACCAAGTGGGAAGGTTCAGACGTTCTGAGTGAGTGAAATCAGATAGCTCCGAGTAGGAATTGACGTAGAAGACTGCCCCCAACGACGAGCTGTTAGGATTCAGAGTTGAGAGTCCTGGGATGCTTTCCGAGTGACAACTACTAGGATTTCTCCCGAGCGTAGGATAATCAACGAACGCCGAATGAGAATCTACCGAGTGAAGGTTTTTCCGACTGGAGAGTGACACCTTAGACTCTAAGGGACCCCACTGTAGTAAATGGTTGGTAACAAAAGAATCTGAGTGAGTCTCAACTTAGTAGAATGTCTAGAGTAGGAAGGTTATGGCTGCCGAGTGAAAAGCAGGTGAAATACCCTGAGTGGCAAAAAGGGCACTAAGGTTGTTCCGAGTGAGGAGTCCTCATAGATTCCGAGTGAGTAATAGTGGGGACCATCCCCGAGTGGGACTGGTAAGTGCAAGAGCCAAGTTCGAGTGAACTGAGATCGGATCCTCCCGAGTGAATTAGGCGCTGGAATCCGAGTGAGGAAATGCCGAGTGTAATGAGCGGATACCGAGAAAGGCTTTTGCTTGAGCGAGTACGCGTTGCTGCGTGGTTCGCCTAAGTGATTTCCCCTTCTTCCGCTGTCAGCTCCCTGGATCGGTATTATCTCTCTTGTTCTTCTTCTCCTCTCATTTCTTTGTGCCAAGGCATTCTGATATTCTTTTCTTGTGGACAAAAAAAAATTTTCCTCTTTTTTTTATCGTCTATGATTCATTAAATTAGGGTGTTATATTTTGGTATCAGAGCAGACCGAAAGGTCCAAGGCCAAGGTATGCTTACCGAGTGTAAGCGGTTGTGTGTTTTCTGATCGAGTGGTCATCCTGATTGATATTGACTTGTGGATAGGAGGTTGTTCCTCTCCTGGTCCGATTGATTATGTAGCATATAGAAATAGTATGATGTGCTAAGTTACTGAACATTAGGCTGAAATCCGATCGGTGGTAAGTGGCTCGGTATACTTATCCTTGAAGGCGTGTTAATTTCAAGATAAGGAATGACGCATCGCCAAAGCATGGAGGCTATAGCCACAGCATTCCAACGCTTTGCAGACGTGTTTGAGAGGCAGGGCCAGCCTCGAGCTGAGGAGGGCCAAGTGCTGGACCGCTTCCTGAAGAGGAAGCCGAGTGAATTTCTAGGTGGACGGAACCCTGAGGCAGCGTTTAAGTGGACTCAGGAGCTAGAAAGAATTTTTGGGGGTCTTCGCTGTACCGAGGCCCAGAAGGTAGAGTGTGCAATGTATATGCTGCGAGACGAGGCGGAAAACTGGTGGAAGATAGCCAGAAACCGATTTCCTGATGATGATGCTCAGCTGACATGGAACGATTTCAAGACATGCTTCTTGGAGAAGTACTTCCCCGACACAGTAAGGAGTCGGAAGGAGCTGGAGTTTATGGAGTTGAAAGAAGGCTCCATGACTGTGGAGGAGTATGCGACCAGATTCGAAGAGTTGTGCCTATTCTACCCACCTTTTCAACAACCGGGGACGGAGAGCTCCAAGTGCCTTAAATTTGAGAATGGATTAAGATCTAATATTAAGAGAGCTTGTAGATACCAAGAGATACAAAGTTTTCCTGCATTGGTAAATAAGTGTAGGATATTTGAGGAGGATGACAAGGCCCATTCAGGCCAGAGCAGCAGAGCTAACCATTCTTTGAGGCCCCAGCAATCCCGCTTCAAGAGGCCAAGCAACGTTGGTAGAAACAAATCTTTTTCCAGATTTGGGGGACGGAATCAGTCTGAAAGACGACCAGTGGTAGGAGACGAAAAATGTTTCAAGTGTGGAGGAAATCATTATGCCTGAGACTGCAACGACAATGGTGAAATAGTGTGCTTCCATTGTAATAAAAGGGGACACATCCGCCCCGATTGCCCCTAACTCCGTCAAGCAAACACCAGCGTACGTCAAGGAGGTTTCAAGGGAGAAACCGAGTGAATGATAACCAACGACCGGGCGGCAGAGGCAACAGAGCCAGAGGAAACATAATGCTTGCTTCAAATAACCGAGAGAGGAATACCGACCAACCAGCAGTGGGAAGAGTCTACGCCATCAACGTAGAGGATGCTGTACAAGCAAATGACCTGGTACAATGTAAGTGCTCACTCGGTAGACATACACTTAATGTTGTTTTCGATTCGGGAGCCAACCATTCTTTTATAACTGATGAGTGTGTAAAGCGTTTAAAGTTACAGATTGTGTTTATGGATCGGACTTTAGAAGTGGCCAATCTGACTGGCCCTAAAGTGTTGACATCGTCAATATGTAAGAATGTGACATTTGTGTTGTGTGATCAGAGTTTCACTTTCGATTTGGTGTGCATACCTTTAAAGGATCTTGATATTGTGTTAAGAATAGATTGGCTTTCAGCCAACAAGGTGTTAGTGGATTGCAGGAACTGAAGGATAATCTTCCAGAGGCAGCACAATGAGGACGACACAGCACAAGGTATAACCCAACTGTTTATGATGCTTTGTCTAACCGAGGGTGAGAGTAAAACCCGAGTGAAGGAAATTCCAACTGTCTGTGAATTCCCAGAAGTGTTTCCTGAAGACGTACCAAGTGTCCCTCCCAATAGAGAAGTCGAATTCTCTATAGACCTGATCCCTGGAGCCGAGCCAGTCTCCAGTGCACCATACAGAATGTCCCCAACTGAATTGGCCGAGCTGAAGAAGCAAGTAGATGAGTTACTCAGAAACAATTCATTAGGCCGAGTGTATCACCTTGGGGCGCACCTGTGCTGCTTGTTAAGAAGAAGGATGGCAGCATGAGGCTTTGTATAGACTACCGACAGCTAAACAAACTCATAATTAAGAATCGGTACCCGTTGCCCAGAATTGATGACCTCATTGACCAACTGCGTGGAGCCTCAATTTTCTCAAAAATCGACCTGCGATCGGGATACCACCAAATCCGAGTGAAGGAGTCAGATATTCCAAAGACTGCCTTTAGGACTCGGTATGGTCACTACGAGTATGTAGTGATGCCGTTTGGTGTGACAAACACCCCTGTTGTCTTCATGAATTACATGAACAACATATTCCACCCGTATTTAGACCAATTCGTAGTTGTTTTCATTGATGACATCCTAGTTTACTCCAAGACTTCCGAGGAGCATGAAGAGCATCTCCGAGCGGTACTCCAAGTGTTAAAGGAGAAGCAGCTGTTTGCAAAGCTTTCAAAGTGTGATTTCTGGATGATAAAATCCATTTCCTCGGACATGTGATTTCCGAGGAAGGTGTCTCGGTGGACCCTTCAAAGGTGGCAGCTATAATGGCATGGGAGAGACCCAAGTCGGTCTCGGAGATAAGGAGCTTTATGGGCCTGGCAGGTTATTATAGAAGATTCATTGAAGGTTTTTCTAAGTTGGCCTCGCCACTGACCAAATTGACTCGGAAAAACATTCCCTTCGTATGGAGTCCCGAGTATGAGAACAGCTTCCGAGAGCTGAAGGACAAGTTGACGACTGCTCCAATACTGGCATTACCTGACTTACAAGAGAGCTTTGTGGTTTATTGTGATGCATCAGGACTCGGATTAGGATGCGTGCTAATGCAGAAAGACCGGGTGATAGCGTATGCCTCTCGGCAATTGAGACCTCACGAGTAGCATTATCCGACCCATGACTTGGAATTGGCAGCTGTGGTGTTCGCATTAAAAATCTGGAGGCATTACTTGTACGGGTCCAGATTTAAAGTATACAGTGATCACAAGAGCCTCAAATACTTATTCGACCAAAAGGAACTGAACATGAGACAGAGGAGATGGATGGAATTTTTAAAAGATTATGATTTCGAGCTAAAGTACCATCCGGGTAAAGCGAACGTTGTTGCCGACGCGTTGAGTCGGAAATCCCTTCATGTAGCAGTGATGATGGTGAAGGAAGTAGAGTTATTGGAACAGTTCTGAGACATGAACTTATATGTTGACATTCCCTCCTCTCGGAAAATGGCGATCGGCACGCTGAGGATTGCCAATGAGTTCCTAAAATCCGTGTACGAGCAACAGCGGTCAGATTCCTACTTGGCTGAGATGAAGGAGACTCGGGCCAAAGGTAAGGATTTGTCCTTGATCGAGGGATCAGATGGAATCTTCTGAGTAAGAAACAGAATATACGTGCCGGATGGAGGAGAATTGAGGAGAATGGTGCTTGATGAAGCCCACAAGAGCTTGCTAAGTATCCACCCGGGTACCACGAAGATGTACCATGACCTGAGAACCCAGTTCTAGTGGCCCGGATTAAAAAGGAACGTGGCAGAATATGTGGCTCGGTGTATCACCTGTCAGAAGTCAAAAGTGGAGCACCAGAAGCAGTATGGTGCATTGCAACCCCTGGAGATTCCCGTGTGGAAATGGGACTCAATTGCCATGGACTTTGTCATGGGGTTGCCCAAAAACCGAGCGGGCCATGATGCGATATGGGTCATTGTTGACCAACTGACGAAGAGTGCACATTTCCTGCCTGTGAATATGAAGAACCTGATGCATAAGTTAGCTCAGATTTATATTCGTGAAATTGTCCGACTGCATGGTATACCGACTTCATCGTATTAGATAGAGATCCTAGGTTCACGTCCCGGTTTTGGACCAGTCTGCACCAGGAAATGGGTACAAAACTTTGGCTTAGTTCTGCTTACCACCCCCAATCTGATGGACAATCCGAGCGGACAATTCAGAGCTTAGAGGACTTACTAAAGGCGTGTGTGTTAGAGCACGGTGGGGATTGGGAGCAATACCTTCCCCTGATCGAGTTTACGTACAACAATAGCCACCACAACAGTATTGGTATGGCACCCTACGAAGCACTATACGGTCGAAGATGCCGGACCCCGCTCTGCTGGTCGAAAACGGGTGAGAGTCTGCTATTGGGACCAGAGGTTGTGAAGCAAACTTCAGAGCAAATCCGGGTGATAAGACAAAAGATGAAGGCGTCTCAAGATAGGCAAAAGAGCTACCATGACAAACGCACCAAACCATTGGAATTTTTAGTCGGAGACAAGGTATTTTTAAGGACTTCACCAAGTAAAGGAGTCGGGCGAGCCTTGAAAAGCAGAAAGTTGAGCCCTCGATACATTGGGCCTTATGAGGTGTTGAAACGAGTCGGCTCTATTGCATACCAAATAGCATTACCGACTCATTTATCTCGATTGCATGACGTGTTTCATGTGTCTCAACTAAGGAAGTACCTGCCAGATTCTACTCACACAATGACTGATGATGAGGTGGAAATCAAGGAAAATCTGACCAGTACAACTATACCGACTAGGATCGTGGACCGATCGGTAAAGCGATTAAAGAGTAAGAATGTGCAACTGGTTGAAGTGGAATGGCAGCAGGACGGGTATACCTCTTATACCTGGGAGCGCGAGGATGCCATGAGGCAGCAGTACCCCGAGTTATTTGACCAAGGTGAGTTACCGACTGAATTTCGAGGACGAAATTCTTTTGAAGTGGGGGAGAAATGTAACATCCCAATTTTTTTAATAATGTACCGGGTGAATAAAACTATTAAAATAATAATTTTAGAAGGAGGAATTTGTTTATTAATTACCATTAACTTAATTAATCAAGGGTGTGCTGATTAAAAAGGGTAATTGGCTTTAGTAGGTGCTGATGGGACTAGGTGACGTGAGCAGACTGCTCCTCACGTTTTCCCACCCCACCATTTCTTCCCTCATACATGTGTTTATAATTGGTTGAAGGTCCCTTTCCTTTTATTCTTCGAAAACTCCCTCTGCGATTCCTTTCTTCTTCCTTCTTCTTCTCTCTCCTTCTCTGCTCTCTGTTTCATTCCCTGTTTCGAAAGCCAAGTGACGGTGCTGTAGAGGAGTCAGAACTCCCTCATACGAGTAGAGGACGAGCGTCGAAGCAGAAGCAAAAACAACCCTGCACCACTCGTAGAGGGCAGTAGCATTCAAGTAAAGGCTAAGCGAGTGGAAGCGTTGAGTGAAGCAGCAAGGAAGAGAACCAACACCCAAGCAGAAAAGTCTCTCGGAGTCTCGTAGTTGGTAGGGGGAGTACCTTACATATTAAATGCATGGGTTATGAACGGGTTCGAGTGTTGATAATGGTGATTCTGTATCTTGTTGTATGATATGCTTGCATGTGGAGTACCCGAGTGTAAGATAAGTGAGAGTGAATGTTGTATGTTATTACCACCCTTGAAGATGCATGCGTTGATTAAGTCCTGACACTGTTGTATACCGAATGCATATTATGTTGTACTGATTGGAATGCTTGTTTGAACCTGTTGATCTTCATATGAATGCATGAGTTGAGTAAGTCCCGACACTGTTGTATACCGAATGCATATTATGTTGTAGTGATTGGAATGCTTGTTTGAACCTGTTGATCTTCATATGAATGCATGAATTGAGTAAGTTCTGATACTGTTGTATACCGAGTGCATGTTATGCTTGAGTTAATGAGAATGCTGTTAGAAGCTTGATATTGATTGACACCGATTGCATTGGGCTCATGTATTGCTAATGGAATTATGATGATGACTGCATGGAAGTATGTGTGTGTTAAATTAATATGTGGAATCCTGGAAATACGTATTACTAACTGCATGCGAAATATGTATAACTGAGTGAAGGTTGTGTGCATGAATTCTATGTTATGTGATGAATCCACGTGTGGCGCATGGGATGCGTTGTGCTGGGAGCACGTAGTGTGGGACACTACCATCGGTTATTAAGCGTGGGACGCTGTAAAATCCTTGAGTGGGACTCAAGGTAGCCCTTGAGTGGGACTCGGGCTGCCTGTGAACACCTCCGTTGGCACTGAGAGCGTTGGTGTCACCTGTGGGCAAACGGTTGGGTACCTGTAAAACGGCCAAGCAGCTGGGAGCTGATTTGATAGCTAAGAGCTATGTATAAAAAGGCTGAGAGCCTACGTTGCAACGTCTATACCGATACACACGAATGCGGAACCGAGTGAAATACTATGTGCCTATTAACTGTTGATATTGTTTGGAATTGGTTATGCAGGCGAAGGTGTTAATAAGATAATGAATGTTTACAACTGAGTGAATTACGCTGTGTTTATTAACTGTTGACATTGTTGGAATTGATCATGCAGGTGGCAACATTATTGAAAGGATGAATGTATATAACCGAGTGAATAATCTGTGTTTATATTGCTACTGATGTTGTGTAGAATTAATTATGCATGTGATGGTGTTAATGAGATGATATATATATATATACTCATGACCGAGTGCACTATTCCGTGTGCATGTGCTGTTAATGCTGATTGAATTTCGTTCTATGAATGTATGTCATGTATTGGGGAGTTGTGTACATATAGCCGAGTGAGAATTATGGAATCTGACTGATAAATGTTCAAAAGATGCATTCTAATTCACGGATCTTAATATCATGTTACCGATTGTGGTATGTTAATATTATTAAGTTGATGTGTGCAAAGGGCCGAGTGATAACTGATGGATTCTGATCGATAAGGATCTTGTGTGTGTTCTGGCTGATTGGTATTGCCCTGACTATAATTGTTGCCTTGTATAATTGCGCGTATATATATATTGTTGTATAAATGTGAGGTAACCTATGTCAATATCTATCATTTAAAATTTAAGATACTCACCCCTGTTGTGGCAATTTTCCAGTGAATATCTCTCGTAATGAGGATGGGAGGAGGAGCTGAAATGCCGGGTGAAGTGCTGATGCACTATGGAATTTTATGACTGTACATATGCTGTATGTAGTGTTTTGAGTTAAGCCTTGGCCGACTCGTGTTTTGTTGTTAGACTTTTAAACAGAGTTGAATCCCTTGGAATGGGAACATGATATTGTGGTTGTAAAATTATGATATACACTTCTATATATATATGCCTATGTTTATGCCATGTTGCATGTCTAACTTATGCTGTGAAATGCCTGGATAATCTTTATATATATGCGCGTTTATATCCCCGAGTGTGTAGGAAATAACATAACTTAACATGAAGGAAGCCAACCTATGGTCTAGAGGGTGAGTTTGTGACTCTGTCACCAAGTGGGAAGGTTCAGACGTTCTGAGTGAGTGAAATCAGATAGCTCCGAGTAGGAATTGACGTAGAAGACTGCCCCCAATGACGAGCTGTTAGGATTTGGAGTTGAGAGTCCTGGGATGCTTTCTGAGTGACAACTACTAGGATTTCTCCCGAGCGTAGGATAATCAACGAACCCCGAGTGAGAATCTGCCGAGTGAAGGTTTTTCCGACTGGAGAGTGACACCTTAGACTCTAAGGGACCCCACTGTAGTAAATGGTTGGTAACAAAAGAATCTGAGTGAGTCTCAACTTAGTAGAATGTCTAGAGTAGGAAGGTTATGGCTGCCGAGTGAAAAGCAGGTGAAATACCCCGAGTGACAAAAAGGGCACTAAGGTTGTTCCGAGTGAGGAGTCCTCATAGATTCCGAGTGAGTAATAGTGGGGACCATCCCCGAGTGGGACTGGTAAGTGCAAGAGCCAAATCCGAGTGAACTGAGATCGGATCCTCCCGAGTGAATTAGGCACTGGAATCCGAGTGCGGAAATGCCGAGTGTAATAAGCGAATACCGAGAA
This sequence comes from Clitoria ternatea, assembly GCA_037962975.1. Classification (NCBI taxonomy): domain Eukaryota; kingdom Viridiplantae; phylum Streptophyta; class Magnoliopsida; order Fabales; family Fabaceae; genus Clitoria; species Clitoria ternatea. Next base: position 185,814,559 of record CM075672.1, read on the forward strand.
AGGCTTTTGCTTGAGCGAGTACGCGTTGCTGCGTGGTTCGCCTAAGCGATTTCCCCTTCTTCCGCTGTCAGCTCCCTGGATCGGTATTATCTCTCTTGTTCTTCTTCTCCTCTCATTTCTTTGTGCCAAGGCATTCTGATATTCTTTTCTTGTGGACAAAAAAAAATTCCTCTTTTTTTACCGTCTATGATTCATTAAATTAGGGTGTTACAGAGCCTTAAATAATATTTCTTTATAACAAGTAGTATATATTGATAATATGTCATTACAAGTAGTATACTCATGCATGAAAATTATAATGAAATTTGATAGGGGGAGTTGTATACCTTGAAAAATAATTATTATGAAACTAACACCCCAACAGATGAACAATTGTTGTCATCATCAAAAAGGGGGAGAATGTGTTTGTATGTTGAAACAGGTTTTGATGAATGACAAACAATTAAAGGATCAAGAAATTTAATTGATAAATACAAAGGATGTTGTAACAAGAAATTAATCAAAACTCATAAAGATCAAGTTGATTCGATTCAAGAAATCAAAAATGGATGTTCCAGATCAAAAAGCATGCAGAAGATCATCAAAAATGGACTAACATGTATCAAAATGCATAAGAGCATCAAAATTAAAAAGAATCAGCAAGGATCAGACCCAGGAATCGATTCACCTCATTGGGAATCGATTCCCACGTTGAAAAGCATCAGGAATCGATTCAGGGAGATAAGGAATCGATTCATCATGGTTTTGAAAGCTAGGAATCGATTCAAACATTAAAGGAATCGATTCATCATGGTTTTGAAAGCTAGGAATCGATTCAAACATTAAAGGAATCGATTCATCATGGTTTTGAATGCTAGGAATCGATTCAACATCATAAGAAATCGATTCATATTACTTTTGGAAGCCAAGAATCGATTCATTCGATGTTTTTAGCGCAAAAATAAACTCGAAGAATCGATTAATAGTTGGAATCATGCACTAAATCATGGAAAATATCAGTACGCATTTTTCAGAAACTTGAACTCTGCTAATTCCTCTCTCGAGACTCTAATTGAAACGGCGTTGCATTTATTGAGGCAGACAATTGCACTTCTCAAGTCAGGAAACATGGATTGCTGGGAAATTAAGTCGTCTAATGCATAAATTAAGGAATCGGTGGACATTAGTTTTTGGCAGCAAGTCTTTTGGAACTCCTATAAATAGAGAAGAGATGGAAGGCAGAAGCACACCTTGCAGTAACGAAAAATCCATTGCTTCCTTCTTGCTCTCTTATTCTCTCTAAGTTACTTACTCTCTGATTCTTTTTTCTTTGCAAATAATTTTTTGAGAGTTATATTGTGAGAAAAATATTTTTGAGTGCTAAATTTTCATATCCTTTCCCAAGAGAAGAAAAATATTTTTCAAGTGATTAAAAATTGTATATCCATTCTATTGAGAGAGTCACATTTGTAAAATCACATTCACAAATTCTGAGAGATTTTGGATTGGGTTTCAACCTTGTAATTGAGAGATTGTGAGATTGGGTGGGTTGCCCTTTTGTTTGTGAGGATTAAGTTCTTAAGTGTGGCACACTAAGAAGCTGTAATTGCTCAAAGCTTGTATCTCAAATTCTCAATAGTGGAATCCTTCAAGTAGGTTGCTTAAAGGCGAGACGTACACCGGTGTGGTGGAACTCGTTATATTGGTTTACAAATCTCTCATCCTTAAACTTCTTTGTTATTGAGATTTAATTTGCTTGGATATTTAAGTACACCATTAACTTGATATAAATTGCTTAATGAATTATTTAGATTAATTTGTTAAAATAATCTAAGTAATATTCTTGTATTAATTGTGTTAATATTAATTATTACTTTCTAAGTGCTAAAATAACTTCGTAACTAATTTGACATTATTACTTGTTCTTTTGTGTATTATTCATTTTTATTAAATTGATTACAAAAGAATTAATTTCAAAAGCATTCCGATGAAAATTTTTAATACTCAATTCACCCCCTCCTCTTGAGTAATTGAGGCCACTTGGTTAACACAGGTACCCATCTCGCTTGAGCGAGCATAGCTCGCTTGAGCGAGATCGTTCAAGTAGTAAAAGGCCCTCCTTTTGCTTAGGTGAGGCACGCTCGCTTGAGCGAAAAAGGGACAGAACCTCACTGTCCACATTTCGCTCAAGCGAGGCCAGGCCCGCCTGAGCGAAATTCATCTAGAATCAATTCCCATCCTCGCTCGCTTGAGCGAGCCACCATACACTGGCCATTTTGCTTAAGCAAAAGTCGTCCAGTATTGATCCTTCTCGCGCTCGCTCGGGCGAGGCCTTGCCCGCCTGAGCAAAATGTGACCAGTAGCCACACCTCTGATTCAAAAAGATTCTGCTTGAGCAAGTTATGTAGTTCAGACGAAAAACATGGGAATTTCACACAACCTCACATACCAAATCTCATTTCATGCCATTTTAGCCTATACCAATATGTTAGATACATTCAACCATGCATTTAAAAGTTCATCCAATTGTTTATACACATCAAGATCAATTCCCATTCATTCAATGGATGATATTTAAATCATTTTTACATAAACTTCATGAAATACTGTAAGTTATAAAATACTTCATTCATTCATGGGATTCAATATTAATCTATCATCATAATTCATCCACATACATCATTTAGGTCATTAAGGAAAATTGGCCATACATAGCAAGGTCCAATTTTCATGCATGACCCTTAAAATCATCATTCAATCATCCAGATTACAAAATATACATACATCTATACTATGTGCTATACAAATTTTAGATTTTACCGGCCAAGACACTTCATATATCCATTTACCTCCTTCATCAAAATATACTTCAAAAGATTCATTCCACCCATGAGTGCCCTGCGTCACAAGTCTAAAAGTAAACAAAATGGGAGAGTGAGTCATACATTCTAAAAGAATGAATATGAATACCATGTGATTATGTACATATGCTTCAAAATCATGTATCTTTGCATACACATATCACTCATCATCTTATTCATCATCATAGTACTATGATTCATATGTCACAATCAACACTATAGATTAAGCAAAGTATATAAGCATATACATAATCAAGTCCTTCAATAAATTGGATTATTATGGACATCATTATCAAATCATTAATTGGTATTCATAACTTTTATGTAGTCTTTATATGTTTTCTCATCCAAATCATAACCATTACCACTTCTCATTTTTGGCATACCTCCTTGCTATATACAAATGCTCTTAAGCTAATGCACATGCACAACGGAGTATTTCAGCAATTGCAGATCTGACTGTGGGAAATAAACACCAATTTATGGGATTCAGGTATGATCATATAACCATACCCCTACTGCAGTAGTAAAATGTGTACACTTATCATCCAATTGCATGCATTTCATCAATATTTTACTGGTACCAAACCGCATTACCCATTTGTAACACCTGGTCATTTTCACCATGACTACGATAACACATATTCAACATATTGTGTTATGGGCCGGCCATGACTCATATCATAGCGGCTGTGATCCAATGGATCACCGGGGTCACCTGCTCATCAAAAGCCACCCCCTACAAGGGTTGGCCACATGTAGCTCCCTATAGCAATACATGGGTGGCTTCGTGACTTACACACCGAGTCACAGGGGAAAATAAAATCTGCTCGTGCACTGAGCCACCCTCCCACTAGGTCGGCCGAGGGAACTCCCCTAACGTTCCAACATCGGCGGCTATGTAGTATGCCATAGATGCAAATGCTAATCATATGCATTTCTCACTCTATGCATCCTAATCATGCCACTCATCAATCATTATTATTATCATCACCAACATCACCACAAGGCTCTTAGTGGATTTATTATCGTTGGTTATTACCATTGTTTTAAGTTTTCGTGTGGCATTCTCACTAATTCTAATTAAGATAATTTAATTCTTTCATCAATCATAATGGCATCAATCTTTCATTATCAATCAAGATATGCTATTCGTTCATACCATTCTCATTCAATCATCAATAACATTCATTTCTCATTTATAGTGGATGTAAACACAACATCATATTCAAGGCTTACACTTGCCAAACAATTTAACACCACCATATAGCACACCTCTTATATTCTAAATGCACAAATGCAAGTTGCCAAACATCATCACCAATATTATACACAACATTACAATTCATCCTAACATTGCAAGCAAGACAAACAGGTATATTGTCACATATGACAATCAAATACTATTCAATTAATGCATTTAGAACATAAAGACTCCTCTTCTACCTCTAGAGAAGAATTTCGATTGATACGACGTTCCCGCCTCGTCATTTGGAATGGGTCCTACATTAATATATATATATGAAATTTCATTCAATTCATCATTCAAGACATGATTTAAAACTCTAATCGGTACTCATTACATCTATAATTTCATGACATGAATAAAACACGTCATAGGCACCATTTCCTCTATTTGTTAGGTTTTGAGAATTCCTTCCCATCAAACCTCATTTGTAACATCCCGAATTTTATAAAAATAATTAAATCGAGAGAATAGATACTGAATAATTATAAATGGATTATTGAATGTCTTAAAAACTTTAGAATAATTAAATTGAGACTTATAAGGACTAATTATAAAATTATTGAGTACTTAAGAGTTAAAATTATACCCGATTAGAAAATGGGTGTCAGACCAAGTATCTCCGATTGAGATGTCGTTGGTTAGGGCTATTAAGAATATTATTGGGAATCCGAATATATATTCGGAATAATTTTTAGATAAGGTATTGAGCCCGAATAGGGATCCTGTTTATTATAAAACGGGAAATGTTTTAATGAGGGATCGAGTTATAACTTATTCCTTCTCCCTCTTTTATTTTCACGTATGGCTTCTCCTCCCTTCCCCTAATTTTCGCCATTCCCTTCTCCCTCACACAAACACTCTCTTCTCTTCTCTTCCTCCCAAAACCTAAGAAAGGAAATTAGTGTACCTTTCTCCTCCTTCATTTTCGGTTACAATCTTCAAGCTTGGAGGAGATGATGTTGAAAGGAAGCTCTCCTTTTCCCTCTTGGATTTTCATCACCATCTCCCTCTCTTGGAAGCCCATTATGATTTCTTGGCTTAAGGTATGTTACCCTCCATTTTGAGGAGCTTAAGCCTTAGGTTTTGAGTCTTACTTGCTTGGGAGAGTGGTATATGTATGGGTTTAGGAATGGGAGCCATTTTTGTGTAAAACCCAAAGGTGAAGTGTGGTTTATATGTGTTTTTGGATGGGTGTTGAGGGGTACACAAAAATTTAGTGTTTGATGATGGAAGATGATGATTTTTATGATTATTGTTGGATTATTAATGGTTATTAGAAATGGCTATTGAGTTTTGGTGAAAAACCCTAAGTGTGGTGATTTGGGGGTTTTGGCTAAATAGGTGATTTTGATGATTTTTGATGTCTTAGAATGATCTTATGTAAGGAGATGAATGTTTGAAGCATTGGTATTGATTATGGAGGTTTTAGAGATGAGTGCATGTGAATGTGTATGTGATTAGAGGAGTTGAACCCCTTGAGCATTGGCAACTATGATGATGAAAATGATAATGATGGTGGTGGATAACCATTGATGATGAATAGATGAGTTAAGATGAGGATTTGATGAGGCCTTAGACCATAAGGTGTGTCACTTGAATTTTGTGAATTGTTGATGGCTTTGAGTAGAGCTAAGAGGGCTTATAATGAATTTGAGTGACAATGATGGCAAATGGATGATTTATATGATGATTGGATGTATTATGGATAAGGGAGTGATATTGATGTCGTTGGACGTAGTTGGCCCTTTGAGATCTAGAGAATCTTGGTTTTGGGAAAGGAATTCCCGAAGCCTAACACAATGGTATAGATTGGTGTTTTGTTAAGTCTAGACTTGATATTAAAGCCTTAAGATATGTTTACAATTGCTTAGAATTAAAACGATGCCTTGTGTTGGCTCATTGATTGGATATGTGTATATATATGTATTGATGTAGATGATATTCAGGGCAATGTAGCAGAGCATTTGGAGCATGCATTTGATTGTGGTTCTTCCCTCGAGGTAGGAGAGGAGTTTACATTCAAATTGCATGAGTTATATAATTGATGATTATTGTATGGCTTGATACTCATGCTTGCCTTGCCATGTTTATAGTGAAATGATATGAATGGCAAATTGCTGGCTATTGATGATAATGTATGTGTATATATGATGATGAATAACCCATGAGGGGTTAAAATATGTACATGCTAATGAACCGTCCTTGAGGGGATGAAGTATATGTTTTGTGAATTGAGAATTTATGTGGATGATTGGCATTGAATGTGATGGCCATTGTGATGGTATTGGTGATAAGTTTGAAGTTTATGCATAATTGAGGAACTCATAGAGTCAAACAGAGTTTTATATGATTTTGATGGCTTGGGTTAGTCCCAATAGCCCATATATGTAGTTTATGACTTGTAGGAATTGGAATGGGCCAATTCCATTGAGAATAGGCCCTTGAGTTGCATAAAAGTGCCTCTAAATGGGTAAAACGCATTTATGCGCATAAGTCCCTCATTTTTGGGAATTTTTGAGTGAGGCCGGTGGCCACGCGTCACAAATGATGTGTATTTGTTGTGGTTAAAATCTCGTAGCATTTGGAGTTCATACGCGAAAGTTAGGAGGGTTAGAAGTTGAAAAATCTTGCGTTCTGCATAAAAAACAGCAGCAGGGCTGTCTTGAATCGATTCAAGACCCTTTGAATCGATTCAAGAGGTGTTGTTTTCACTATTTTGGGCTCCAGGGGCGTTTGAATCGATTCATACAAGTTTGAATCGATTCAAGGCCCTCTGTTTGTCAAATTTTGAGATTTTGGGATGCTTGAATCGATTCACACGAGCCTGAATCGATTCAGAGCCCTGTTATGGCCGCTGTTGTGCTGTTTTTCCAACTGGTCTGTTTTCTTTGCTGTTTTTGGCCCGTTTGGGCACCTTAATGACATTTTTAGCCTCCGACTTCTTCATGAAAGTTGTAGACAATTGTGTCACGGAGGTGTAAGAATTGGTCTCACATTAATTGGAGTTTTCTAACTCTTATTAGGTGAAAAATACCGAACCTATTGCATTGAAAAATTCAAGTTTAAGGGGGTTTTGAACCCAACTTTTTATGGTGGCCAAATTGGGACTAATAGGTGATATTTGTGACATGTCCCACTATTTTTAAGACTAAAAGTAAGATTTCCTCATGCCTTAGTACTAAAATTTATCATGGGTTCATTATTGCCCAAAACCCCGTTCAGTATGTAAAAACGAACGAATTCACTAGGGGTACATGTGCGGTGTGTCTTAGTGGTGATTGAGGAATGGCTTAAGACCTTGGCAAGGTATGGGTATGCCTATGCTATGTTATGAAAACATGTATGCTTTTCCCCCTCTATTGATTATATTATGAATCATCATGAAAAGTAATGATGTGATTGTATGACACACCATAATTGACGATGAAACTAATGAGGGGACAATTGAATGGCAATGAGTTATTATAACTCAATGAATTTTGAAAAAGTATCAATGGTGATTAAAAATGGATGATGCCACACATATTTCATAATGATCAATGATGTTAAATGAAAAGGGACGTTGTTGTTGAACATACCCTTGAATACGCAGTGTTTGCTATTTTGGATGAGTGTGGTGCCAATATGATTAACCCAAGTATTGACTTGTATGTATGAGACGCAATGATGATTGCTAAATATATGTTTGAAATATATTGTTGATATCCATGTGTGGATTATTATGAATGATGTTTGTGGCCATTGAGATGCCAATTATATGAATGATGTGCCTTGAGGGGCCTTATGAATGATTATGTATAATTATTGAAATGCCAAATTAAAATATATCCCTAATTGAGAGGGTGAGATATCCTTGCGAGGTTGTTGATGGGCATATGCATTATTGCATTTGCATTCATGGCATGGCATAGCATTGATACTTTGTGGTTGCGATCACAGTGATGAAAGATCCTGCGGGATTCTATGAAGGGAGTACCCCTTGCGAGGCGGGAAACCAACTTGATGATGATATAAGATTGAGCCGGTGGTTGCGATCACCTGATTGTGAAAAATGAAAGGCCCTGCGGGGACCATTGTATGATGATGAGCCAGTGGTTGCGATCACTTAGTATTTGATATGAAAAAGGGCTTGCGAGCACCTATGATGCCCATGGTTGCGATCATGAGGCGGGAGTACCCCTTGCGAGGAGGGAAACCTATGAGAATTGTTGAACGTGGTTGCGATCACGAGAAGCACCTTGCGAGGCTGCTATAGGGAGTACCCCTTGCGAGGCGGGAAACCAATATTTATGAATGATTGATTATGGTGGTTGCGATCACCCGTGATATGAAATCGGATCCGTTGCATATGTATTAAATAGTTGACATATGCATTAGCTTTAAGACCATGGCATTTGAAATGGGATGACCATGAGTGATGAGAAACCCCTTGCGAGGAGGTATTTGAGTGAAACCTTAATGAATTAATGATGGTAATGATTATGAATGCCCTTGTTGATAAGTGGCAAAGCGATGGTGTTTGTGATTGTGTATATGTTGTGCTTATTTATGATATGAATTGCGATTCATGAGACTTGTATGCCTATTGTGATAATGAGATAATGAATGAATCATAATTTGATGTTTGATAGCAAAGCACACATGACGTTTGTATGCATATACACATGATCACAATATATATATATATTATCCGTCATTTTGAATGTATAACTCATTCTCCCATGTGGTCTCCTTTTTAGCCTTGTGATGCAGGTTGCCATGGGATGAGTTTGGATTTTAATTAAAGCTTGGGTGAAGGTAAATAGTGGTAGAGGAAGTGCCTTGGCCGGCATCATTTATGAGTTCTTGTGTAATGAATGAATTAATTATGAGAATGAAGATGATTTAGAGATTTTGAGTATGTATAAGATAACTCTTGAATTTGTGGATGGTGAATATATATGTAGAATGTAAGAGATAATTTGTTGTATATTAGAAAGATTAAAATTGAAAGATGTTCATTGATGATTGAGATAATCAGGAGAAGATTCCCGAATGTATATGTATATATATATATATATAATTATATCTTAGGCATTGCATGCTTATGTAATTATGTAAAATGATGATGGTTGTCTATTAGGTTTACGACATGCCATTGCATGCTTTGCCGAGCCTTTTCTCATATCGTCATATATGGGACTAGGCGTGTGCCCGGTATACACATTCTTCCGCTGTAAACACTATTATTTTCGTATACCGTTACGGGCAATTTATCTATCGATCCAGCTTAGGGTTATTTAATCTCACTCTTGGGTTTTCTGTGATTTGGGTCTTGATGTGATCATGGTGAAGTCTTGGAAATATTTTCAAACGCAAAAAATTTATTCGCATTTTCATTAATTATGACGATCACATCGGGATTCGAGTACAGAAAATCAGGGGTGTTACAAAGGTGGTATCAAAGCATAAATTGCTCTGAATTGGAGTTATTGGTTAATACCAGAGCATGGTTGCTCTGTGAGGAATTGATATTATGGATGATTGGAGCATAATTGCTCAATAGTGAGATATTTATGGTAATCCTTGGAGCGGGATACTCATTATTGGAATATGGTTGTTTTATGTAGAGTAAGGATGATAATTATCTAGAGCATGATGATATGTTTGAGTATTGATTGCCCTATATGGACTTATGAATGATTAGTTGTCTAAGGATTATGAATTGATTATGAGGGCATAATTACTTATTGAGGAATTATTGTGAATCATTAGAGTTGAGTCGGGATTGATGCTTAATGAGGACTTTTATAAGATTATGATTCATAAGATGTGGTTATTGTTTATTGGGAGTATACCCTTTTTATCTTTGAGGTTGTATGATGTACATGTGGAGCATAGTTGCTCATTGCTATCATGAATGAATCATGGAATTGAATATGAGTGAATGAATTTCCTCAATACGTGATGAATGTATGTATTGTGTAAGACCGACCAAGTTCCTTACCCTATTACCTTCAAATGATAAATATACTGTTATTGTGCATTGGTGTTGATATATGAAATGCAAATTGAATTGATGATGGATCCATGATTAAACGTGATCATGGAAATGAAATATTGAGTTATGAATATGAAATATGAGATATGATTTGGATTGATGATGATTTTTATGCCATGTGTTGATCATGGATAGAGAATATTGAGAAAGAAATTGATATGGTAGTAGACCATATATGTTGAGACCTTGATGTGCGTATGCACCTCGAATATAAATTGTTGGTTGGGTCTCTTATATGCACTATACCTGTGGCGTCTAGCCAGGAGTGCTTGTTAAATGAAAATGGAACTCATATGTTTGAGTTGATTAGATGAATAATATTGAAGGAATTCCCTAGTGTGGGTGTTTTCAAATTTAAATGATCGGTTGTGCCATTGTAAAGGATGAATTTTATATCCTTTGGCACAAGAACCCTATATGTTATATGATATAAGTGATTTGTTGTATCTCCCTAGAATGGGAATTTGAATATGTGATAAATGATTAAATACGAAATCGAATACATGTTAGATTAGGGTGATGTCTTGGTTTTTGGTGTGTGAAAACCGAGTAAACAATTGATTTGATTTGACCCACTAGGTGTGATGACCTAGATGGACTTGGTATGATCTTGTACGATCAATTGTTGTAGAGAATTAATTTGATTGGACCCTATGGCGGTCTAGGCTCTATGTTATTTTTGTGAGCCATATCTAATGATGTTATGTGGTATGTGAGAACTCCATAATGGGTGCTAGGTAACCCTTAGACTTCCTAAGTCTATTGATTGATCGAACCTTATGAATGGTTAAGCCATAACGAAATTAATTGTGAAATACGTTGTTGAAGCTAGAGCTGGTATGTGATGGAATGCGAATAATGAATGTAACCCCTAATGATTGATGAATAATAATGTTGAATTTGGGGTATAATTGGAATTGATTATGGTATATGATTTTACGAAGTGACCTTGGGCTAAATGATGTGCCTTAGAGATTATGGTCATTGGAATAATTATGGATGAGAATATGATTCAGAGATGATATATGTGATTGTGAGTCGGTGAATAGAAACTTGATCATGTCATTACCCCCTTATTTTATTTGAAGGGTGCTATATTGATGATGAAAAACACATAGTGATGTTGTACTACGTGAAATGTAGGTCCAATTCATGGACTTTAGTTGTGATCTATGAGGAGAATTCCTAATATGAAAGCTTATTATATGATTAAGTAAGCCTACTTGATAAGAGTTTGGTGAATCTTTTATGGCTCGAATTAATTTATAACCAACAATATGTAAGTGAGACAAGAATTTTGGGCTATTTGAGCATGGTTTTAGAAGGGATGAAGCCCGAGAATAGGGTATTTACTTTGTGATGACTGAAATTCTATGATCGATACACCAATTTAAGGTGAATTTGATTAAGATTGATGATTGATATGGCATGATGGATGCTAGATTAACTATATAATGATGATGAGATATGAATATGTTAGCTGTGGACTGGTGAGGATTGTCACCGAGTCTTATGTGGACTGGTACCATTTGAATATGAGTGACCGATATGAGCAATGGGAATATGAAGTACTAGTCCTGATATGGTCTTACATGCCATAGGCATTGTGGCAGCATGCACTTATGCGCCGACTTTATTTGTTTGTGGTAACCACTACGGGATTGGGACGCCTTCCTGTATGTCGGATGCAGCAACACATAGGTCGGGCAGGTGTAGGGATTGTAACTGCTTATGGTGAATGTACTGCGCCTATCTGGACGTACTGAGTATGAACCTATGAGCTCTGTTGGATGAGTCATGATTGATGACATATGACGCGCTTGAATGTAGACAGTTTTATGTTAAGAATGATGACATGATGATAATATGTTTTGATGGACTTTGAGAAGTCCGATGTTACTTCGTGATGTTATTGAACTCTATTGGTGTGTGGCCGAAGTGAGGCCTTATGGTGTATGTTGAATTTCGAGGACGAAATTCTTTTTAGGTGGGGTGAATTGTAACATCTTGAATTTTATAAAAATTATTAAATCGAGAGAATAGATACTGAATAATTATAAATGGATTATTGAATGTCTTAAAAACTTTAGAATAATTAAATTGAGACTTATAAGGACTAATTATAAAATTATTGAGTACTTAAGAGTTAAAATTATACCCGATTAGAAAATGGGTGTCAGACCAAGTATCTCCGATTGAGATGTCGTTGGTTAGGGCTATTAAGAATATTATTGGGAATCCGAATATATATTCGGAATAATTTTTAGATAAGGTATTGAGCCCGAATAGGGATCCTGTTTATTATAAAATGGGAAATGTTTTAATGAGGGATCGAGTTATAACTTATTCCTTCTCCCTCTTTTATTTTCACGTATGGCTTCTCCTCCCTTCCTCTAATTTTTGCCATTCCCTTCTCCCTCAGACAAACACTCTCTTCTCTTCTCTTCCTCCCAAAACCTAAGAAAGGAAATTAGTGTACCTTTCTCCTCCTTTATTTTCGGTTACAATCTTCAAGCTTGGAGGAGATGATGTTGAAAGGAAGCTCTCCTTTTCCCTCTTGGATTTTCATCACCATCTCCCTCTCTTGGAAGCCCATTATGATTTCTTGGCTTAAGGTATGTTACCCTCCATTTTGAGGAGCTTAAGCCTTAGGTTTTGAGTCTTACTTGCTTGGGAGAGTGGTATATGTATGGGTTTAGGAATGGGAGCCATTTTTGTGTAAAACCCAAAGGTGAAGTGTGGTTTATATGTGTTTTTGGATGGGTGTTGAGGGGTACACGAAAATTTAGTGTTTGATGATGGAAGATGATGATTTTTATGATTATTGTTGGATTATTAATGGTTATTAGAAATGGCTATTGAGTTTTGGTGAAAAACCCTAAGTGTGGTGATTTGGGGGTTTTGGCTAAATAGGTGATTTTGATGATTTTTGATGTCTTAGAATGATCTTATGTAAGGAGATGAATGTTTGAAGCATTGGTATTGATTATGGAGGTTTTAGAGATGAGTGCATGTGAATGTTATGTGATTAGAGGAGTTGAACCCCTTGAGCATTGGCAACTATGATGATGAAAATGATAATGATGGTGGTGGATAACCATTGATGATGAATAGATGAGTTAAGATGAGGATTTGATGAGGCCTTAGACCATAAGGTGTGTCACTTGAATTTTGTGAATTGTTGATGGCTTTGAGTAGAGCTAAGAGGGCTTATAATGAATTTGAGTGACAATGATGGCAAATGGATGATTTATATGATGATTGGATGTATTATGGATAAGGGAGTGATATTGATGTCGTTGGACGTAGTTGGCCCTTTGAGATCTAGAGAATCTTGGTTTTGGGAAAGGAATTCCCGAAGCCTAACACAATGGTATAGATTGGTGTTTTATTAACTCTAGACTTGATATTAAAGCCTTGAGATATGTTTACAATTGCTTAGAATTAAAATGATGCCTTGTGTTGGCTCATTGATTGGATATGTGTATATATGTGTATTGATGTAGATGATATTCAGGGCAATGTAGCAGAGCATTTGGAGCATGCATTTGATTGTGGTTCTTCCCTCGAGGTAGGAGAGGAGTTTACATTCAAATTGCATGAGTTATATAATTGATGATTATTGTATGGCTTGATACTCATGCTTGCCTTGCCATGTTTATAGTGAAATGATATGAATGGCAAATTGCTGGCTATTGATGATAATGTATGTGTATATATGATGATGAATAACCCATGAGGGGTTAAAATATGTACATGCTAATGAACCGTCCTTGAGGGGATGAAGTATATGTTTTGTGAATTGAGAATTTATGTGGATGATTGGCATTGAATGTGATGGCCATTGTGATGGTATTGGTGATAAGTTTGAAGTTTATGCATAATTGAGGAACTCATAGAGTCAAACAGAGTTTTATGTGATTTTGATGGCTTGGGTTAGTCCCAATAGCCCATATATGTAGTTTATGACTTGTAGGAATTGGAATGGGCCAATTCCATTGAGAATAGGCCCTTGAGTTGCATAAAAGTGCCTCTAAATGGGTAAAACGCATTTATGCGCATAAGTCCCTCATTTTTGGGAATTTTCGAGTGAGGCTGGTGGCCACGCATCACAAATGATGTGTATTTGTTGTGGTTAAAATCTCGTAGCATTTGGAGTTCATACGCGAAAGTTAGGAGGGTTAGAAGTTGAAAAATCTTGCGTTCTGCATAAAAAACAGCAGCAGGGCTGTCTTGAATCGATTCAAGACCCTTTGAATCGATTCAAGAGGTGCTGTTTTCACTATTTTGGGCTCCAGGGGCGTTTGAATCGATTCATACGAGTTTGAATCGATTCAAGGCCCTCTGTTTGTCAAATTTTGAGATTTTGGGATGCTTGAATCGATTCACACGAGCCTGAATCGATTCAGAGCCCTGTTATGGCCGCTGTTGTGCTGTTTTTCCAACCGTTTGGGCACCTTAATGACATTTTTAGCCTCCGACTTCTTCATGAAAGTTGTAGAAAATTGTGTCACGGAGGTGTGAGAATTGGTCTCACATTAATTGGAGTTTTCTAACTCTTATTAGGTGAAAAATACCGAACCTATTGCATTGAAAAATTCAAGTTTAAGGGGGTTTTGAACCCAACTTTTTATGGTGGCCAAATTGGGACTAATAGGTGATATTTGTGACATGTCCCACTATTTTTAAGACTAAAAGTAAGATTTCCTCATGCCTTAGTACTAAAATTTATCATGGGTTCATTATTGCCCAAAACCCCGTTCAGTATGTAAAAACGAACGAATTCACTAGGGGTACATGTGCGGTGTGTCTTAGTGGTGATTGAGGAATGGCTTAAGACCTTGGCAAGGTATGGGTATGCCTATGCTATGTTATGAAAACATGTATGCTTTTCCCCCTCTATTGATTATATTATGAATCATCATGAAAAGTAATGATGTGATTGTATGACACACCATAATTGACGATGAAACTAATGAGGGGACAATTGAATGGCAATGAGTTATTATAACTCAATGAATTTTGAAAAAGTATCAATGGTGATTAAAAATGGATGATGCCACACATATTTCATAATGATCAATGATGTTAAATGAAAAGGGACGTTGTTGTTGAACATACCCTTGAATACGCAGTGTTTGCTATTTTGGATGAGTGTGGTGCCAATATGATTAACCCAAGTATTGACTTGTATGTATGAGACGCAATGATGATTGCTAAATGTATGTTTGAAATATATTGTTGATATCCATATGTGGATTATTATGAATGATGTTTGTGGCCATTGAGATGCCAATTATATGAATGATGTGCCTTGAGGGGCCTTATGAATGATTATGTATAATTATTGAAATGCCAAATTAAAATATATCCCTAATTGAGAGGGTGAGATATCCTTGCGAGGTTGTTGATGGGCATATGCATTATTGCATTTGCATTCATGGCATGGCATAGCATTGATACTTTGTGGTTGCGATCACAGTGATGAAAGATCCTGCGGGATTCTATGAAGGGAGTACCCCTTGCGAGGCGGGAAACCAACTTGATGATGATATGAGATTGAGCCGGTGGTTGCGATCACCTGATTGTGAAAAATGAAAGGCCCTGCGGGGACCATTGTATGATGATGAGCCAGTGGTTGCGATCACTTGGTATTTGATATGAAAAAGGGCTTGCGAGCACCTATGATGCCCATGGTTGCGATCATGAGGCGGGAGTACCCCTTGCGAGGAGGGAAACCTATGAGAATTGTTGAACGTGGTTACGATCACGAGAAGCACCTTGCGAGGCTGCTATAGGGAGTACCCCTTGCGAGGCGGGAAACCAATATTTATGAATGATTGATTATGGTGGTTGCGATCACCCGTGATATGAAATTGGATCCGTTGCATATGTATTAAACAGTTGACATATGCATTAGCTTTAAGACCATGGCATTTGAAATGGGATGACCACGAGTGATGAAAAACCCCTTGCGAGGAGGTATTTGAGTGAAACCTTAATGAATTAATGATGGTAATGATTATGAATGCCCTTATTGATAAGTGGCAAAGTGATGGTGTTTGTGATTGTGTATATGTTATGCTTATTTATGATATGAATTGCGATTCATGAGGCTTGTATGCCTATTGTGATAATGAGATAATGAATGAATCATAATTTGATGTTTGATAGCAAAGCACACATGACGTTTGTATGCATATACACATGATCACAATATATATATATTATTCGTCATTTTGAATGTATAACTCACTCTCCCATGTGGTCTCCTTTTTAGCCTTGTGATGCAGGTTGCCATGGGATGAGTTTGGATTTTAATTAAAGCTTGGGTGAAGGTAAATAGTGGTAGAGGAAGTGCCTTGGCCGGCATCATTTATGAGTTCTTGTGTAATTAATGAATTAATTATGAGAATAAAGATGATTTAGAGATTTTGAGTATGTATAAGATAACTCTTGAATTTGTGGATGGTGAATATATATGTAGAATATAAGAGATAATTTGTTGTATATTAGAAAGATTGAAATTGAAAGATGTTCATTGATGATTGAGATAATCAGGAGAAGATTCCCGAATATATATGTATATATATATAATTATATCTTAGGCATTGCATGCTTATGTAATTATGTAAAATGATGATGGTTGTCTGTTAGGTTTACGACATGCCATTGCATGCTTTGGCGAGCCTTTTCTCATATCGTCATATATGGGACTAGGCGTGTGCCCGGTATACACATTCTTCCGCTGTAAACACTATTATTTTCGTATACCGTTACGGGCAATTTATCTATCGATCCAGCTTAGGGTTATTTAATCTCACTCTTGGGTTTTCTGTGATTTGGGTCTTAATGTGATCATGGTGAAGTCTTGGAAATATTTTCAAACGCGAAAAATTTATTCGCATTTTCATTAATTATGACGATCACATCGGGATTCGAGTACAGAAAATCCGGGGTGTTATATCATTCATTATATTAAAGGTTATAAAACAATCCTTAAGCCCCAACATTCACAACACTTTATTTATCAATATTTACACTCTCAATATTATGTATTTCCTCTCAACTACATTGTTAAATCCATATTTGCCATTTTCCTTAAATATTTAGAGTTAGGGTTTCACCTAAAACCCAACAACATTCATAAATGCATCATAAATCTTTATCTCCTTCCAACCATAAATTCATCTACCCATCTATGTCTCATAGAGTTAGCATTTATGATAACCCACCTTAGGGTTTATACATTTATAGCTTCTCCCAACAATCCACATACATTAAATGCTTTCTTAACACCAAAGAATCATAACTAAATGTTCATACTCTTGAAAAATGGCAAGAATCTTACCTTAAAAGAAGAAAAGAGAGATTATTCAAGGGAGAGGAAGAGCTATACGAAATGGAAGAGAAAAGAACAAGAGATTCCAAGCTTCCACCTCCAATCTCCAAGCTTTCTCAATGGAAATGAGGAAGGAAAATGGAACTCACGCAAGGCTTAGGGTTTTTAGAAAAGAAGGAAAGAGGAAATGATGAAAGAATGGAGAAAGTGAAGGAAAATATATTTCTCCAAATGGCTTCAGCATATGAATGGAAATGAGAGGGGAAACATTAATGCTTTTTCTTTTAATTTTAATCCCCTTATTAATATTTCATCGTTTTACCATAACACGATCTCTGTTTGGGCTCAATACTTTATCTAAAAATTATTTTGAATATGTATTCAGACTCCTAATAATATTCTTAATAGCCTTGACCAATATCATCTCGATTGGAGATACTTGGTCTGATATCCATATTTTAATCGGGTATAAATTCAGCTTATTCAGCTTCAATAAATCACTAACAGACCCCAAAAATATTAATTTAACTATTTCTAACACTTTGGGACATTAGATAACCCACATACAACTATTTAATATTTATGTCCTTAATTAATCCTTTATTTTAAGATTTAGGGTGTTACAAAAGTATTGAGCCCGAACGGAGATCTTGTTTGTTATAAAATGAAAAGCTTTTAATGAGAGGCAAAACTTTAAAAGCAAAAACTTTATTTCCTCTCTTACTCTCACGTTGGCTCCCTCTCACTAAGGCAAAGCTCTCTTTTTCTTTTCCTTTCCTTTTCCACTTATCTTCTTCTCCCTCTTGAAACCCTTGTGTGGTGTGCCCTTCTCTTTCTTCCATTTTCGTTTTGCATCAAGCATGAAGGAGATGATAATGGTGATTTAATACTCTCCCTCTCCCTCTTGCATTTTCATGTTCACTCTCTCCCTTTCTTGGAGCTCTCTTCTCTTTGGCTTTAGGTTAAATTCCTCTGCATTTTCTTAAGCTTTAGCCCTAGGTTATGGGTTATTAGGGCTTTTGAGAGTGTAAAATTTATGGGTTGTGGAAAGGGAACCATTTATGATGCAAAACCCTAAGGTGAGGTGCATTTAATGTGAGTTTTATGAGGGCATTGAGGGGTACACGAAATTGGCATTAAATGTGATGGCTATTGATGGACATTGATGATGGTTATTGGGTTTTAATGAAACCCTAGCCCTATAATTTAGGGGGAATGTGAAATATGAGTGGATAGGTGTTTATTGATGTTGGGAGAATGTACTTAATGATGTGAGATGGTAACATTGATGGTGAATGGCCATTAATGAGGTTAGATGGTTGATAATGATAGTTGGAAACCATTAATATGGAAACCCCTAGATGGGTGAGGTCCTTAAATACATAATAAGTGAATTGGAACGCCAAGCCCTTGGTGGTTGTGGTGGATTGAATGAAATGAAAGAGGTTAGAAATCTAAAATGGCATAAACACCAAGTAATTAAATATGAGTATTTGAATCTGGGTGGTTTGAATAGAAAATAATTGTATGGTACATTATGTAATGTAGGAAACGACCCTACTAATGGAGCGGGACCTTCAGACCGCGTTGATTTCTACTTCTCTTAAGGTGGGAGGGGGTAACATCTCTAAATGCATGATTTCATCCATTATTGGTGTGTAAGTATGATTGTGTGATCATAATTTAGCTTGGATGAATATTCTTGATGTTCATGTGAATTTGAATGCATTTAGAATGGATAGTGTTATGTGGCATGTGTTGTTAGGATGATGATTAGCATATTAAATTTGAATCATGATAATGAGACTTGTTGTGAATGGCTTTGAGACCATGAATGAATTGATTTTAATGATGTTAAGCATCACATGATATGTGATTTGATGAATAATGATTGCCACTAACTCTTGATGTGTATGAAATCCAATGACAACTAGTAATGGTTGAGAATGATGAGGATAGTGAAATCCATTAAGTGTTGGTGGTGAATTATTGATTATGGAGTGGCATTATAGGATGCATAGTGTGAGAAATGCATTGATTGGCATTTGCATCTGTGGCATATCATACGCTGTCTATATGGAATGTTAGTGGTTCCAATAGGCGAACCCAATGGGAGGGCGACCAAGTGCACGGGTAAAGTTATATATTGTTCCCTAGTGATTCTTGGAATCACGAAGCTGCCCATGGTTTGGTGGCGAGGCACCCTATGTAGTGGGCCAGTGAGTGGGCGGCTCTGTGATGAGCAAGTGACCTCGGTGTCCCTAGGGGGAACGGCTCTCTTGACGTGTGTTCGGGAAGGGCTCATAGTACTTTGGCAAGTGAGGCCATGTTATGAATCCGCAAGTCATGGGGTGACTAGTGCTACAAATGGGCGATAGTGGTTTGGTACCAATAAAAGAGTGATGTTATGCATGCATGATTTGAGATATAAGTGTACACATTTACTACTGCAGTAGAGGCATAGTAGCACACCTATGTTTAACCCACATTTGATATGATGTTGTTTCCCACAGTCGAATCCATGATTTGATAATGATTCCTTATGCATAGGCATTAGGCATAAGAGCATTTGCATATAGCCAGAGATATGCCGAGTTGGTAGCCCGTGATGGCGATGTATGATTGATAAGTAAAGAGAAAGAGAATGTGGTACTAACCTTAAGTGTGTGATGGTATATGATGAAATTACCAGTGAGTGGATATATGTGTTGTGAATGTATTGGTTAGAGTATATGTTATGTTGAAATGAAATAATGTGATATGTGAATGAAGCTTATAATGCTTCTTGAGAAATTTATGTTATGCACATACATATATGTATCATCAGAATGTATGACTTTGATTCATTTGGTATATGTTACTCACCTCCTAGTTTCCATTTTTAAAGGTTGATGTAGGCTTTTTGGAAGCTTATGCTTTTTGGAGGTGGAGCTTTTGTGAAGAAGGTAAATATGGAAATGGAAGCCTTGTGCCTTGGCTGGAAATTGTGTTGTGAGAAGCACAATGTTATTTTTTGTATATGGTATTTGAATAGTTGTGGTAATTAATTTTGAAGGTCATGTGTGAAAATTAGACCTTAGTGTTTTGGAAGGCTAATTTTTGGTTATGACCTTAACAATAGTTGATGTTGATTGTGATACAATGACTTTTATGCTATGTTGATAAATGAATGATGATATTATGAGATCTAAGAACATTGGAATGAAAATGTGACTTGTGTATCATGAATATTATGAATTTAATGCAAAATAAGGAAGTGGATAGGTCATATTTTCATTTAATGGATAATACTTCATGTAGGTGTCATCTACAAGTTATAATATATGTATGAAACTTGTGTTCATGGTTGATTGTGGCCAAAGAGGCTTAGTTTGTAATTTGGCATGCTTAGTTTAATTAAAATAGGGATTGAATATCCACTAGAGCATATGTTGATCTAGGAAATGAGTTATTGGATGAGACTTAATGGAGCAAGTCATATTTATATGTGTGAATATAGGTTCATAGAGAGTTTAGACCAAAACTTACCCAATTGCATTTTGGTATGTCATGTAAAATGCCCAAAATATACATAAAACTACCCTATAGCTTAGATTTTGATTGGGATGGAATTTGGGCTTGAAACTTTCCACATAATTGATATTATGGTAGATAAGTTGTGTATAAAATTTTATGCAAATTGGAGTTAAATAGCCTAGTGAAAAGGGGTCCTAAAGTTGGAAAAAACTTAAGGGTCAAAAAGCTATAGAATGATGCCTACAGTAGTGAGATCCATGGCCAATGGGAATTTCCCATGGCCAGTGAATCGTTCTACCTCTAAAAGTGAATAAAAATGAGAATTTTGGTGGTCCAGAAAGTGGATTCCATGGCCAGTGAGAATTTCCCACGGCTAGTGGAATGGCCAGTGTCAGAATTTTCCAACTGCTACTTTTCCCTTGCTATTTTTGGCTCTTTTGGATATCTTAATGACATTTTTGGCCTCCGATTCTTCATGAAAATTATAGATAATTTTTTTAGGGATCTGTAGAAATTGGTCTCATCTTAATTAAAGTTTTCTAACTCTCATTAGACGTATAATACCGGACCTACTACTATGAGAAAACTCAAATTTAAGAGGGGTTTGAACCCAACTTTTTATGGTTTTCAATTTGGGATTAATAGGTGATATTTATGACATGTCCCACTATTTCTAAGACTAAAAATGAACTTTTCTCATATCGTTTCTCATATCTTCATATATGGGAAGTGTGACTAATAAAAGGTCTGGGGCGTGATGTTAAATGATTTTCTTTTAATTCGTGGTGTCTCTTAGGCAAGGTGATGAACTTTAAAATGTAAAAAATTTATCCTCATAATTATTATGTCATATCTATTATATTTACTTATATAAGACTAAGGGGCGCCACAATTGGTGGTATTAGAGCATTGATTGCTCATTCTTGGTCTATGTGAATTGAATACCAATGTAGGGTGATTTCTCTTATTAGATTGAGGTTGTTTTCCATTGGAATATGGTTGTTTATTGTTGAAACATTGTTGTGCCTTATAAGAGCATTAGTTGCTCAATGTTGTGATGTTATCACTATAATTATACATTGTGGAGCATGAATTGCTCATTATTTCATATTGTGAATGATGGAGATGATTGTGTGATTGATATGAAGCCTAGCCAGGCATTTCTTTTCTAATGTTTACCTTCTAATTGTGAATACATTATGATGATATATGTGTCAATGATGATTATTTTTGGTTGATGAATCTTGAGGAAAGAAACACAAGGTTTTTAAGTATTGTTGTGTTATGTGTCTAGATTGATTGATAATGAATAGACGCAATATTGATGCAGCCGCTATGGCTAAAGCCTTTAACTGATTTGCTAATATTCTTGAACGACAACAATAACCTATTGGTCAACCGAACCATGGTCTTGACCGATTCCTCAAGCGAAAACCTTCTGAATTCCACGGAGGTTACAAACTAGTAGACGCTTATGTTTGGATTCGCAATCTGGAGCAAATATTTGCTAGCATGGAGTGTTCTGAAGTTCAAAAAGTTAAGAATATGGTGTTTATGATCCTTGACGAAGTCGAGTCTTGGTGGATTTTGACTCATGGCTGTATAATTTCTGCTCATACTCCCTTGACTTGGGAGAATTTAAAGGTGGAGTTCTTGAGGAAATACTTTCCTAATAGTTACAAGAGCAAGAAAGAACTTGAGTTCATAGAGCTCAAACAAGGAAGCTTGTCGGTGGAGGATTATGCCTCTAAATTTGAAGAATTATGTGTGTTCTACCCTCCTTTTCAACAGGAAGGTACTGAAGCTTCAAAGTGTATCAAGTTTGAGAATAGATTACGCCAAGAGATTAAGAAGGCGATATGTCACTAAGAGATTATGAGCTTTCCTACTCTTATGAACAAATGTAGAATTTTTGAAGAAAATGATGTGGCTCCGAAGAGTTATTCGGGGCATGGATACAAGTTAAAGGGCCAATCTTCTAGCTAAGAAGAAAGGTAACTTTAAGAAAAATACACAATTTGTGTATGGTTCCTCTTCACTTAGAGGTGGACGGGGTGGTGGAAGACATGGTGCTAACGGTGGCCGAGGAAATGACTAAGGACTTTGATGTTTTCGGTGTGGCGGAAACCATTTGCTTGTAAGTGTGACCATGAGGATATTGTGGTGTGTTATAGATGCAACCAACCGGGGCACATTCGTCCTTATTATCCTTTGAATGCCACGGATATGGCGGTGTGAAATGATGTAAACCGTGGAGGCTATGGTGCTTTTAGAGGCCATGGTTGTGGAAACGGTAATAGCGGCCACAATGGAAATGGTAATGGGAATGGTAATGGTGGCAACGGTCGTGGCAATGGTAATGGCCATGGTAATGGCAATGGTGGCCGAAATGGTCACAACAATGGTGCTAACCAACAAACTACTGGAAGAGTCTTTACCGTGATAGGTGAAGAAGCTGCACAAGTTGGTGATCTGGTTCAAAGTAAGTGCCAAATTCTTGGTAATTATGTTGATATGTTGTTTGATTCTGGTGCAACACACTCCTTCATTTCTGAAGATTGTATGAGGCGATTGAAATTGCCAATAAGCATGATGAAAGGTTCTATAATGGTGTCTACACCGACCGGTACTTATTTACAGAAGGTTACTCGATGTGGTAATGTTGAGATGATTCTTGAAGATAAGAGATTTGTTGTATCTCTTATTTGCTTGCCCATGAAGGACTTAGAGGTTATTCTGGGGATGGATTGGTTATCTACCAACAAAGTATTGGTGGATTGTCAGAATCAAAGTGTCATATTTTCTTCTCTAAATACCGAGCGCTTTGATATGCAAGGTATATCTCAACTTCTTATTATGCTATGCATAATTGATGGAAAAAATGCTAATCAATCCTTTGACACCCTTGTCGTATTTGAATTTCTGGATGCATTTCCTGATGAGGTACCTGGTCTACCTCCTCCACGAGAGGTGGAGTTTTCCATTAATCTTGTTCTGGGTGTGGAACCTGTTTCCCGAGCACCGTATCGGATGTCTCCTATAGAATTGACCAAATTGAAAAGACAAGTTAAATAGTGTATTTGCATGTTGTAAACAGGTTTTGATAATGACAAGTATCCAAGAACAAGAAGAGCATCATTCACAGATCAAAAACAAGTGAAATGAATAAATCAAGAGAATACATTTGATGTACTCAAATCAAAGATTCAAGGAATCATGAAGAACATGCTCCCATATGATCAAAGAATCAAGAAAACAATGCATGAAGATCAAGGAAAGGAACCATGACTTAAAATGCATCAAGGAAACATCAAAAAGCATGGAAAAACAACAAACAGCATTGCTTGAATCAATTCATAGACGTATGAATTGATTTAGAGGCTTGGAAGTCCCAAAAATATGAAAACAGAATATTCTGAATCGATTCACTGGAGCCCGAATCGATTCACACGAAGCTGACAGCCCAAAAATTCAAAACAAAATAGCCTGAATCGATTCACCATGTCTTGAATCGATTCACACACTCCTGGAAGCCCAAAATGCCCAAGTCAGAATGCCTTGAATCAATTCGGAAACACATGAATCGGTTCAAGTAGTGGGAAACATCATTAAAAAGACATTTTTAGGTGGGAAACATAGATCTAAAACCCACTATACGTAGAGACAAGCTGGAACCATGACGTGCAACGGCTATGAAGACCTCCAAAGCTCTATAAATGGATCTCTAACTCAAGCACAACATACACCAACTAGAAGCAATCAATCAAAGCTTGTATTTGTGCTTAGTGAGTCATTTTTCTTGTACAGTTTCATTATTTTGAAACTTTGAGCTTGTATTTGTAAATCCTCTCTTATTTTTTAGAGTTACCATTGTGAGATCTTTCATTTGCTTATCCACTCTATTGAGAGAGTATAATCTTGTAATCCAAACACCAAAACACCAAGGTATTCACTCTAGGTTGAGTGGTCACAAAGGTTGGGGTTCAACCTTTGGGTATTGAGAGATTGTGAGATTGGGTGGGGTGCCCTTTGCTTGTGAGGATTGGGTTGTTGAGTGTGGGACACTAGGAGACAATTGCTCAAAGCTTGTATCTTAAATCTTCAATAGTGGAATCCTTCAAGTGGGTTGCTTGAAGGCGAGACGTACACTGGATTGGTGGAACTTGTTAAATTGGTTTACATTTCTTCTTACCTTAAACTCTTTACTTGCTTGTGCATACCAACTATTTGTGAAATTGTCTGAGTTGATTGGTTGGGTTAATTGTGTTCCTAAGAAAATACTTAATCATTGCACACTAACTGTTTGATAAAATTACTGAACCATTATTCTCTCTTGATTCTCATTTCTCTATTAAGTTTGCAAGAGTTCTCTATCTCAAATCAAACATTTGTTGTGTGTTGGATTATTGTTGCTTAAAAATATTTGTATATCTCATTAAGATTGCATAAAGAACCAAGTTCAAAGGCATTCTAAGCTAAAGTTTTTAAACACTCAATTCACCCCCCTCTTGAGTATTGAGGCCACTTGAATAACAAGTGGTATCAGAGCTTGACTCTTGGTAGATCAAGCTTAACAGCTTCAAGAGAACAATGGCCTCTAATTCTCTAAATCTTTTTCCTGAGGGTGGTGCCACAAATAGACCTCCTGCTTTCAATGGGGAAGGCTATGCTTTTTAGAAAGAAAGAATGAAAGTTTTTGTACAATCTATTGACCTTAAAATTTGGAATGCAATTGAAAATGGTCCGTTAATACCCATGCATATTATAGATGGTAAACAAGTAGAAAAATTGATGGATGATTGGACTAGCGAAGAAGAAAAGAAAGTCTAATATAATTATAAAGCCAAAAATCTAATCACCTTAGCTTCAGGCCCTGATGAATTCTTTAGAGTAGTTACATGCAAATCTGCCAAAGATATGTGGGATACCTTACAAATAACCCATGAAGGTACAAGCGATGTTAAAGACTCTAAGATTAGTACCTTAACTAGTGAGTATAAAAGCTTTAGATTAAATTCTGGAGAAACAATTATTGATATGCAAAAAAGGTTCACCATTATTATAATTCATCTCATTACTCTTGGCAAGACTTACACTAACAAAGAGGTTATTCATAAAGTGTTAAAAAGTCTCACCAGGGAATAGCAACCTCTTGTCACTGCCATCAAACAATCTCCTAGCATCAATGAAATGTCTCTTGCTACACTATTCGGTAAGTTACAAGAACAGGAACAAGAGTTGAAAGAATTAAGGATGGCGAAAGAAGAAGAAAAGTCTTCCAAGAAGAAAGGTCTAGCTCTCAAGGCCACTTCTATCAATGAGGAAGAATCTGGCAGTGAGCTTGATGAAGAAGAAGAGTTTAGACTGTTTTTGAAGCATTTTAGAAAATTTATGAGAAACAAACGCTTCCAAAAGAACTTCAAACCTCAAGGTAAGAAACCAATCTCAAATAAAAATTCTTCCTCACTAAATTACTTTGAGTGTGGTAAGGAAGGGCACTTCAAGGTGGATTGTCCAAATCTCAAGAAGAAGAACAAAGAGAAAAAAGGAAGAAGAAGAGCTTACATTGCTTCGGATGAAAATGAGATAAGTAGCTCAGACGAATCCGAAAACAAAGAAGCCAACCTATGCCTCATGGAAATCATCAAGATAAAGATGATGAGGTAAGCTTTCTTGACTTAGATAGAGATGAATTACTTGATGCATTTAAGGAATTGTATTACAAGTTTGTTAAAATCTCAAACAAGTACAAGTTATCTAGGAAAACTATTGATACTCTTGAAATGCATCTTGTAGAACTTGGCAAAGAAAATGAATGTTTGAAAAGGAATTAGCAAATGTTTAAGCATGCTCTAAGAATAAACCTTGTAATTTTGTAAAGAAATGTGACATCCTAGAAACTAAGGTTTTAGACTTAAATAAAACCTTAGAAAAGTTTACAAATGGTAGAGATAATTTGAATGTATTACTTGGAAATCAAAGATGCATGTTTGATAAAACTGGATTAGGATACAATTCTACCAACAAAGGAAAAGCATTACAAAAACTTCTTTGTACCACCTAGAAAATCTTCATCACCATTCACTAAATGAAATCATTGTGGTGCTAAAGGACATAATACTTTAAATTGCCATATTAGAAAGCTTGGACCAAAAGTGGTAAGAAAGGTGTGGGTTCCCAAAGGGACATTACCACAAGCTAAACAAAAAAGACCCAACATAAAATGGGTACCAAGTTCTCTAAACTAATTTTGTTTTGTGGGTATGCTTCAAGGCAAGCAACACCCATTGGTACTTGGATAGTGGGTGTTCAAAGCACATGACGGGAGATATGAGCAAATTTATAACTTTCACTCCCAAAAGAAAAGGAAGCGTCACTTATGGGGAAAATACCAAAGGAAGAATACTTGGCATTAGAAACATTGGTAAAAATTTCTCTACTTCAATTAGTGATGTATTATATGTTGAAGGACTTAAACATAACTTGCTTAGCATAAGTCAATTATGTGATAAAGGATATAGAGTATTATTTGAATCTAATTGTTGCATAATTAAAAATAAGCTAAATAAGGAAGTTAAGTTTGTTGGTAAAAGAATTGATAATATTTACATGATTGATGTTGATAGTTTGTCTTCAAATAATGTGCAATGCTTCATGACTAGAGAAGATGAATCATGGATGTGGCATAGAAGAATAGCTTATATACATATAGACCATCTAAATAAACTTGTTTCTAAGGAATTAGTGATTGGTTTGCCAAAGCTAAAGTTTGAAAATAAATTTTGTGATGCATGTCAAAAGGGAAAACAAGTAAAGGCATCCTTTCAAGCTAAAAACGTTGTTTCTACTCAAAGGCCTTTATAACTTTTGTACATGGATTTATTTGGACCCTCTAAGGTCAAGAGCTTTGGTGGCAATTACTATGGTCTTGTAATTGTAGATGACTATTCTAGATATACATGGACCTTGTTTCTTGCTCATAAAAATGAAGCATATCATGCATTCAAGAAACTAGCCAAGATT
Organism: Clitoria ternatea; assembly: GCA_037962975.1. Classification (NCBI taxonomy): domain Eukaryota; kingdom Viridiplantae; phylum Streptophyta; class Magnoliopsida; order Fabales; family Fabaceae; genus Clitoria; species Clitoria ternatea. Next base: position 185,842,569 of record CM075672.1, read on the forward strand.
ATCCAAAATGAACAAAATTCAAAGATTGTATCCATAAGAACCGATCATGGGGGAGAATTTGAAAATCAACTATTTGAGAAATTTTGCAAAAAATATAGTATTGGTCATAATTTTTCAGCTCTTAGAACTCCACAACAAAATGGAGTAGTTGAAAGGAAAAATAGATCTTTGGTAGAGCTTGCAAGAACCATGTTAAATGAAAATAATGTTTCAAAATATTTTTGGGCCGATGCAGTAAACACTGCTTGTCATGTTATGAATAGATGTTTGATAAGGCCTATTCTAAAGAAAACCCCCTATGAACTCTACAAAGGAAGAAAACCTAATATTTCCTATTTTTATATTTTTGGATGCAAATGCTTTGTACTTAACAATGGAAAGGATAATCTAGGAAAGTTTGATGCAAAAGATAATGAGGTAATCTTTCTTGGATATTCATCATCAAGTAAATCTTATCGAGTCTTTAACAAACAAACTAGTACTATTGAAGAATCAATTCATGTGAAATTTGATGAAAATAGCCATAACCCCCCGAGGAAGGAAGATGTTGATGACATTATAGGTACTCTCCAAGAATTAAGCTTGAATGATAAAGAGGAAAACAAAAATGAAGGAGATGCAACACAAAATGATCAAGCTCAACAAAAGGAGTGGATCACCTCAAAAGACAATCCTTTGGACAACATTATAGGTGATATCACTAAAGGTGTAAGTACTTGCCGCTCTTTTAATACTTGCAATCATTTAGCATTTGTTTCTCAACTTGAACCTAAAACTATTGATGAAGCTATTATTGATGAACATTGGACATTGGCCATGCAAGACGAACTAAATCAATTTGAAAGAAATGAAGTTTGGGAACTGGTGCCAAGAAGACCTAATGATCACCAAATAATAGGAACTAAATGGGTATCTAGGAACAAGCTAGATGAAAATAGAGTAATAACTAGAAACAAAGCTAGGCTGGTAGCTAAGGGTTATAATCAAGAAGAAGGAATTGACTATGAAGAAACGTATGCTCCCGTAGCTAGATTAGAAGCTATTAGATTATTATTGGCCTTTGCATGCTGTAGAGATTTCAAATTATACCAAATGGATGTCAAGAGTGCCTTCTTGAATGGATATATTCAAGAAGAAGTATATGTTGATCAACCTCTTAGTTTTGAAAACTAACAATTTCCAAATCATGTTTTCAAACTAAGAAAAGCATTATACGGTTTAAAACAAGCTCCAAGAGCTTGGTATGAAAGATTGAGCAAATTTCTTTTGAAAAATAATTTTGAAAGAGGAAAGGTTGATACAGCATTATTCATTTAGCACAAAAAGAATGACATACTCTTGGTTCAAGTATATGTAGATGATATTATTTTTAGTGCTACTAATGAATCACTTTACAAGGAGTTTGCTAAGATAATGCAGGATGAATTTGAAATGTCCATGATGGGAGAAATTACATTCTTCCTTGGACTACAAATTAAGTAAACGAAAGAAGGTACATTTATTAGTCAATCCAAATATTGCAAGGAGTTGCTTAAGAAATTCAACATGGAAAAGGCAAATAAAATTGCCACACCTATGAGTACCTCTTGTTATTTGGATAAGGATGAGAAAGGTAAGGATGTAGAACTCATAAAATATAGAGGTATGATTGGATCCTTACTTTACTTAACCGCCAGTAGACCGGATATCATGTTTGCTGTTTGTATGTGTGCTAGATATTAAGCATGTCCAAAAGAATCACACTTGACTGCCGTAAATAAGTGTAGAATTTATGAAGAAATCAGGAGTTTTCCTGTTCTTGTCAACAAGTATAGAATTTATGAAGAACATGATAAAGCTTTAATTGGATCAAGCAGTAAATCTGATAGTTCTTCAAGGCCACAACCAATTAATTTTAAAAAGCAAGGAAATTTTACTAAAGGTGGATCATCTTCTAAATCCAGAGGCCGAGGTAACTCTGGTAATCGTTCTATTAGTCGTCCGAGGGACGGAAAATGTTTCAGATATCGTGGTGATCATCTTGCCAGAAATTGTGATAAGGAAGAAAAGGTTGTCTGCTATCATTATAATGAAAAAAGACACATCCATCCTAACTGTCCTCTCTTGCAACAGATAGATTCTATTACTAGTGTTAACCGTGGAGGTTTCTAAGGACGAGGCTGTGGAAACGGTAATCATGGTGGTCGAGGCAATGGGGGACGTGGAAATAATTTTATGGTTTCTAGAAATGATCGAGCTGGAACTTCTAATTTACCAGCCGCAGACAGAGTTTATGCCATTATTGCTGAAAAAGTTACTCAAGCTAATGACCTTGTTTAGAGTAAGTGTTTAATCGATGATTCTATTCTTAATGTTGTGTTTGGTTTTGGTGCGACTTATTCCTTTATCTTTAACGATTGTGTGATACGTATGAGATTACCTGTTATTGCTATGAATTGGGCTTTAGATGTATCTAACCCGACTGGTACTAAACTATGGACTTTTATGATGTGTAAAAATATATCCTTCACTTTGGGTGATAGGAGTTTTATGGATGACTTGATATGTCTACCTTTGAGAGGTCTTGACATTGTTCTTGGTATGGATTGGCTATCAGCCAATAGAGTCCTAGTTGATTGTCAGAACCGGCGGGTGATCTTTCCAAATCAGAATGCCGATGATGATAAAATCCAAGGTATATCTCAGTTGCTTATGTTATTCTGCATGACTGATGGAAAGAGTGAGTCTAGAATACATGATATTCTAGTTGTATATGATTTCTCTGAGGTGTTTCTAGAGGATGTACCTGGTGTTCCTCCTGATAGGGAGATTGAATTTTCTATTGATCTTATTCCTGGAGCTGAACCAATCTCCAGTACTCCCTATAGAATGTCTCTTGTTGAATTAGTAGAAAAGCAAGTAGATGAATTGCTTGAGAAATAATTTATCCGACCTAGTATATCACCGTGGGGTGCTCCGGTGTTATTTGTTAAAAAGAAAGATGGAAATATGTGGTTATGTGTTGATTACTGCCAGTTGAATAAGCTTACGATCAAGAATAAGTATCCATTGCCTAGAATTGATGACTTGATTGATTAGTTGCGTGGTGCCTTAATCTTTTCTAAAATTGATTTACGATCTGAATACCATCAGATCCGAGTTAAAGCTTCAGATATTCCTAAAACAGTGTTCAGGACTCGATACGATCATTATGAATATGTGGTAATGTCGTTTGGTGTGACTAATTCTCCTGCCGTGTTCATGAATTATATGAACAACATTTTTCATCCATACTTAGATCGATTTGTAGTTGTATTTATTGATGATATCCTAATCTATTCTAAGTCTCATGAAGAGCGTCTTCGCTTAGTACTCTAAGTGCTAAAAGAGAAATAATTGTTTGCTAAATTATCTAAGTGTGAATTCTAGATGGATAAGTTTCAATTTTTGGGTCATATTATCTCCAGAAAAGGTGTTTCTGTTGATCCTTCTAAAATCGAAGCTGTTATGGCCTGGAGAGACCTAAGTCTGTTACTGAGGTTAGGAGTTTTATGGGTTTAGCTGGTTATTATTGGAGATTCATTGAAGGATTCTCTAAAATTGCATTGCCATTGACTAAGCTAACCCGAAAGAATGTTTCTTTTGTGTGGTCTTTTAAATGTGAACAAAGTTTCCAAGAACTGAAAGCTAGATTGACTTTTACTCCTGTGCTGGCATTGCCTAATTTGCAGGAAAGTTTTGTAGTCTACTGTAATGCATCCAGGTTGGGCCTCAAGTGTGTATTGATGCAAAATGGCAGAGTAATTGCTTATGCTTCTCAACAGTTGTGATCGCATGAACAGAATTATCCTACGCATGATCTAGAACTTGCAGCTGTGGTTTTTGCATTGAAAATTTAGAGACATTATCTTTATGGTTCTAACTTTGAAGTGCATAGTGATCACAAAAGTCTAAAGTATCTATTTGATCAGAAAGAACTGAATATGAGGCAGAGAAGATGGAGGGAATTTCTAAAAGATTATGACTTTGATTTAAGATACCATCCGGGGAAGGCGAATGTTGCAGTTGATGCCTTAAGTCGGAAAATCTATTCATATGGCAATTATGATGATTAAGGAAATAAAGTTACTTGAGTAATTCAGGGATATGAATTTGTATGTGGATGTTTTTTCGCCTGAAAAAATGACTCTTAGTACTTTGAAAATAGCCAATGAGTTCTTAAAGCTTATGTATATACAATAAATGTCTGATAATTATCTAGCTGAGATGAAAGAGACTCATGCTAATGGCAAGGACCTGTTCTTAACAAAAGGTTCTGATGGCATTTAGCGAGTGAAAGGTCGAGTTTATGTGCCTGATTCTGGTGATTTATGGAAAATGGTACTCAATGAAGCAATGAAGCTTATAAAAGTTGTTGAGTATCCATCCAGGTACTACAAAGATGTACCATGATCTGAAATTACATTTTTGGTGGCCTTGATTGAAGAAGGATGTGATTGATTATGCAGCTCATTGTATTATATGTCAAAAAGCAAAAATTGAACATCAGAAACCATCATGTAGTTTGTAACTTCTTGAAATTCCTGTATGGAAATGGGATGCTATAGCTATGGATTTCGTGATGGGATTACCCAGGACTCGTAATGGTCATGATGCTATCTGGGTTATTATGGATAGATTAACGAAGTCTGTACATTTCTTTCCTATTAATATAAGTTACCCCTTACAAAGACTAGCATAGTTATATATATCAATAAGATCATTCGACTACATGGTGTTCCATCTTCTATTGTGTCGGATAGAGATCCGAGATTCACTTCCTGATTTTTGGGAAGTTTGCATCAGGAGTTAGGCTCGAAGCTTCGATTGAGTTCGGCCTATCATCCCCAGACAAATGGGCAGTTTGAGCGTACTATTAAAAGTTTAGAGCACTTGTTGAGGTCCTGTGTGCTAGAGCATGGTGGTAGTTGGGAGCAGTATCTTCCATTGATTGAATTTACTTATAATAATAGCTATCACAGCAGCATAGGTATGGCTCCATATGAGGCTTTATATGGCAGGAAATGCCAAACACCTCTTTGTTAGTTAGAGACTAGCCAGAGTCTGATGTTGGGCCCTGAGATTGTGCAGTAGACCTCTAAGCAGATTCAGATGATTAGAGAGAAATTGAAAGCATCCCAGGATCATCAGAAAAGTTATCATGATAAGCGGATGAAACTGCTTGAGTTTCAGATTAGTGATAAAGTATTCTTGAAAGTTTCTCCTAGTAAAGGTATTGGGAGAACATTGAAAAGCAAGAAATTGAGTCCGAAGTATATTGGACCTTATGAAGTATTGAAAAGAGTTGGTCCTGTGGCTTACCAAATAGCACTACCTCCCCATTTATCAAATCTGCATAGCGTGTTTCATGTTTCTCAGTTGAGAAAGTATTTGCCAGATCCTACTCATGAAATGCCAGATGATGATATTGAGATCAGAGAGAATCTAACCACTATAGTTGAGCCCACTAGTATACTGGATAGATCTGTGAAACGCTTGAGAAGCAAAAATGTTCAGTTGGTCAAGGTTGCATGGGAACAGGATCAATGTACTATGTATACTTGGGAACGTGAAGATGCTATGAGGCAGCAATATCCTGAGTTATTTCATTTAGGTATGTCTCTATATTTGAATTTCGAGGTCGAAATACTTTGATGGAATCAAATTGTAACATCCTAAAAATAGGATTTATTAGTAAAGTATAATTAAAAGAGGGATTTAAAGGAAATTGGGAGATTAATTAGAACAATTGTCAAAATGATGAATATGTCCCTAATAATTGTCGTAATGCCCAACGCGTCCCTAAGTCATTTAAAATTGAAATTTCTTCTCTTTTCTTCTCAAGTTTTTCGTGAACTAGAGAGAGAGTTATTTCTTCTTCCTTTTCTTCTTCATCTCTTCCAAACTAATTCTTTTAATTCCTTTATTTTCCAATTTCTCCCAAAATCATCAAATTGGAGAAGAAACCAAGCACTTTCTCCTTTCTCTTAACGTTGGATAGCTTGGAATTACAAAGGGAGAATTTCAAATTCTTCAATTCAAGGTATGACAAGAGTTTTACTATACCATGGCTTTTACCCTTAATTCTTCCAATTTCATGAGTTTCAAGTAATTGGAAGCCATTGATATGTGGAGAGCTTAGGTTTTATTAAGAACTCTAAACTTTTCTTGGAAAAGTGGAATCAAGTGGCTTTTAGATTGCTAACCTTATGGATTGAAGCTTAATAATGGTTGTCGCAATGGAATTAGGTAGTTTCGGAATATTTCAGAAGTTTTCGGAGTCAGAGTTAATCGAAGTTAAGTATCAGAGGTTGTCGAAGCTTGTTGAAGCTTGTCAGTAAGTTAAAATATACCAAAAATGATTGTAGTTTAATGTTTATTGATCGGAATACAAAGTTAACGTCGAATACGGTGTTTAAATACATATATATTGTTAATTCTAGGAAGTTGTTTGATTCGAGGAATAGAGATCGAGGCTTACAATTCACGGTTGTGAGTGTTCGATTGCTCTTGGAGCTTCTAGGAATTCTCTATTTGAGGTAGGGGGAGCTTTACATTTTAAATGTATAGTTTATGAACAGATTCGGGGTAGTGTTATTATGCTATATATAATGAATTATTAGTGTGAAACCCCGAATATATGATATGTGTGACATATTATGTTGCGATGTTTTCTATTCATAATATTGATATTAAATTAACATAGGATATAGATTGTATTTATGAAATCATTGTGATATATATATAGACGTATTCATGAGATGCAAGAAGAATGAATGATTCCTATGCATGATATGTAGTAGGATATTTGATTGATGATATGAATTATATGCATAAGATACAAATTGAGACAACATGAGATATTGTATTGATATATGAATAAACATGAAATATGATTCTGGTTTCAAGGATTCCACAAAAGACCTTGGGTGGGACTCAAGGAAAAACCTCTTGAGCAGGGCTCGGGGTTTAGCCCGTGACACTACCGTTGTCGCTGAGAGTGATTGTGTAACGTGAGAGGGCAAACTGTTTGGTACCAGTAAAATGGGCGGATCATCTAAGAGCTGAGTATATGGCTGAGAGCCAGTGTTGCAATACAAAATAAAACTTAATAATGAATGATTGCATCCAATTGAATGAGCATGTATATGTATTGATGAAAGTTGTTGAGAACAATATGGATTGTATGGTTATTTAGAATATATGAATGTATGAAATGTGTTAAGAGTGTATAAATTGTGAATATTATTTATGTATGATAATGAATTGGATAAATGATCCGATTCAATAACTATTATTTAACATATATATGCTCACCCCTATTTGTGGTTGTTTTTACAATGGATATTGGAAGAAGTGAAGGCAATATGAGAGATCACTCAAGATGAACATGGGTTGTCATGTGCATATTTGTACATAGCATGGATATTAGTATGTATTGCCTTGGTCGGCTCTTGATAATACATTATGATATGTATGAATGATTAGTGGATTTGGATAATGTGTAGCTTCACTTGGAAGCTTGGAATTTGATCATGTATGTAAATATATGTATATATTCATCATAATGATATGATATATGAGTTGAATTTATAGAAATGAAATGATGCATATGCATAGAGTGCAAAATTACTAACTGGAAGGATGATATTATGAACCAATGAGTTTTTAGACTATCGGAAGGGATCAATTGATTTCCTATATCATTTATGAATTTTCCAAATAGGTTTTGATATTTTTGATTGGAATTAGAAGGACGTAATGCATTCAAATTTACATATTTGGGTCATATTGAATTTTCTTGCATAAGTTGGTATTATGTCAGAATTTTGGCAAACAGACATCGCCATTAGCCTCGGAATGGGGAAAATATAGTGCCCATGAAGTTTCATAGTAATTGGACTTCAAACGGGCAAAATATGTAAGTTAGAAGTTGGTGATAAGTCTTGAAAAGACTTAATTATTTCACCTTTTATTTAACATAATTCATTAAATATTGTTTAGTTTAGCATTATTATTTAATAAATTGTTAATAATTCTTATTTTATTTATTTATTTTAAAAGTTTTTGATTTATAAGAAAATGATTAAAAACAATAATTAATTAAGAAATTTTATTTTATTTATAATTTTACTAATCTAGTGTACAAACGTTGGACAGCCAACGTACAAACGCTGGAAATTATTTGTTTGCATGTGCAGTTACAGTAAAGAGCAAGTCACGCTCAAGCTTGAAGGATGCAAGCTCAAGCGAGATTCATGCAAAGTACGTGAAGAAGAAGAAAGAAAAACGCGATCTCGTTCAAGCGAGCAAACTCACGCCTAAGCGTGAGTCCAAAATACCATTCACGCCGAAGCTCCCACAATTCACGCTCAAGCGTCTCTCCCACACTACAGTGAATAATTCGAGCGAGCTTAAGTTGTTATGCCTGATGTTTTGTTTTTGTACATTAGTAATTTAAGTTTTAAGTTATAATTATTTATTTATCTGTAATTATGTAATTAGTTTAGTTAGTTTAATTATTAATTAAGTCTTCTTTGTAATTAATTAAGTTAGTTAGTTAGTTAGATGCCTATATATACTATTGCATACTTTGTACAGACACACGGAGATAGTAGAACACAGAACAAAATTCATTTTCTCATTTTTAATCTCTCTCTAGTTCTTTTCTCTCTCTAAATTCTCTCATCAATGTCTCTCCACATTCCTTCAACAGAATCCATTTCCATGGGTTTCTAAGTCCCTAGGGTTGGGATTGCGAAGGTTTTACAATGAATTTTTGAAAGTGTATTGAGGAAGTCAACTTTTAAATCAAGAGGAGAACAAGCTAAGGAGTGGATCTACTTTGCTGGATTGACAAATCCAGATCTGATGAAGAAACTCACCAGTGAGGAATCATGGTTGAGGCTTAGGTAACTTCCAGCTTCCTAACTAATTCAGGCCTAGTAATTAGGTGAATAGTTAGGGTTCAACCCCCAATTTTGCATTAGATTTCTCTGTTAATTGAACACCTAAGGGATTAGGGTTTAATGCTTAGGAATTAGTGTTATTCACCTAAGGAATTAGGGATTAACCATCTGTGAATTGTCCTCTTGAGTCTGAAGCTTGATTGAACCTTAACTGCATGTTTCTTGATGAAGTTGTAAGCTGAAGTAATCCTAACCTATCTTCCATTAATCACATTTCATCTTTCATACTGTCTCTGAAAATACAAAAACATTAGAAATATATAACACAAAAACAGAATAAAACTTATTTGCATTGCGTTGGTTCAGCTTGTATCAGTCTAAGATTGCAGTAATTACCACAATCCCTGTGGGAACGATCAAATATATTACAAATTTAACAATTGGTGCACTTGCCAAAAGAATAAATCCTTTGAGAATTTAGCATCAAGTTAATGACTCAGGATTTACACACCAAGTTAATGGCGCCGTTGCCGGGGATTATTGAGTAATATCAACAATCCTTGGACTGGTACTAGACTGAACCGTTTAATTTTGTTTTACATTTAGTAAGTAGTTTGATTCTTGTTTTTAGTATAGTAGTAGTAGTTTGTTTTTGTGTAGCTGTAGCAGTAGCTGTGAATTGTTTTTGTGTCTAACATTTGGTGTATACAGTCAAGGAACAGAGGAGAGCCTTTCTTCTTTGATCCTGATATTGATTTGTTAGAGCGTAAGCTGAGAAAGGAGAAAAAGCAAAAAAAGCAGAAAGAAATGGAACAGAGGAGAGTTACACTAGGTGACTACTCCAGGCCTACTTAGGCCTCCAATTGTAGCCAATAATTTTGAACTTAAACCGGCTTTGCTGCAGTTAGTTAGAAATGATCAATTCGGAGGAAATGAGGTTGAGGATCCAAATTTACATCTAGCAACCTTCCTCCAAATTTGTGATACTGTGAAAATGAATGGAGTCCCTAAAGAGGCAATAAGACTGAGATTATTTCCTTTTTCTTTAAGGGACAGAGCAAAAGCCTGGTTGCAAAGCCAACCAAGAGGTAGTATCTCTACTTGGGAGGATTTACAAAGAAAATTTTTGATTAAGTATTTCCCTCTTCCAAGTATGCTAAGTTGCACACTGAAATCACTTGTTTCCAACAGAGAGAGGGTGAATCTCTAATGGAAGCATGGGATAGATATAAAGAGAGTTTGAGGAAATGTCCTCATCATCAAATCATTGATGTGAGCAGGTTACTATATTCTATAATGGTGTAAGACCAGCTACTAGGGTCTTGATTGATGCCTCAGCTGGAGGTTCATTAACCACCAAAATAGTAGAAAAAGCTATAGAGCGGATAGATGTTATGGCTTCTAATGAATGTCTGGTTAGTGGGAGGAGCCAAATCCCTAAGAGAGGGATACTAGAATTGGAAGCACAAGATGCTTATTTGGCTCAAAGTAAGTTGATGACTCAGGCTTTAGAGAAATTAAGTGTATAGATTTCAGAACTTCAAAAGCCTAGTCAAGTTTGTATGATAAGCTGTGATTTTTGTGGTGGAGATCATGAAAATGGCATGTGTGATCCAAATGTGCTGCTGAGCAAGTGAATTATATGGGGCAGCAACAATTTCAAAGGAATTATCCCTCTAATTCCTTTAATCCTAACTATAGGAATCACCCCAATTTTTCATGGCAGAAAGGTCCACATTTGAATCAGAACATGCCACAAAATCAAACCACAAATAGATCACAACAACCTTCTCCCCCTCCTTCTAAGTAAAAGTCTAAACTTAAGAATGTGCTATCTGAGTTCATTCAGGCCACTCAGACCAGTTTTAAGAATCAAGAAGTGTCCATTAGAAATTTGGAAAATCAAGTTGGACAGCTATCAAAGCAATTAGCTGAGAGATAGTCTGGAAATTTTCCTGGAGATACTGAGGTAAATCCAAGGGAACATTGTAAAGCAATAACCACCAGGAGTGGGAAAATTCTTATTCCTACTCCAAGTCAAGAGAATAGTTTAGGAAAAGATACTGAAAAAGAAAAAGAGCAGGAAAGTGAGCAAGATAATAATAGAATTAAAAATGAAGCAGAAACAGAAAAAGAAAAAGAAAATCAAGTCCATCAAAAGAAAAAGAAAAAGGTTGATTTGATTTTGGAGGAAGCTTCTAAGCTAACTCCTGAGAAATTAAAGAATGCTCCATTTCCATATAGATTTAAGAAACAAATAGAGGAGCAAAAGTTTGCTAAGTTCTTAGATGTGTTTAAAAAGCTTCACATAAATATTCCCTTTGCTGAGGCATTGCAGGAGATGCCTTCATATGCTAAATTTTTGAAAGAACTTCTGTCTATGAAGAGGAAGCTTAAGGGAGATGAGATGATTGCTCTCACTCAAGAGTGCAGTGCAATTATTCAAAAGAAACTCCCACAGAAGCTGGAAGATCCTGGATCTTTTACAATACCTTGTGCAATAGGGGATGTTCATGTAGGAAGTGTCGTATGTGATCTATGAGCTAGCATAAACTTGATGCCTTTGTCTTTAATGAGGAAGTTAGGAATTAATGACCTGCAACCAACTCACATGTCTTTGCAGTTGGCTGATAGGTCTATCAAATATCCTCATGGGATGCTGGAAGATCTATTAGTTAAGGTGGATAAGTTTATCTTCCCAGCAGATTTTATAGTTTTAGATATAGAGGCTGATAGAGAAATTCCTTTGATTTTAGGAAGACCCTTTTTAGCTACAGGTAGAGCTTTAATTGATGTAGAAAAGGGTGAACTCATGCTGAGAGTTCAAGAGGAGCAAGTAACTTTTAATGTCTTTAATGCTATGAAACATCCAGCTGAGAAGATGGATTGTTTTATGATTGAAGAAATTAAAAGTTATAAGACTCCTATGTTGTTAAAAACTGAAGAAGTTTTACAAGCCTTTTTGGAGGATGATTTTGACTCTGAGACTGAGGAGTTAAATGACTCACATTCTAAATTGCTGAACCTACTTGAAGCATGTGAAGTAGGCGAGTTTAAAAATGAAAATAAAGGAAATTTGAATAATACTGAACTTGAAAAAGGTAAGGAAGTATCTGAAGAAAAACATGATTTAAAACCTTTGCCTTCTCATTTGAAATATGTGTTCTTAGGAGATAATGAATCACATCCTGTAATCATTAATACTGAATTAAAAGATAAGGATGTAGAAAAATTGATAGGGGTTTTAAAGAAACATGAATCTGCTATTGGCTGGAACATTTCTGATTTAAAGGGAATTAGTCCATCATTTTGTATGCATAAAATTCTAATGGAGGATGACTATTCCCCTGTAGTTCAGCCACAGAGAAGATTAAACCCCATAATGAAAGAAGCTGTAAGGAAAGAGGTGGTTAAACTTCTTGAAGCAGGAATTATCTATCCTATCTCGGATAGCGCTTGGATTAGTCCAGTCCAAGTGGTGCCTAAGAAAGGAGGGATGACCATTGTTAAGAATGAGAAAGGTGAAGTCATTGCCACTAGACTAACTACAGGTTGGAGAATGTGCATAGATTATAGAAGGCTTAATGACTCCACTAGAAAAGACCACTTTCCTTTACCATTTGTAGATCAAATGCTTGAGAGACTGTCAGGTCATGAGTATTACTATTTCCTTGATGGATATTCTGGTTACAACCAAATTATGGTTGATCCAAAAGATCAAGAGAAGACAGCCTTCATTAGTCCCTATGGAATCTTTGCTTATAGACGCATTGCCATTTGGTTTGTGCAATGCACCAGCAACCTTTCAAAGGTGTATGCTGGTAATTTTTGGGGACATGATAGAGAAGTTCATTGAAGTATTCATGGATGACTTCTCTATTTTTGGAAGTAGTTTTGATATATGCCTCAGTAACCTATCTAAGATGCTGGCGAGATGTCAGGAGACTAATCTTATCCTTAACTGGGAAAAGTGTCATTTTATGGTTAAAGGAGGGATAGTTCTTGGCCACAAAATCTCTGCTGAGGCCATTCAGGTAGATAGAGCCAAGATTGGTATCATTGAAAAACTTCCTCCTCCAATCAATGTGAAAGGAATGAGGAGTTTCTTAGGATGTGTTGGCTTCTATAGGAGCTTTATAAAAGACTTTTCGAAAATAGCTAAGCCTTTGACTGATTTACTTGTGAAAGATCATGTTTTTATTTTTGATGAAAAATGTGTCAAGGCTTTTAAAAATTTAAAACAGAGATTGATTTTAGCTCCAATCCTTGCAGCACCTGATTGGTCTTTACCATTTGAACTAATGTGTGATGCAAGTGATTTTGCTGTAGGAGCTGTGCTAGGTCAAAAGAAAGAAAAACTAACACACATCATTTATTATGCTAGCAAGGTATTAAATGAGAATCAAATAAATTACACCACCACTGAAAAAGAAATGCTTGCTGTGGTGTATGCATTTAATAAATTTAGAGTTTACTTGATTGGTGCTAAGGTCATTGTGTATACAGATCATTCAGTAATTAAGTACTTGCTAGCTAAAAAAGAATCAAAGCCAAGGTTGATCAGGTGGGTTCTTTTACTCCTAGAGTTTGATTTAGAAATAAGAGACAAAAAGGGAGTAGAAAACTCAGTTACTGATCAACTATCTCATCTGAAAGGTGAATCTGATTCTGTTTTAATTAAAGAAGAATTTCCAGATGAGAGGTTGATGGCAATTATCACAGGGCCATGGTATGCTGATATGGCCAACTTTAAGAGTGCTTCTATGGTACCTGAAGGTTGGACATCCCAGATGAAGAAAAAATTCTTTCATGATAGTAAAACTTTTCTTTGGGATGATCCATTTCTTTATAAGATAGGAATAGATGGAGTCATTAGGAGATGTATGCCTGAATCTGAGCAAGAAAGAATCTTGTGGCATTGCCATGACTCCTATTATGAAGGACACCATGGTGCCTCCAAAACAGCAGCAAAAGTTTTGCAAAGTGGCTTTGATTGGCCAACTATTTTTCAGGATGCTAAAATGTATGTTCAAAGGTGTGATAAGTGTCAAAGAAGTGGAGGTCTCTCTGCTAAAGCTGGCATGCCTTTGACAAATATTTTAGTTGTGGAGTTATTTAATGTTTGGGGCATTGACTTCATGGGACCATTTCCAAAGTCATTCTCCAATGAATATATCCTTGTTGCTGTGGACTATGTCTCCAAGTTGGTGGAGGCAATCCCTACCAGAACTAATGATGCACATGTGGTGCTTAGGTTTATAAAGAAGAACATTTTTCTATATTTGGAGTCCCTAGAGTCCTCATTAGTGATGAAGGGTCACATTTCTATAATAAAATCATAGAAAAAGCCCTGAGACACTATAAGGTACTGTATAAGGTATCTACTCCATACCATCCACAAACTTGTGGACAAGTTGAACTTTCTAATAGAGAAATTAAAAGAATTTTAGAGAAAGTGGTAGGGAAGTCTAGGAAAGATTAGTCTGTGAGATTGAATGATGCATTGTGGGCCTATAGGACAGCATTTAAAACTCCTATTGGCATGTCTCCTTACCAGTTAGTTTATGGTAAGGCTTGCCATCTCCCTGTGGAGTTAGAACATAAGGCATGGTGGGCCATAAAGCTATTAAACATGGATTTTGACTAGTCTCAAGAGGAAAGAATCCTAAAACTCCATGAACTTGAGGAGTTTAGACTCAATGCTTATCAGAGTGCCTCCATTTATAAAGAGAAAACTAAAAGGTAGCATGATAAGTGGATAAATAAAAAAGAGTTTCAAAAGGATGATAAAGTCTTGTTATTCAATTCTAGACTGAGACTTTTTCCAGGAAAGCTTAGATCTAAGTGGTCTGGACCTTTTATTGTGAATGAGGCTTTTCCTCATGGTGCAGTTGAATTGAAAGACCCAACCACTGGTAGAACTTTTAAGGTGAATGGCCAAAGACTCAAACTCTACTTTGTAGGAGAGTTTGATAGGCAGAAAACCTCCATGCTGCTACAGGCATCTTCTTAGGTGCCAGAAGGTCAAGCTAATGACCTTAAAGAAGCGCTTTAGGGAGGCAACCCTACATTTTGTTGTTACATTTTGTGTTTTTGTGTTTGAAATAATAATAGAAAACTAAAATTTTATGAATAAAGTGTGAATAAAATTGTGAATTTTTGAATAAGGTATGAGTGTTCATACGCTCAAATTTTTCAGTGATCATACTCATCCATTCCTTAGTTAGAATTAGAATCAGGTACTTGAGTCGCTTGAGCGAATCTATTTGCGCTTAAGCGTGACCTCCTGTTTGTCTAGACGCTTGAGCGAAGTCTATTAGCACCTGAGCGTGACTAGTTATATACTGTGGCGCTTAAGCGTGATTCTTTCTCGATTATGCTTGAATGAAATCTGATGTTAATTCCTTCTGTTCGCTCAAGCGAATACACTGTGAGCTTAAGCGAGGGCACCCATTTTCTCTATTTCGCTTCGGCGAAGCATTTTTCGCTTAAAGCGAATTTCATACAGAATGCAAAATTACCCCAGTTTTTTCTGCTCGCTCAAGCGAAACCATTAAAAGCTTAAGCGAGAAGCTCCTATTGTTCCTCCACGCTTAAGCGAACGCTTATTAAGCTTGAGCGTGAGTGATGAATTCCTCTTTGCGCTTAAGCGTGTCTTATCTCGCTTGAGTGAATCATAACTTTGTACCCCTGTTTGCAACCCGCGCCTGAGCGTAATTCAACACGCTCTGAGCGCGACCATCTGTGCCAAATAAACCCAAGCACGCTTAAGCGTTAAGAATCACGCTTGAGCGTGAGCGTGAACCATACCAATCAGGCTTAAGTGTGATCATTAAAATGGGTTATCGCTTAAGCGTACATCCTCCACGCTTAAGCGTGATAGTTACTAGTCCTTGATTAAAAATCCACGCTTGAGGTTTGTCACATACGCTTTGAGCGTGATGTATACATAAGTGCCTCACGCTTAAGTGCTTCAGGCTCTCGCTTGAGCGTGATTGGGGCTGAGGATGTACTATTCATTTTCTCGCTCAAGCGTGCTACTATGAGCTTGAGCGAGAGTGCCATATTCAAGCCACTGATACTCACGCTTGACTCTTACCGACCGGAACACTCTTCATCCCCAAACTTTGATGTTGGACCGAAGGGGGGACTTTAAGAAATGGTTTCAAGTCGTTGATATAATGAACGGGGCAGATGATGAAGGGTGACTTGTGCCACTTGGTCCTTCATCCACTCGGTATCTCTTCCACTCGGTCCTTTATCCACTCGGTCCTCCACTCTCATTCGATCTCTTTCTCGGTCTCTCACCCATCATTCGGTATTTTTCTCCATCACTCGGCCCTTCAATCACTCGGCCCTTCATTCACTCGGTCACTCTTTCACTCTTCCACTCGTCACTGGCTCACCCGATTTCATTCACTCGTTCTTTTATCCACTCTCATTCTTTCACCCTCTCGGTTCCCTCATCCCTCACCCCTCACTCTTTCTCAGTCTTATCGGTCTCTCATCCACTCGGTATGTGAGCTTGAGCGAGAGTGCCATATTGAACATACCTGATGCTATTTGTTTGGCGCTTTAGCAGGGTATGACACGCTTGAGCGAATATTATACCTGATGCTTTCTATGTGATTTAATTTGGGCACTGGTACGCCAAGATTGCAGTGTAACTACGCGTATCTCAGGTAATGGATTCTACAGTATGAAACCCCCCTCAGTGTACAAACCCTAAATTCTTACCCTGAAATTTGGGTTTTAAAGAGGAAAAGGCACAACTTGTAATTCTTAAGAAAGGTACCATCTTTTCACTTTTTTTGCTTTCAATTCTTAGTTACATAGTTAATATTTTACTGTTTCATTGTCGGAATTATTCATTATTCATAGCCATTCATCTTACAATTTTCAGTTTGCTGTGAATGTTTGGTTTTTGTACTTGTTTTCATTTAGGCTTTTTAACCACCATTTTTACCACTCACAATGAGAAGAAGATCACAAAGACTTTTGAAAAAAACTGAACAAATTATTGAAGTGGAAAATGTGAAGAAAACCCCAAAAGATAAAGGAAAGGGAGTGGTTACTATTAGTATTTCTGATTCTCCACCACCTAAACCAAGTCAAAGTCTGAGTGAGAGAAATAAATCCCAGGCAGTTGAAAGTTTTGATGGGCATAGGTTTAGAGATTTTAAGGCTGCCCAAGAGTATGAGAAAAAGTTCAAAACCAGAGGAGTAATCAGGGACAGAGCTCTGGTCCTTGATGGTGAAAAATGTGTTGATGGTAATGTGCAAGATGCTATGATTCAAAGGGGATGGCAGTTCTTTAATGAAAATTTGGGCAATGGTTACCAGGAACTCACTAGAGAATTTTATGCCAATCTGAGGACTCATTCGACAGAGGATAAATTTCCTTTTTCTTCCTTCTTGAGAGGAGTCACCATTCCTCTAACTGGTAATATTCTAAATAAGCTGTTGAAAGTGCCCATACTGGAGGAAGAAGGATGTCACTACACATGGAAAGTAGATATTTTTCATAGGGCTAAAAATGAAAATCTTAGGAAAGAAATATTAGAGGAATGCTGTGAACAGGGAGCTGCATATTTGACAAGGGATAATGGTGCACCAAGAAGTGTCATGAAAAATTGTTTGAATCACCTTCCCCTGTTATGGTGTAACTATATCTTATCATCCTTGCAACCTGGGCTGCATGCTACTGAGGTTACCATTAAGAGGTTGGTGTTGATCTATTGTCTGATGAGAGGTTTGTATGTAAATTTAGGTGAGTTAGTACTGGAGGAGATGATGAAAAACCTTGAAAAGAATCTCCAACTGCCATATTGCTCTGTTATCACTATGTTGGCCCAAAAGAATCAGGCCAGTGACAAAGGTAAAGACTGAGAGGATTATGGACAATAAATGGGTGATAAACCACATTAACAATTTTATGCCTCAAAAGTCCAAGCGTCTAAGGCAGCCTCAACCAACATCTTTTGCACCACCACCTCCAACAGGAGCAGGTCCTTCTTCTGATATTTCTATGATAATGTAGGAACTGCAGGTTATGAAGAAGATACAGCTAGGAACCTATGATCTGGTCCTGAACCATGATCTCATGTTAAGAAAGATTGCCACCAATTTGAATGTTGATTACACTGAAGAAATGGGAGTTCCACCTGACAGAGATTTATGGTTGGCTTCCATTGGATTCACCATTCCCCCTGATGACACACCCTTAGCAGCTGAATTTCCACCCTCTCCTGAGCAAGATGATGATGAGTCTATGAGTGAAGAAAATGAAGAAGAGGATGACTGATCTTTTATTTTGTTATGTCTTATGTTGCTACTTTCAAGTTGTCATGACTTTGTTTAAATATTCTCTTGAACAATGTATTTCCTTTTTTTTCAGTTGTAATGGAACTTTATTTCTATGATAAGTTGTTTGTTGTTATTTCTTTTTCTGAAATGTATCATTAAATTCGTGCACTCTATTCCAACCAATTTCGCACTATTCACTACCATCCAGGTAAAAAAAGGGAAGTAATCTATCCTTTTGTCTCATTGATTGATAAATCATGTTAATTTTATTTGATTTAGAATCCATCTTAATAATTTAAAGTTGCTGATTCTCAGGCATTAATTGGATAATTAATTTATTTGCATTACTTGATTCATGATCCCTGTCCATAACTATTTCATTATTAATTATTTGTTTATTTAGCATGCTAGTTAGCAATCTGAATTTATGATCTTGCATTAAGTTTGGGGACATGGCTGGCTGATTACCTGTTATATTCTTAGCTTTTGAGCCTTTATTAATTCTTTTTTGAGTGAGCCTGCATTCTAGTTAGTGAAACAGAATTTGCTTCAGTACTTGCTAAATGATTATATGTTTGCCAATTGGAAATGATGAAGGCCTTCTTTGTTAATTAGCCAGGGCCAAAATTAGCCATCTTAATATTATTAATTATCCTTTGACCCAATAATTATATTTGAGCCTAAGACCCTTTCATTCTTATTATGTACCTAACTTTATAAGCCTGTTTATCTGAGAAAAACTAAGTGAATCATCCCTGGATGTACCACTGATGAATTGCTGAGTCTTATCTTATTTCTAGGGACTAGCAAGTTCTAAGTTTGGGGATGAAGAGTGTGCCTAACAGCAATTAAAGGACACACTATGACCTTAATTATAGAGGAGGATTTTGAGAAATGAAAGGAGGAACAACAAAAGCAAAAGAAAAGTGAAAAATTAGCAAAGAAAGAAGGTGCAAAGCACCACAAGAGAAAAAAATGGTATTGAAAAAAAATTGAAAAAGATGGAAGAAAAGAAGAAAAGAAAGAGTCCAAAGGATTAAAAAACAAAAAAGGGGAGAGCAAAGCACCACAAATTATTGAGTTACCATTCATATGAAAAATAATAAAAATAAAATAGCTAGTTAGTTAAGGCATTTAAGTTAAGATTGAGGCAAGGCGTCAGTGGCACATCTTTTAACCCAACATTGACTAGAAAAACAAAAATAGAGCCTGTAGCCTAACCCCATTACAAGCTTAAAAAGTCCTTACTGATCCAATTGTGTTAGCATATTTCATGATGTTTAGAACTGTTGCAAGCCTATATTGATCTAACAATTATGCAGGTGATGAGTGCATATTACTTAACCTATACACTGAGAAAAGAGAGAAACACCAATCTAGTGAGGAAAGTATCACCAACGTGTTTCCCAAAGGAGGTGTGAGTAATTATATTTTCAGAATTTGCGAAAGGAAAGCATGATTGGTATTCAATAATTATGGTATGAACTAAGTTAAGGAAATGTGGATTGTCTTGAGTAAGTGCAATTGATTTAATTAATCTGAGTCTTTGTGTAACACCTAGGATTCTAAAACCAACATAAGGTAGAACAGAGCAAAAGCTCTGGTACCAAAATGAAACATCCTACAAATTTTTAAAACCAAAACCGAGGCAGGGAAATTTTTCCCAAAAATAATCCATAAAAACAACCGGGGAAATTTTTCCAAAATACATCCTTACAATTAGACCATAAAACATCCGGGTAAAATATGGAATGGAAGGCAAGGGAAAAACGAAGCACTCACTCGGCAATTAGCGGAAACACAACAGCTTAAGCCGTCCCAAACAGTACACCCACGCTTAAGCGAGACCCAGCGTCGCTTGAGCGAGATATCACAAGGCAGCCAGCGGAAGACATAAAACACCTAAGCGAGCCCACAACACAGCGCACACTCGCTCGAGCGAGATCCAATACGCCTTAGCGACACTGCCCAACACGCCTAGGCGAACACCCTTCACTTAAGCGAATCCAACTCGAAAGCCTTCCATGCACTCACACTCGCTGGAGCGAACACGTAGTCGCTGAGGCGAGTAACACACTCGGTAATTCCCATCACTCGGAATCTGGGGTTCCATCCACTCGGGATTCACCCCTAATGTATTATACTTAGTCATTTATTTTTATCCACAAGGGTCACATATACAATCCACTCGGAGTATCATCATTTCTCTTACTCGGGAAACACATAGACCTTCCTTCATTCAGAAGGGGTCTCCACAGTCATATGTCACTTGGAATATCCCAGCCAGATTCACTCGGTATACATCATCATATTTACTCGGGGAAAATCAGGAAGTTAAGTCCCACTCGGACTTATTCAAATCTTAACCACTCGGGATATGGATCCTCGTTCACTCAGATTATGTATAGATCATACACTTAGAATTTATCTCAATTAGACCATCATAACAACTCTTCCCTCGGAAGAGGTTCACTCAGCATCTCCACTCGGGCATACCTAGATCTTTCCCCACTCGGGGTTATACTCATAATTTTCACTCGGTATTACTTATGCCTAACATACCCGGGAAATTCTCCCATCGACTCCCACACAGTGTAGGTTCATCTAAAGGGATTTCACTCAGAATCCCTTTAAGTTTCTCCACTCGGAAAAGGAGGCCCAAACACTATAGTCTCACTCGGAACCACCAACTTCACACTATTTCATCCAGAAACACCTCTCAATTAATTCAACAACACTTCTCAATTAACACGGTGTATGCTACCAATATAACCACACATATATATATATATATATGTAAATTTACACTCGGGTACATATCATCTTAACCTTATACATTCAACAACACTTATTATCCGATTCAAGCACAGATTATCAATCGTAAACCATATATATGCTTAACATGCACACGGATCCTAATAACTCAGATTCCTTATATATAAATTTATATTCGTTATACAACACTGTTATTATGAGCCGGCCAAGGCTACAACTGACTAAACGTAATAAATACAATATAAACACTCAACAGTCGGAGTGCACATTACTCGAACTTGAGGCCTTCACACCATTCCGAGTCCTACCTGCATGTACTGAAAAATGGTGTAGGGGGTGAGCATCTTAAATATTAAATGATAGATACTGACTCAGATTATTCTTTAATCATGCCACATTATACATATACATAACAATAACCAATAATATATGCAGTGCCACTTAATCGAAATACACATAAAACATTTCCGATCAAAATCTACTCAGTTATCACTCGGCTATACGCACATATCATTCTCAATAACCTTAACACATATGCATGCAATCAGGTCTCAATCAACATCAACTGTACATGTACACAGAATTCAATCACTCGGTTCCGCATTTGTGTGTAATCGGTTTTTATCGTTGCAACATAGGCTCCCAGCCTTCTATTCAGCTCCCAGCAGCTTGGTCGTTTTACTGGTACCAAACCGTTTGCCCTCATAGGTGACACCAACGCTCTCAGCGCCAACAGCGGTGTTCACGGGCAGCCTGAGTCTCACTCAAAGGCTACCTTGAGTCTCACTCAAAAGGATTTCACAGCGTCTCACGCTTTAATAACCGATGGTAGTGTCCCACACTACATGCTCCCAGCATTAACGCATCCCATGCACCACACGCGGATTCATCACACAACACAGAGAGCATATACACAACCTTTCACTCAACAATATATGCATCACATGCAATCGGCATTAGACATTCTCAGAACTCAATAAATTAATCCAACACACATACATCTCATGTAATCGGTGTCATAACTCAATAGATTAATACAATAACACATGCATCCCATGCAATCGGCGTTAGACAGTATCAGAACTCAATAAATTAATCCAACAACACAAGCAGCTCATGCATTCGGTATTAGACAGTATCAGAACTCAATAAATTAATCCAACAACACGAGCATCTCATGCAATCGGTATTAGACAGTATCAGAACTTAATAAATCAACCTTTTCTCACATGTAGTCAGCATTTAAAATCATAGTAGCATGCATGACACACAAGTCATTCGGTAATCATTAATAGTACTTTAGCACATTCCTTTCATGCAACCATTCAACACTTCTCAAAGCTATTAACATGTAATTCATGGACGGAACTAGACATGCATCACTCAACTCTTACTCATCATACATCCGGGTATCACACACTCTTCATGCAAGCATAACACACCAATCAGAACACAGAAACAGCGATCATCAACACCCGGAACCCATCCATAACCCATGCATTTAAGATATAAGATACCCCCTACCTGGAATGAAGATTCCAGGAGCTCCTCGAGCTAACAATGCCGACCAATCATCCTTCGACCGCTCCCTCCAACTCACACGACCTCTGGGTTCAGACGCTGGACTCAGCACTTAGCATAGAGAACCCGAAGCCGTTTCCACACCCACGAATAGTCTGATCTTACCAACAATGAAGGGTTCCAGCCCCAAGATATCCCAATATCGCTGAGTTGGGTGAAGGAGAAGATGACGAGGAAGGAGACGAGAAACAGTAGGGAAGAAGACTGGTTGCATACAGAGGGGAATGCACACTCTCACCCTCTCTGGCTCAACGAGGAAAGGAAGGAGTATAGGAGAAGAGAACAGAACAGCGTCTCTGTTTCCTTCTAAGAAAGGCCCTTAGCTCACAACTCAGTGGGTCATTTCCCATAAACGGAGACGCCCCACGCTGCTAACATCCACCTCGGGACTCATGCAGCCCCATCAGATGGAAGAAGAAGAGAAGGAGAAGAAAAACAGAGAAGGATCCAACCTCCAGGACACAGCACCATGCTGTTTCTTCTGCCACTACGCTGTTCCCTCACAGCCACACCGTTCCACTCGGGTCTACATAGTTCTGAGTGGAAAAGAAGATGAAGAGGAAGACGAAGAGAACGAAGAGGGAAGTGGGCAGGAGAAGAGGATCGGACAGTGTCTCTATTTTCCTTTGAAGAGAAGCTCTCAGTTCTCTCGACCTTTGGCAAGTGGAATGACGCGAATGAGGAAGTGAGTGGAGAAGAGAAGAGCCGAAACTCTTATATACTCCAGGGGCACATACGTCTTTACCGCTGGCCACTAACATTAATTAATTAACCATTAGCTCTCTAATCTACAATTAATCTTAACTCATTCACTAATCTCATTCGGTAGTTAATTTTTTAAATCGGGATGTTACAATTCTCCCCTCCTTTAAAGAATTTCGTCCTCGAAATTCCAATATAAACTTATCTCAACAAACGGCTCAGAATATTGCTGCCTCAACTATTGAATATCTCTGCTCTCCAAGCATTCACCGATCGGTTCATAATTCTACTCGGTATAGCTTCTCCTCTCAAGCGGTTTACCGACCGCTCCACAATTCCAGTCGGTAAAATTACTAGAGTCAGATCCTACCTGAGTACAACCTCTTCATAGAATTCATTATATTTGGGTATTCAATTTTAAAACGTACAATCTACCCCGTTCAACTCTGCCGATTCACTATAACCGATGGTACCTTTAGTTCTTTGGCCGCTCGGCCCTATACTCACAACACCAATTGGTGTGCATCTATCGTCATTTCCCCCAATTCTAAGGAGTCATTCGATACACTTAAGTACCCACACAGAGAATAAGTTCAAAATTATGTCATATAAGGCATACTATGGATGCTAATTATCCAGTTGGGAAGAATCTAGTTAGTAAACAACATTACCGATCCCCACAAAATATTCACCAATGTCCGATTAATCTCGGATTAAACTCTCGGGTATTCAACGTCCGACCACAAAATTTCTCCTCTAACCCATAATATATCTTGGCAAAACCAAAACCAACACCCAACAGAGTTTCAAGGTGCTCTAATCAGCACAGACTGCCTGGATTCATCCTTTACAGGCATCACACTCGGTTCTAAAATCTCAGATTTCTAACCATTCCTTCGGCCGATTCCATGCCAACACCCTGAAAAGGTCACTCGGAACTCTCAATCAAAAGGGTTATTCGGGGTTTGAAGGTAATTCTTACCCGAAAAACTTTCCATTTACCCAAATTTTCACTCGGAATTCAAGCCTACTTCAAATACAAATCTGAGTTCAAACTCAGTAGCTCCAAACATCAATCTAAACACATCTATAGATAAATTTACCTCTCGGGTATTTACTCTTCCTCGGGATAATTCACTCGGAGACTTACCTACTCATAGCCCCACATTCCGACCAGAAGTTCTTTTGGTAAAGATTAGTCAGGGGCACATCCTACAAACTTAGAAATTTCACACGATGGGAACCGTCTATCGGGTACTATTCCACTCAGAAACGTCACACTCCGAGTCACATCACTCGAATCTTACCCTACTTAGAAGTGTTACGCTCGGACACAATTCCCTTAACTTAGTAATGATCCTCTCTATGAGATTTACTCAGAACACCATAACTTCACTTGTTAGTCCTTTCTCCCAGAAGGTTTTCACTCGGAATTCCACAGTTCCATTACAGCATCACACGCGTTTTATCATAATAACTCATAACAAGCAAATTAGGATAACAACGCTACAGTACATCCACTCGACATTTTTAATGAGATCAGCATGCATTTCAACACAACATTCCAAATGGAAATCGACGTATCAACTCACACCGACCAAACTCACTCAACTATTACTAATTCATAAAAATTAATGGTAATTCACAAACATATATATAAGCAATACATTTACATCAACATCATCATTATGCACCACCTATGGCACATCACGCAACAACAATCACGAAATATAGATTACCCCTACTGTAAAACAGTATAATTGTGATAGGTTTCCGACCCACACAAGAATCACATGGATTCAGCACTACTTTCACCTATACCCACTCGGCATACCAACAATCAGCTTCCAACCCATGCCGAATGAATACCTCTTTTTAAAATCTCATTCATCACAAACCATGGCTCAACAGCCTTATAATCCTTCATTTCATCACTCATCACAAGCCACTAATCAATTTTAAGCCTAATGATTCACCGAGCATAAACACAATCCACCCGTGGATGTATAATCGGCATCACATGGATTCCATCATCATCATTCTTAGTACCAAAGGTACTCGGATTTCAATCTTACCATCCACTATCAATCAGGTATCCCATTTACTATCTATATTTCACCTTAAGACAATTCAAGCTTCAACAATTCAGTATACCATTACATGCTCAGCTCAATAATCCATAAGGTCAATCAGATTATCCGACTCGGAATTTACAGTGGTCACCTAGTACGCCCACAACATCCAATTATCACCAAGCCTAGATCACCATAGTGTCTAATTCCACAAGGTCTGATTACATAAGATCACATTAAATCCAATCGGTTTTCTACACCTTATGGGTCACAATTCAACCAATAATTCACTCGGTTATCAACCACAAGACCGAGTCCAACCCAAATCATCACACAATAAAAATCATCACACAATAATCATTCAAGCCTCAATGAGTTACTATGTAATTGCTTTACTCGGGTTCAACAACTCATAAGATTAATAAATTATCAGACTTAGAATTCATAAGGGGTCACTATTTATCCATCGTGGGTCACACCCCAACATCCAAATATTATAAAGCCTAATACCATCCACTCGGTTTCCTCAACCAACAATCAAGACACAATCCCAACCAAGCACGCATCAGGTTTTACATTTAATCACCTATCACATACCCAGATTTCCAACTTAGGAAACTGCAACTAATCAATTAATCACATCATATACCATATAGGATTCACGTGCCAAGGGTACAAAACATCCTTTAAAAAAAATCACACAACCAATCATAGAATTTAAATTCAACCCACTAGGAGATTCCTTCAATACTATTCACTCAGCTAACTCAACATATGAGTTCTAATCCATTCAATCAATATATCTCAACTACGAGCCACTAATAGGGCCTACATAAAAGATCAAATCAATTAATCAGTTTCAATATACATGAAGGTTTCAACACCTGTCATTCCATTTTTCTCTCATTCAACCCCACACTTAGAACAACCTCTTAATTAATGAAGAACCAAACCAGGATAGTAACAATCCTCTACCCCCAAATCAACATTTTCACGGTGATACCTCTCACTACTATCCTCCACAAAACTCATGCATACCATCACACAATTCATGGTTAAACATGTATCAAATCCAACAGAATACCACAAGCAATGATGACAACCGGTCATATCGCACACAACCGCTCACTAACAGTAGGCAAACCTTGGCCATGGACATTTTGGTCTGCTCTGATACCAAAATGTAACACCTAGGATTCTAAAACCAACATAAGGCAGAACAGAGCAAAAGCTCTGATACCAAAATGAAACATCCTACAAATTTTTAAAACCAAAACCGAGGCAGGGAAATTTTTCCCAAAAATAATCCATAAAAATAACCGGGGAAATTTTTCCAAAATACATCCTTACAATTAGACCATAAAATGACCGGGTAAAATATGGAATGGAAGGCAAGGGAAAAACGAAGCACTCACTCGGCAATTAGCGGAAACACAACAGCTTAAGCCGTCCCAAACAGTACACCCACGCTCAAGCGAGACCCAGCGTCGCTTGAGCGAGATATCACAAGGCAGCCAGCGGAAGACATAAAACACCTAAGCGAGCCCACAACACAACGCACACTCGCTCGAGCGAGATCCAATACGCCTGAGCGAGACTGCCCAACACGCCTGGGTGAACATCCTTCACTTCAGTGAATCCAACTCGAAAGCCTTCCATGCACTCACACTTGCTGGAGCGAACACGTAGTCGCTGAGGCGAGTAACACACTCGGTAATTCCCATCACTCGGATTCTGGGGTTCCATCCACTCGGGATTGACCCCCAACGTATTATACTTAGTCATATATTTTTATCCACAAGGGTCACACATACAATCTACTCGGAGTATCATCATTTCTCTCACTCGGGAAACACATAGACCTTTCTTCATTCAGAAGGGGTCTCCACAGTCATACGTCACTTGGAATATCCCAGCCAGATTCACTCGGTATACATCATCATATTCACTCGGGGAAAATCAGGAAGTTAAGTCCCACTCGGACTTATTCAAATCTTAACCACTCGGGATATGGATCCTCGTTCACTCAGATTATGTATAGATCATACACTTAGAATTTATCTCAATTAGACCATCATAACAACTCTTCCCTCGGAAGAGGTTCACTCAACATCTCCACTCGGGCATACCTAGATCTTTCCCCACTCGGGGTTATACTCATAATTTTCACTCGGAATTAGTTAGGCCTAACATACCCAGGAAATTCTCCCATTGACTCCCACATAGTGTAGGTTCATCTAAAGGGATTTCACTCAGAATCCCTTTAAGTTTCTCCACTCGGAAAAGGAGGCCCAAACACTATAGTCTCACTCGGAACCACCAACTTCACACTATTTCATCCAGAAACACCTCTCAATTAATTCAACAACACTTCTCAATTAACATGGTGTATGCTACCAATATAACCACATATATATATATATGTAAATTTACACTCGGGTACATATCATCTTAACCTTATACATTCAACAGCACTTATTATCCGATTCAAGCACAGATTATCAATCGTAAACCATATATATGCTTAACATGCACACAGATCCTAATAACTCAGATTCCTTATATATAAATTTATATTCGTTATACAACACTATTATTATGAGCCGGCCAAGGCTACAACTGACTAAACGTAATAAATACAATATAAACACCCAACAGTCGGAGTACACATCACTCGGACTTGAGGCCTTCACACCATTCCGAGTCCTACCTGCATATACTGAAAAATGGTGTAGGGGGTAAGCATCTTAAATATAAATGATAGATACTGACTCGGATTATTCTTTAATCATGCCACATTATACATATACATAACAATAACCAATAATATATGCAGTACCACTTAATCGAAATACACATAAAACATTTCCGATCAAAATCTACTCAGTTATCACTCGGCTATACACACATATCATTCTCAATAACCTTAACACATATGCATGCAATCAGGTCTCAATCAACATCAAATGTACATGTACACAGAATTCAATCACTCGATTCCGTATTTGTGTGTAATCAGTTTTTATCGTTGCAACGTAGGCTCCCAGCCTTCTATTCAGCTCCCAGCTGCTTGGCCGTTTTACTGGTACCAAACCGTTTACCCTTATAGGTGACACCAACGCTCTCAGCGCCAACGACGGTGTTCATGGGCAGCCTGAGTCTCACTCAAAGGCTACCTTGAGTCTCACTCAAAAGGATTTCACAGTGTCTCACGCTTTAATAACCGATGGTAGTGTCCCACACTACATGCTCCTAGCATTAATGCATCCCATGCACCACACACGGATTCATCACACAACACAGAGTGCATATACATAACCTTTCACGCAAGATTACATGCATCACATGCAATCGGTATTAGACATTCTCAGAACTCAATAAATTAATCCAACACACATGCATCTCATGCAATCGGTGTCATAACTCAATAGATTAATACAATAACACATGCATCCCATGCAATCGACGTTAGACAGTATCAGAACTCAATAAATTAATCCAACAACATAAGCAGCTCATGCATTCGGTATTAGACAGTATCAGAACTCAATAAATTAATCCAACAACACGAGCATCTCATGCAATCGGTATTAGACAGTATTAGAACTTAATAAATCAAACTTTTCTCACATGCAGTCAACATTTAAAATCATAGTAGCATGCATGACACACAAGTCATTCGGTAATCATCAACAGTACTTTAGCACATTCCTTTCATGCAACCATTCAACACTTCTTAAAGCTATTAACATGTAATTCATGGACGGAACTAGACATACATCATTCAACTCTTACTCATCATACATTCGGGTATCACACACTCTTCATGCAAGCATAACACACCAATCAGAACACAGAAACAGCGATCATCAACACCCGGAACCCGTCCATAACCCATGCATTTAAGATATAAGATACCCCCTACCTGGAATAAAGATTCCAGGAGCTCCTCGAGCTAACAATACCGACCAATCATCCTTCGACCGCTCCCTCCAACTCACACGACCTCTGGGTTCAGACGCTGGACTCAGCACTTAGCATGGAGAACCCGAAGCCGTTTTTACACCCACGAATAGTCTGATCTTGCCAACA
Source organism: Clitoria ternatea (assembly GCA_037962975.1). Classification (NCBI taxonomy): domain Eukaryota; kingdom Viridiplantae; phylum Streptophyta; class Magnoliopsida; order Fabales; family Fabaceae; genus Clitoria; species Clitoria ternatea. The sequence goes on from CM075672.1 coordinate 185,872,024, forward strand.
ATAAAGGGTTCCAGCCCCAAGATATCCCAACATCGCTGAGTTGGGTGAAGGAGAAGACGACGAGGAAGGAGACAAGAAACAGTAGGGAAGAAGACTGGTTGCATGCAGAGGGGAATGCACACTCTCACCCTCTCTGGCTCAACGAGGAAAGGAAAGAGTACTGGAGAAGAGAACAGAACAGCGTCTCTGCTTCCTTCGAACAAAGGCCCTTAGCTCACAACTCAGTGGGTCATTTCCCATAAACGGAGATGCCCCACGCTGCTAACATCCACCCCGGGACTCATGCAGCCCCATCAGATGGAAGAAGAAGAGAAGGAGAAGAAGAATAAAGGAGGATCCCACCTCTAGGACACAGCACCATGCTGTTTCTTCTGCCACTACGCTGTTCCCTCACAGCCACACCGTTCCACTCGGGTCTACGCAGTTCTGAGTGGAAAAGAAGATGAAGAGGAAGACGAAGAGAACGAAGAGGGAAGTGGGCAGGAGAAGAGGATCGGACAGTGTCTCTATTTTCCTTTGAAGAGAAGCTCTCAGTTCTCTCGACCTTTGGCAAGTGGAATGACGCGTGTAACATCCCTCTTTTTAGAAGCAATTTTATCCTTGTAAATTTTAATTATGGAGGGTTTGTAAGAAAGAATAAGTCAATATATACCCTGTTGATGGTCTGTAGTACCTCAAAAATGTCATTTTTGCACGTAATAATAGAATTTATATGGAATATTAGTGAAATTATGCAAAAACCGAGTGAAAAGGGCTCTGTTCCGAGTGACAGAGAAGAATTCCGAGTGAAGGATTAGAAATTCCGAGTGAAGGAGAGAATTCCGAGTCAGTATCATGTTTTCCGAGTAAAACATGACTGAGAAGGCTACCACCGAGTGAAGTCCTGACCTGAGAAGCAATTCTGAGTGAAGAGTGTTCAAAAGAATCACTTCTGAATGAAAATCCGAGTCAAACACCCTAGAAAGGCTCGGTTCCAAGTTGAATGTTTCCTTTTCTAAAAGAAATTACTGTGGTTGGAGCATTCCGAGTGAAAGAATGCATAAATACTTCTATTTATGTTGATTTGATGCTTCCTTTCTGACTGAAGTATGTTGTGGAAATAATTGGGAAGGCTTCCGAATGGTTTTGCTTAGGAAACCGAGTGGAAATGGTGAAGGGAGCCAATTCCGAGTGAGATACACTTCACTGGACCAAAACCGAGTGAGACTCGTACGTGTATGCCTTGTTCCAAAAGCTAATGGTTGAAATAAACCTTAATTGGAAATATAATTGAAGAAATTGGCCTAAACCGAGTGAATAAAGTGAGGAAGACTCAGATTTCCGAGTGAAGATTCTGAGAAAGAGAGGACTCGGTCTGAAGAGGTATTACCGAGTGATAAACCGAGTGCCTGAGTCGGTTTCAAAGGAATTCCGAGTGAAGAATTGAAGCTTCGCTCAAGCGAGCAAGCCACGCTCAAGCGAGCCTTGAAATTGTTAACTCGGAAGTAGGAATTCCAGTCGGAATAGTCTTAACCGAGTGTAATTTCACTCGGTATTCACTAACAGAAGTGCGTATTGACTTCAATTTTGTCTTTTAATGATATTTAAATTCAATCGTGCGCATTATGGATAGTGGACGACCAGAAATGGGCACTGACTCAGCATATCTCTTTATTTAATCACCAGTGACCCTTCCATTAGCAATCCACTAACAGCCCACTCAGAAAAGCTGTCCCCCACTTGTTTTTCCACTCACTCACTCCCTATTTAAACCAGTGCCAGGACCCTAAGGAACCCACACACACGACACAAACACCCTTCATCATTCTCCTTCCCAGCAAGTTTCTTTCTCTCTTTTCCCTTCCGTTTCACTCGGATTTGAAGCAGGACAGTGAAGGGAACCTCTTTCTTCTCCTCCAGGAACTTTATTGAGGTAAGGGGGTATATTCTTGGGTGCCTTGTGGGAAAACCTAGTGAAGGACAGATTCAGTGTGTATGAATTAAATGCTTTATATTGTTATCTGTATATGCATGTATATATATATATATCTGTTACCGAGTGTATATAATCAGTGATGAATTGTGAAATGACATGTACTTATTGGACTGAAAATACTAAGAATCATGGGTATCGTGTGATTTCCAGTGAAAAACTATGAATAAAAGATGAGTTTAATGATAACAGGTTCTGTTTTAGGCCAATCCGATCGGTTTTGGTATCATTTCAATCGGATTCTTTATATTACCAACTCGTTTTCATTCGGATATAACATATTTCACTCGGAAAACACTCTATTTCTCTCGGACAGCATCTTCCAAGTCCTATTTTACTCGGAAATCTCTTTCTTACATTATTTCACTCGGAACTTGACTTAATTTCACTCAGAAAATATAATTATCTTTTACTCAGAACCCTTTTTCAGTAAATTCACTCGGAAAACAATCTATTGCTCTCGGACAATAGCTTCCTAGTCTTATTTCACTCGGCAAACACTTTATTTTACTCAGCAAGCAGTTATTCAACTCGGATTTGTTTTATTTCATTCAGACAGAACTCTTTTCAACTAATTTCACTCGGTAAACTCATGTTTCACTCGGAACTTATCTTATTTTTACTCAGGAAACTCTTTTCCTACTGATTCCACTCGGAATCATACTTGATTTCATTCAGGAACTCATTTTCACTCAGAATTTAAGTAGCTTCACTCATGAAAACCTTTTCCAGTGATTTTAACTCGGTAAACCCTTAATTTCACTTAGAAAACTCCTTTTAGTTTAATTTCACTCAGAATATATAGTTAAATTAACTCAGAAAACTCTTATCAACCTGATTCCACTCGGAATCAGGATTATTTCATTCGGATTTACTTTACTCGAAGGTATTCTAGTCAGCAGAATGATTTTTCACTCGGAACAGACTTATTTTACTCGGATAATTCAGTTTCACTCGGTATTCAACTCATCTCACTCGGCAAACTCAATTTCTCACTCAGTATTAAACCTATTTTTCTCAAAAAGTTTGAAAATCAACATTTCTACTCGGATATAATTTATTTTAATCGAAAAAATCATTTCCACTCGGAATCAGACCTGTTTCAGTCGGAAAACGGCCTTCCAGTACAATTCCACTCAGATTTTTAGCCAGATCGCTTGGAGAACCCTTCTCTGAATGATTCCACTCGGAATCATACCTATTTCACTCGGATTTACCCCTGTTTCACTCGGAAAACTCTGTTTTTAGTGTTTTTCACTTGAATTTTCAATTGGAAACAAATCTTCAATACTTTTTAAGTTATTGGTAAATTATAATTATCATTCTTATTCTATTATTATCATTATTTATTGTCAAACTTAATATTGTTATCATTATTATTAGTTTATTATTATTATACATTGATAACATCTAAATTATGCGTAATTACATAAAGAATATATTATTTTACTCTTTATGAAAGAATATATATAATAGATATATTTCTAAAAATTAATAAACGAATATCTTACAAGGTTTAAATGATTGATGGAATTCAAAGAACTTGAGAATGATATGATGAGACTGGAAATAAATAAGATACCTAAGGAATTAATTGATAAGATAAATGCATTTCGCATCATGAAAATATTTTTAAAGAAGAAAAACCTCTAGAGCATACACTTGGTACAGTGGAGGACACTCACGTTCGATCTCCATGAAGAATCTTGGGAGTACAACTGGAACGGCAACCCAATGGCATCAGAGTCGCGCCTGATAGCCGGGTGAGACGATGCAATTCTAGTGTACTTTGACTAAATGACGGAGTGTAACTATGATCGTAGGGATCCAAGTTCCAAAAATATTTAAATCAATGATGAGAACCAATGAGTTCATTTGTACCACATGGAACTTGGGCGGACCCTGATCGCTCTAGATGATTGGAATGGTGATATTCAAAGAATGAGAAGAAGATGAAACGATTTATTGGGCCCACATGCATCATGAGACTTAACCAAAGATAAATCATAATAAATCCGAACTCATGCATTCATTACAGCATATTTGATTGTTATAATTGTGAATATGTTATATGTACGATTTATTTCATGGCAATATGCTTGATTGTTATAATTGTGAACATGCTAGATATACGATTATGTGATGACAACGTGTTTGATTGTTATAATTATGAATATGTCAAATGTATGATCGATGTGACATTGTATGTTAACTGGATTATGTCCGCACCGGATTAACCAATCAGGGTCTTGGGTTATACTCACCCTTACTGTTGAACATTTTTCAGAGGAATTAGAAACTCAAGAACCCGAGTGTGAAGATCAGCAATACGCTGAACCCATTGAGAACAATCATTAAGGATAGAATATTTATAATCAGACACCGGATGACTGTATAATATTTAAGGGTGCCTGCGTGCCCCATTCTGTTAAGAGTACAATTACTTACAGTTTGTGAATGACTATGTGATATATACAATATTGCTTCCACTGATCTGCCAAGTATTTAAAAAAAAAAATTCACTTTTTCTGAAAACTGTTAACACTCTCAGTTAAATAGGATGAACCTACAGAAGGATTTGTCTTATCTAACCGAGGGTGTTACAAAGGTGGTATCAGAGCATAGTCGATTCATTAAGCTTGTGGAGTGGACCATTAGGTTTCCACGTACTCTGATAGAAATATTGAACAGTCCATAACACTCCTAAGACTAAATATCCTATGTGGAATGCTCCACATAACGCATACCCTGAATCTATTTGTTGATATTCTTTCAGCAAATTTCTAATGGCATGCCAAAATAACAATCACGTGATGGAGAATCTTCTTACCAGAATTGTGGAGGTAATAGAACGACAAGAGTTACCTCATGCTTCTGCCAGACAGGGATTAGCTGATTTTCTAAGGAACAATCCTACGCAGTTCAAAGGAGGCTTCAATCCAGAAGGAGCACAACTATGGATTGAACACCTTGAAAAGATTTTTGTCGCTATACGATGTTCTGATGAGGATTGTGTAACCTTTGCTGTCTTCATGCTGGTTAGAGAAGCAGAACACTGGTGGACTCATGCTAGAGTCAGACTAGCTACTGATGGGCATATCATTACTTGGGGACGATTTAAGACAGAATTTCTCGCTAAATATTTCCCCGAAGACATAAGGAGGCAAAAGGAGCAGGAATTCTTTAATCTGAAACAAGGCAATATTACTGTTGGGGAGTACGCTGCTAAGTTTGATGAACTGGAAAAATGTTGTCCCTACTACACCCATATGGGAGAAGCGTCAAGATGTGAAAAGTTCGAAGCAGGGCTACGACATGAGATTCGTCAAGCCATATGTTGTCAACAAATTACACAATTCACTACTTTGGTTAACAGATGCCGCATATTTGAAAATACCTCTAATCTTCGACGACCTGGAGCGTCTAATCATGGGCCAGAGCGACGTATGCCAGAACGACAGCAAAGAAGGGATTTTCGAGCAGATCGGCCATATTTCCGATCTTTCAACTCAGCCAACCGAATTCCTCCTAAAGGTCAGGAGAACCAAAGTAGTAGAAACTGCACAATTTGTGGACGGATCGGACATCGTGATGTTGACTGTTGGTACAGGAATAAAAATAACCAACAACAAGTAACTCAAAGACAGGCAGTACGACCAACAGGTCAAGGAAGTGGAGGATCTACTGCAAATGTCTCTACCAACAATGCCCCGAGAATGCAAAATGTTCCCCGCAACAACAACTTCAGACAGAACAATAATCCTGGAAGGCCCGGAAACAACTCAACCGGAAGGCCAGGGGGAAATGCTAGAGTTTTTACCATGAATGATGCAGAGGTATCACAAGAGAACGATCTTGTGCAAGGTACATGCTTTATAGGAAGTACTCTATTAAATGTATTATATGATTCTGGAGCCACTCATTCTTTCATATCTGAGAATTGTGTAAAACATTTAAAGCTTCTTACAACCTCTCTGTCATATCAAATGATTGTCACAACTGCCGCCAATAAGCCCATTTGCTCTACTCGCATATGTCTAGAATGTCCTCTCAACATCGAAGGGAAAGCTTATCAGGTAGATCTGATATGTTTACCTTTGATTGATCTAGACGTTGTTCTAGGAATGAATTGGCTTGCTGCCAACCATATTCTGATTGACTGTCATAATAGATCCATCTCTCACGGGTTTATTACATCTGAATGTGATCAAGTCACTGATTCTTGCCTTGTTAGCTCAGAAAAGGTAATCTCAAAAGAAGTCCAACTATACATGATCCTTACTGAAACTGAAAGTAAGGCCACTTCTCAACTTGAACAGATTCCTGTTGTTCAAGAATTTCCAGAAGTATTCCCTGAGGACATACGAGAGCTACCTCCAGAGCGAGAAGTTGAATTCAGCATTGATATTATACCGGGCGTGGGACCAATCTCTATTGCTCCTTATCGGATGTCACCCAAGGAACTCAGTGAACTCAAAGGACAATTAGAAGAACTTCTAGAGAAAGGAATGATTAGACCCAGTGTCTCACCTTGGGGAGCACCATTCTTCTAGTCAAAAAGAAGGATGGCAGTATGCGGTTATGTGTTGACTATCGTCAGTTGAATAAAGCTACGATCAAGAACCGATACCCTCTTCCAAGGATTGATGATTTGATGGACCAATTACGAGGAGCCACTATCTTCTCGAAGATTGATCTACGATCAGGCTATCATCAAATCAGAGTAAAGAAAGACGATGTACCCAAAACGGCATTCAGAACACGATATGGGCACTATGAGTATCTTGTTATGCCCTTTGGAGTTACAAATGCACCTGTAGCCTTTATGGGATACATGAATCGAATCTTCCATGAGTACTTGGACAAATTCGTGGTTGTATTCATTGATGACATCCTCATCTACTCCAAGAGCCATGAGGAACACGAAAAGCATCTTCGAATTGTTCTAAACACTTTGCGTGCAAGGCAATTGTACGCCAAGTTTTCAAAATGTGAATTCTGGTTGACAGAAGTGAAATTCTTAGGACATGTCATCTCTAAGGAAGGAATTGCTGTGGATCCTACAAAGGTAGAAGCTGTACTAAATTGGGAACAACCCAAGAATGTGACGGAAATCCGCAGTTTCCTTGGACTGGCTGGATATTATTGTCGATTCATCAAGAATTTCTCTCGAATTGCAGCACCTTTAACTAAGCTGACTCGTAAAGATCAACCATTCGAATGGACTGACAAATGAGAAAGCAGTTTTACGGAGTTACGCCAACGACTCACTAGTGCACCTGTCTTGATTTTGCCAGATCCTGCCAAGCCATATGAAGTGTACTGTGATGCGTCAAAACAAGGACTAGGATGTGTCCTAATGCAAGAAAGAAAAGTTGTTGCTTATGCTTCAAGACAGCTAAGAACGCATGAAGTTAATTATCCCACACATGACTTGGAATTAGCTGCAGTTGTGTTTGCCTTGAAAATCTGGAGACACTACTTGTATGGTACGTACTTCAAAGTCTTCAATGATCATAAGAGCTTGAAGTATCTATTTGACCAGAAGGAGTTGAATATGCGACAACGTAGATGGATGGAATTTATCAAAGATTATGATTTTGAACTCCGATATCATCCTGGAAAAGCTAATGTTGTGGCTGATGCACTCAGTAGAAAGGCCCTACGACTATCATATATGATGACAAAGGAGTTAGAACTGATTGAACAGTTTCGCGATTTGAACCTAGCAGTAACACCAAAAAGGGGAAGCCTTATGGTTGGAATGCTAAGGATTTCCAATGATTTCTTGGAACAAATCAAAGAAGCTCAAGCCAATGACCAGGAATTACAAGATCTAGCAGAAAAGACAAAAGAAGGAGTCTCAGAGTTTAGCAAAGATGAACATGGGGTGATCAGGTATCAACAGAGACTCTGTATTCCAGTCAACACAGATCTTAAGAGATCTATCCTGGATGAAGCACACAAAAGTAAGTACAGTATCCACCCAGGATCAACCAAGATGTATCAGGACTTGAAGAAATTATTCTGGTGGCAAGGAATGAAAAGGGATATCACGGTATGTAACAGCTTGCCTGATGTGTCAGAAGGTAAAGGCGGAACAACAACAACCAAGTGGGACCCTTCATCCTTTGGATATTCCAGAATGGAAATGGGATGAGATTGCTATGGACTTCGTGAGTGGATTTCCCAGAACATCAGCTGGATATGATGCTATTTGGGTAATCGTGGATCGATTAACAAAAACCGCTCACTTCATTCCTGTCAATATGAAGTATTCCCTAGAGAAACTCACCCAAATCTATATCAAGGAGATCGTACGGTTACATGGAACTCCCACTGCAATTGTGTCCGATCGAGATCCTCGTTTCACATCACAGTTTTGGAAGAGCCTGCAACAAGCTCTAGGAACTCGTCTGAAGTTAAGTTCCGCATATCACCCACAGACAGACGGACAATCAGAAAGGACGATCAAGACTCTTGAAGATTTGTTGCGTCTTTGTGTCTTGGAACATGGAGGAAGTTGGCAAGAATATCTTCCACTTATTGAGTTCACTTACAACAACAGCTATCATGCAAGCATCGAAATGGCCCCCTATGAAGCTTTGTATGGAAGAAAATGCCGTACACCTTTATGTTGGTACGAGATTGGTGAAAAGACAATAATTGGACCAGAGATTGTTCAGAAGACAACAGAACAAGTTCAGAGGATTCAAATGGCAATGAAGGCTTCGCAAGATAGACAAAAGAGTTACTATGACAAACGTCGAAAGCCATTAGAATTTGAAGAAAGTGACCATGTATTTCTTAAAGTTACCCCTACCACTGTAGTAGGAAGAGCTTTGAAGGCCAAGAAGTTAAGCCCCAGATACGTAGGACCCTATCAGATTCTGCAAAAGATAGGAACTTATGCGTACCGCATTGCTCTGCCACCCGAGCTGACAAACCTTCACAATGTCTTTCATGTCTCTCAACTCCGCAAATATGTACCAAGTCCTGATCATGTTCTAAGTCCCGATCAATTTGTTCTGAAAGAAAACCTTACCTTTGAAGCATCGCCAGTTAAGATTGCTGACCGACGTCTCAAACAGCTAAGAGGCAAAGAAATCCCTTTGGTCAAGGTAGTTTGGAGTCAGACAGATGATGGGGATGCTACTTGGGAAATTGAGGAGAAGATGAGAGAATTGTACCCTCAATTATTCCAACTTTGAATTTCGGGACGAAATTCCTAAAAGGGGAGGAGAATGTAACATCCCTCTTTTTAGAAGCAATTTTATCCTTGTAAATTTTAATTATGGAGGGTTTGTAAGCAAGAATAAGTCAATATACACCCTGTTGATGGTCTGTAGTACCTCAAAAATGTCATTTTTGCACGTAATAATAGAATTTATATGGAATATTAGTGAAATTATGCAAAAACTGAGTGAAAAGGGCTCTGTTCCGAGTGACAGAGAAGAATTTCGAGTGAAGGATTAGAAATTCCGAGTGAAGGAGAGAATTCCGAGTCAGTATCATGTTTTCCGAGTAAAACATGACTGAGAAGGCTACCACCGAGTGAAGTCCTGACCTGAGAAGCAATTCTGAGTGAAGAGTGTTCAAAAGAATCACTTCTGAATGAAAATCCGAGTCAAACACCCTAGAAAGGCTCGGTTCCGAGTTGAATGTTTCCTTTTCTGAAAGAAATTACTGTGGTTGGAGCATTCTGAGTGAAAGAATGCATAAATACTTCTATTTATGTTGATTTGATGCTTCCTTTCTGACTGAAGTATGTTGTGGAAACAATTGGGAAGGCTTCCGAATGGTTTTGCTTAGGAAACCGAGTGGAAATGGTGGAGGGAGCCAATTCCGAGTGAGATACACTTCACTGGACCAAAACCGAGTGAGACTCGTACGTGTATGCCTTGTTCCGAAAGCTAATGGTTGAAATAAACCTTAATTGGAAATATAATTGAAGAAATTGGCCTAAACCGAGTGAATAAAGTGAGGAAGACTCGGATTTCCGAGTGAAGATTCTGAGAAAGAGAGGACTCGGTCTGAAGAGGTATTACCGAGTGATAAACCGAGTGCCTGAGTCGGTTTCAAAGGAATTCCAAGTGAAGAATTGAAGCTTCGCTCAAGCGAGCAAGCCACGCTCAAGCGAGCCTTGAAATTGTTAACTCGGAAGTAGGAATTCCAGTCGGAATAGTATTAACCGAGTGTAATTTCACTCGGTATTCACTAACAGAAGTGCGTATTGACTTCAATTTTGCCTTTTAATGATATTTAAATTCAATCGTGCGCATTATGGATAGTGGACGACCAGAAATGGGCACTGACTCAGCATATCTCTTTATTTAATCACCAGTGACCCTTCCATTAGCAATCCACTAACAGCCCACTCAGAAAAGCTGTCCCCCACTTGTTTTTCCACTCACTCACTCCCTATTTAAACCAGTGCCAGGACCCTAAGGAACCCACACACACGACACAAACACCCTTCATCATTCTCCTTCCCAGCAAGTTTCTTTCTCTCTTTTCCCTTCCGTTTCACTCGGATTTGAAGTAGGACAGTGAAGGGAACCTCTTTCTTCTCCTCCAGGAACTTCATTGAGGTAAGGGGGTATATTCTTGGGTGTCTTGTGGGAAAACCGAGTGAAGGACAGATTCAGTGTGTATGAATTAAATGCTTTATATTGTTATCTGTATATGCATGTATATATATATATATATCTGTTACCGAGTGTATATAATCAGTGATGAATTGTGAAATGACATGTACTTATTGGACTGAAAATACTAAGAATCATGGGTACCGTGTGATTTCCAGTGAAAAACTATGAATAAAAGATGAGTTTAATGATAACAGGTTCTGTTTTAGGCCAATCCGATCGGTTTTGGTATCATTTCAATCGGATTCTTTATATTACCAACTCATTTTCATTCGGATATAACATATTTCACTCGGAAAACACTCTATTTCTCTCGGACAGCATCTTCTAAGTCCTATTTTACTCGGAAATCTCTTTCTTACATTATTTCACTCGGAACTTGACTTAATTTCACTCAGAAAATATAATTATCTTTTACTCAGAACCCTTTTTCAGTAAATTCACTCGGAAAACACTCTATTGCTCTCGGACAGTAGCTTCCCAGTCTTATTTCACTCGGCAAACACTTTATTTTACTCAGCAAGCAGTTATTCAACTCGGATTTGTTTTATTTCATTCAGACAGAACTCTTTTCAACTAATTTCACTCGGTAAACTCATGTTTCACTCGGAACTTATCTTATTTTTACTCAGGAAACTCTTTTCCTACTAATTCCACTCGGAATCATACTTGATTTCATTCAGGAACTCATTTTCACTCAGAATTTAAGTAGCTTCACTCATGAAAACCTTTTCCAGTGATTTTAACTCGGTAAACCCTTAATTTCACTTAGAAAACTCCTTTTAGTTTAATTTCACTCAGAATATATAGTTAAATTAACTCAGAAAACTCTTATCAACCTGATTCCACTCGGAATCAGGATTATTTCATTCGGATTTACTTTACTCGAAGGTATTCTAGTCAGCAGAATGATTTTTCACTCGGAACAGACTTATTTTACTCGAATAATTCAGTTTCACTCGGTATTCAACTCATCTCACTCGGCAAACTCAATTTCTCACTCAGTATTAAACCTATTTTTCTCAAAAAGTTTGAAAATCAACATTTCTACTCGGATATAATTTATTTTAATCGAAAAAATCATTTCCACTCGGAATCAGACCTGTTTCAGTCGGAAAACAGCCTTCCAGTACAATTCCACTCAGATTTTTAGCCAGATCGCTTGGAGAACCCTTCTCTGAATGATTCCACTCGGAATCATACCTATTTCACTCGGATTTACCCCTGTTTCACTCGGAAAACTCTGTTTTTAGTGTTTTTCACTTGAATTTTCAATTGGAAACAAATCTTCAATACTTTTTAAGTTATTGGTAAATTATAATTATCATTCTTATTCTATTATTATCATTATTTATTGTCAAACTTAATATTGTTATCATTATTATTAGTTTATTATTATTATACATTGATAACATCTAAATTATGCGTAATTACATAAAGAATATATTATTTTACTCTTTATGAAAGAATATATATAATAGATATATTTCTAAAAATTAATAAACGAATATCTTACAAGGTTTAAATGATTGATGGAATTCAAAGAACTTGAGAATGATATGATGAGACTGGAAATAAATAAGATACCTAAGGAATTAATTGATAAGATAAATGCATTTCGCATCATGAAAATATTTTTAAAGAAGAAAAACCTCTAGAGCATACACTTGGTACAGTGGAGGACACTCACGTTCGATCTCCATGAAGAATCTTGGGAGTACAACTAGAACGGCAACCCAATGGCATCAGAGTCGCGCCTGATAGCCGGGTGAGACGATGCAATTCTAGTGTACTTTGACTAAATGACGGAGTGTAACTATGATCGTAGGGATCCAAGTTCCAAAAATATTTAAATCAATGATGAGAACCAATGAGTTCATTTGTACCACATGGAACTTGGGCGGACCCTGATCGCTCTAGATGATTGGAATGGTGATATTCAAAGAATGAGAAGAAGATGAAACGATTTATTGGGCCCACATGCATCATGAGACTTAACCAAAGATAAATCATAATAAATCCGAACTCATGCATTCATTACAGCATATTTGATTGTTATAATTGTGAATATGTTATATGTACGATTTATTTCATGGCAATATGCTTGATTGTTATAATTGTGAACATGCTAGATATACGATTATGTGATGACAACGTGTTTGATTGTTATAATTATGAATATGTCAAATGTATGATCGATGTGACATTGTATGTTAACTGGATTATGTCCGCACCGGATTAACCAATCAGGGTCTTGGGTTATACTCACCCTTACTGTTGAACATTTTTCAGAGGAATTAGAAACTCAAGAACCCGAGTGTGAAGATCAGCAATACGCTGAACCCATTGAGAACAATCATTAAGGATAGAATATTTATAATCAGACACCGGATGACTGTATAATATTTAAGGGTGCCTGCGTGCCCCATTCTGTTAAGAGTACAATTACTTACAGTTTGTGAATGACTATGTGATATATACAATATTGCTTCCACTGATCTGCCAAGTATTTAAAAAAAAAAATTCACTTTTTCTGAAAACTGTTAACACTCTCAGTTAAATAGGATGAACCTACAGAAGGATTTGTCTTATCTAACCGAGGGTGTTACAAAGGTGGTATCAGAGCATAGTCGATTCATTAAGCTTGTGGAGTGGACCATTAGGTTTCCACGTACTCTGATAGAAATATTGAACAGTCCATAACACTCCTAAGACTAAATATCCTATGTGGAATGCTCCACATAACGCATACCCTGAATCTATTTGTTGATATTCTTTCAGCAAATTTCTAATGGCATGCCAAAATAACAATCACGTGATGGAGAATCTTCTTACCAGAATTGTGGAGGTAATAGAACGACAAGAGTTACCTCATGCTTCTGCCAGACAGGGATTAGCTGATTTTCTAAGGAACAATCCTACGCAGTTCAAAGAAGGCTTCAATCCAGAAGGAGCACAACTATGGATTGAACACCTTGAAAAGATTTTTGTCGCTATACGATGTTCTGATGAGGATTGTGTAACCTTTGCTGTCTTCATGCTGGTTAGAGAAGCAGAACACTGGTGGACTCATGCTAGAGTCAGACTAGCTACTGATGGGCATATCATTACTTGGGGACGATTTAAGACAGAATTTCTCGCTAAATATTTCCCCGAAGACATAAGGAGGCAAAAGGAGCAGGAATTCTTTAATCTGAAACAAGGCAATATTACTGTTGGGGAGTACGCTGCTAAGTTTGATGAACTGGAAAAATGTTGTCCCTACTACACCCATATGGGAGAAGCGTCAAGATGTGAAAAGTTCGAAGCAGGGCTACGACATGAGATTCGTCAAGCCATATGTTGTCAACAAATTACACAATTCACTACTTTGGTTAACAGATGCCGCATATTTGAAAATACCTCTAATCTTCGACGACCTGGAGCGTCTAATCATGGGCCAGAGCGACGTATGCCAGAACGACAGCAAAGAAGGGATTTTCGAGCAGATCGGCCATATTTCCGATCTTTCAACTCAGCCAACCGAATTCCTCCTAAAGGTCAGGAGAACCAAAGTAGTAGAAACTGCACAATTTGTGGACGGATCGGACATCATGATGTTGACTGTTGGTACAGGAATAAAAATAACCAACAACAAGTAACTCAAAGACAGGCAGTACGACCAACAGGTCAAGGAAGTGGAGGATCTACTGCAAATGTCTCTACCAACAATGCCCCGAGAATGCAAAATGTTCCCCGCAACAACAACTTCAGACAGAACAATAATCCTGGAAGGCCCGGAAACAACTCAACCGGAAGGCCAGGGGGAAATGCTAGAGTTTTTACCATGAATGATGCAGAGGTATCACAAGAGAACGATCTTGTGCAAGGTACATGCTTTATAGGAAGTACTCTATTAAATGTATTATATGATTCTGGAGCCACTCATTCTTTCATATCTGAGAATTGTGTAAAACATTTAAAGCTTCTTACAACCTCTCTGTCATATCAAATGATTGTCACAACTGCCGCCAATAAGCCCATTTGCTCTACTCGCATATGTCTAGAATGTCCTCTCAACATCGAAGGGAAAGCTTATCAGGTAGATCTGATATGTTTACCTTTGATTGATCTAGACGTTGTTCTAGGAATGAATTAGCTTGCTGCCAACCATATTCTGATTGACTGTCATAATAGATCCATCTCTCACGGGTCTATTACATCTGAATGTGATCAAGTCACTGATTCTTGCCTTGTTAGCTCAGAAAAGGTAATCTCAAAAGAAGTCCAACTATACATGATCCTTACTGAAACTGAAAGTAAGGCCACTTCTCAACTTGAACAGATTCCTGTTGTTCAAGAATTTCCAGAAGTATTCCCTGAGGACATACGAGAGCTACCTCCAGAGCGAGAAGTCGAATTCAGCATTGATATTATACCGGGCGTGGGACCAATCTCTATTGCTCCTTATCGGATGTCACCCAAAGAACTCAGTGAACTCAAAGGACAATTAGAAGAACTTCTAGAGAAAGGAATGATTAGACCCAGTGTCTCACCTTGGGGAGCACCATTCTTCTAGTCAAAAAGAAGGATGGCAGTATGCGGTTATGTGTTGACTATCGTCAGTTGAATAAAGCTACGATCAAGAACCGATACCCTCTTCCAAGGATTGATGATTTGATGGACCAATTACGAGGAGCCACTATCTTCTCGAAGATTGATCTACGATCAGGCTATCATCAAATCAGAGTAAAGAAAGACGATGTACCCAAAACGGCATTCAGAACACGATATGGGCACTATGAGTATCTTGTTATGCCCTTTGGAGTTACAAATGCACCTGTAGCCTTTATGGGATACATGAATCGAATCTTCCATGAGTACTTGGACAAATTCGTGGTTGTATTCATTGATGACATCCTCATCTACTCCAAGAGCCATGAGGAACACGAAGAGCATCTTCGAATTGTTCTAAACACTTTGCGTGCAAGGCAATTGTACGCCAAGTTTTCAAAATGTGAATTCTGGTTGACAGAAGTGAAATTCTTAGGACATGTCATCTCTAAGGAAGGAATTGCTGTGGATCCTACAAAGGTAGAAGCTGTACTAAATTGGGAACAACCCAAGAATGTGACGGAAATCCGCAGTTTCCTTGGACTGGCTGGATATTATTGTCGATTCATCAAGAATTTCTCTCGAATTGCAGCACCTTTAACTAAGCTGACTCGTAAAGATCAACCATTCGAATGGACTGACAAATGAGAAAGCAGTTTTACGGAGTTACGCCAACGACTCACTAGTGCACCTGTCTTGATTTTGCCAGATCCTGCCAAGCCATATGAAGTGTACTGTGATGCGTCAAAACAAGGACTAGGATGTGTCCTAATGCAAGAAAGAAAAGTTGTTGCTTATGCTTCAAGACAGCTAAGAACGCATGAAGTTAATTATCCCACACATGACTTGGAATTAGCTGCAGTTGTGTTTGCCTTGAAAATCTGGAGACACTACTTGTATGGTACGTACTTCAAAGTCTTCAATGATCATAAGAGCTTGAAGTATCTATTTGACCAGAAGGAGTTGAATATGCGACAACGTAGATGGATGGAATTTATCAAAGATTATGATTTTGAACTCCGATATCATCCTGGAAAAGCTAATGTTGTGGCTGATGCACTCAGTAGAAAGGCCCTACGACTATCATATATGATGACAAAGGAGTTAGAACTGATTGAACAGTTTCGCGATTTGAACCTAGCAGTAACACCAAAAAGGGGAAGCCTTATGGTTGGAATGCTAAGGATTTCCAATGATTTCTTGGAACAAATCAAAGAAGCTCAAGCCAATGACCAGGAATTACAAGATCTAGCAGAAAAGACAAAAGAAGGAGTCTCAGAGTTTAGCAAAGATGAACATGGGGTGATCAGGTATCAACAGAGACTCTGTATTCCAGTCAACACAGATCTTAAGAGATCTATCCTGGATGAAGCACACAAAAGTAAGTACAGTATCCACCCAGGATCAACCAAGATGTATCAGGACTTGAAGAAATTATTCTGGTGGCAAGGAATGAAAAGGGATATCACGGTATGTAACAGCTTGCCTGATGTGTCAGAAGGT
This sequence comes from Clitoria ternatea, assembly GCA_037962975.1. NCBI lineage: Eukaryota > Viridiplantae > Streptophyta > Magnoliopsida > Fabales > Fabaceae > Clitoria > Clitoria ternatea. The sequence goes on from CM075672.1 coordinate 185,888,740, forward strand.
AAAGGCGGAACAACAACAACCAAGTGGGACCCTTCATCCTTTGGATATTCCAGAATGGAAATGGGATGAGATTGCTATGGACTTCGTGAGTGGATTTCCCAGAACATCAGCTGGATATGATGCTATTTGGGTAATCGTGGATCGATTAACAAAAACCGCTCACTTCATTCCTGTCAATATGAAGTATTCCCTAGAGAAACTCACCCAAATCTATATCAAGGAGATCGTACGGTTACATGGAACTCCCACTGCAATTGTGTCCGATCGAGATCCTCGTTTCACATCACAGTTTTGGAAGAGCCTGCAACAAGCTCTAGGAACTCGTCTGAAGTTAAGTTCCGCATATCACCCACAGACAGACGGACAATCAGAAAGGACGATCAAGACTCTTGAAGATTTGTTGCGTCTTTGTGTCTTGGAACATGGAGGAAGTTGGCAAGAATATCTTCCACTTATTGAGTTCACTTACAACAACAGCTATCATGCAAGCATCGAAATGGCCCCCTATGAAGCTTTGTATGGAAGAAAATGCCGTACACCTTTATGTTGGTACGAGATTGGTGAAAAGACAATAATTGGACCAGAGATTGTTCAGAAGACAACAGAACAAGTTCAGAGGATTCAAATGGCAATGAAGGCTTCGCAAGATAGACAAAAGAGTTACTATGACAAACGTCGAAAGCCATTAGAATTTGAAGAAAGTGACCATGTATTTCTTAAAGTTACCCCTACCACTGTAGTAGGAAGAGCTTTGAAGGCCAAGAAGTTAAGCCCCAGATACGTAGGACCCTATCAGATTCTGCAAAAGATAGGAACTTATGCGTACCGCATTGCTCTGCCACCCGAGCTGACAAACCTTCACAATGTCTTTCATGTCTCTCAACTCCGCAAATATGTACCAAGTCCTGATCATGTTCTAAGTCCCGATCAATTTGTTCTGAAAGAAAACCTTACCTTTGAAGCATCGCCAGTTAAGATTGCTGACCGACGTCTCAAACAGCTAAGAGGCAAAGAAATCCCTTTGGTCAAGGTAGTTTGGAGTCAGACAGATGATGGGGATGCTACTTGGGAAATTGAGGAGAAGATGAGAGAATTGTACCCTCAATTATTCCAACTTTGAATTTCGGGACGAAATTCCTAAAAGGGGAGGAGAATGTAACATCCCTCTTTTTAGAAGCAATTTTATCCTTGTAAATTTTAATTATGGAGGGTTTGTAAGCAAGAATAAGTCAATATACACCCTGTTGATGGTCTGTAGTACCTCAAAAATGTCATTTTTGCACGTAATAATAGAATTTATATGGAATATTAGTGAAATTATGCAAAAACTGAGTGAAAAGGGCTCTGTTCCGAGTGACAGAGAAGAATTTCGAGTGAAGGATTAGAAATTCCGAGTGAAGGAGAGAATTCCGAGTCAGTATCATGTTTTCCGAGTAAAACATGACTGAGAAGGCTACCACCGAGTGAAGTCCTGACCTGAGAAGCAATTCTGAGTGAAGAGTGTTCAAAAGAATCACTTCTGAATGAAAATCCGAGTCAAACACCCTAGAAAGGCTCGGTTCCGAGTTGAATGTTTCCTTTTCTGAAAGAAATTACTGTGGTTGGAGCATTCTGAGTGAAAGAATGCATAAATACTTCTATTTATGTTGATTTGATGCTTCCTTTCTGACTGAAGTATGTTGTGGAAACAATTGGGAAGGCTTCCGAATGGTTTTGCTTAGGAAACCGAGTGGAAATGGTGGAGGGAGCCAATTCCGAGTGAGATACACTTCACTGGACCAAAACCGAGTGAGACTCGTACGTGTATGCCTTGTTCCGAAAGCTAATGGTTGAAATAAACCTTAATTGGAAATATAATTGAAGAAATTGGCCTAAACCGAGTGAATAAAGTGAGGAAGACTCGGATTTCCGAGTGAAGATTCTGAGAAAGAGAGGACTCGGTCTGAAGAGGTATTACCGAGTGATAAACCGAGTGCCTGAGTCGGTTTCAAAGGAATTCCAAGTGAAGAATTGAAGCTTCGCTCAAGCGAGCAAGCCACGCTCAAGCGAGCCTTGAAATTGTTAACTCGGAAGTAGGAATTCCAGTCGGAATAGTATTAACCGAGTGTAATTTCACTCGGTATTCACTAACAGAAGTGCGTATTGACTTCAATTTTGCCTTTTAATGATATTTAAATTCAATCGTGCGCATTATGGATAGTGGACGACCAGAAATGGGCACTGACTCAGCATATCTCTTTATTTAATCACCAGTGACCCTTCCATTAGCAATCCACTAACAGCCCACTCAGAAAAGCTGTCCCCCACTTGTTTTTCCACTCACTCACTCCCTATTTAAACCAGTGCCAGGACCCTAAGGAACCCACACACACGACACAAACACCCTTCATCATTCTCCTTCCCAGCAAGTTTCTTTCTCTCTTTTCCCTTCCGTTTCACTCGGATTTGAAGTAGGACAGTGAAGGGAACCTCTTTCTTCTCCTCCAGGAACTTCATTGAGGTAAGGGGGTATATTCTTGGGTGTCTTGTGGGAAAACCGAGTGAAGGACAGATTCAGTGTGTATGAATTAAATGCTTTATATTGTTATCTGTATATGCATGTATATATATATATATATCTGTTACCGAGTGTATATAATCAGTGATGAATTGTGAAATGACATGTACTTATTGGACTGAAAATACTAAGAATCATGGGTACCGTGTGATTTCCAGTGAAAAACTATGAATAAAAGATGAGTTTAATGATAACAGGTTCTGTTTTAGGCCAATCCGATCGGTTTTGGTATCATTTCAATCGGATTCTTTATATTACCAACTCATTTTCATTCGGATATAACATATTTCACTCGGAAAACACTCTATTTCTCTCGGACAGCATCTTCTAAGTCCTATTTTACTCGGAAATCTCTTTCTTACATTATTTCACTCGGAACTTGACTTAATTTCACTCAGAAAATATAATTATCTTTTACTCAGAACCCTTTTTCAGTAAATTCACTCGGAAAACACTCTATTGCTCTCGGACAGTAGCTTCCCAGTCTTATTTCACTCGGCAAACACTTTATTTTACTCAGCAAGCAGTTATTCAACTCGGATTTGTTTTATTTCATTCAGACAGAACTCTTTTCAACTAATTTCACTCGGTAAACTCATGTTTCACTCGGAACTTATCTTATTTTTACTCAGGAAACTCTTTTCCTACTAATTCCACTCGGAATCATACTTGATTTCATTCAGGAACTCATTTTCACTCAGAATTTAAGTAGCTTCACTCATGAAAACCTTTTCCAGTGATTTTAACTCGGTAAACCTTTAATTTCACTTAGAAAACTCCTTTTAGTTTAATTTCACTCAGAATATATAGTTAAATTAACTCAGAAAACTCTTATCAACCTGATTCCACTCGGAATCAGGATTATTTCATTCGGATTTACTTTACTCGAAGGTATTCTAGTCAGCAGAATGATTTTTCACTCGGAACAGACTTATTTTACTCGAATAATTCAGTTTCACTCGGTATTCAACTCATCTCACTCGGCAAACTCAATTTCTCACTCAGTATTAAACCTATTTTTCTCAAAAAGTTTGAAAATCAACATTTCTACTCGGATATAATTTATTTTAATCGAAAAAATCATTTCCACTCGGAATCAGACCTGTTTCAGTCGGAAAACAGCCTTCCAGTACAATTCCACTCAGATTTTTAGCCAGATCGCTTGGAGAACCCTTCTCTGAATGATTCCACTCGGAATCATACCTATTTCACTCGGATTTACCCCTGTTTCACTCGGAAAACTCTGTTTTTAGTGTTTTTCACTTGAATTTTCAATTGGAAACAAATCTTCAATACTTTTTAAGTTATTGGTAAATTATAATTATCATTCTTATTCTATTATTATCATTATTTATTGTCAAACTTAATATTGTTATCATTATTATTAGTTTATTATTATTATACATTGATAACATCTAAATTATGCGTAATTACATAAAGAATATATTATTTTACTCTTTATGAAAGAATATATATAATAGATATATTTCTAAAAATTAATAAACGAATATCTTACAAGGTTTAAATGATTGATGGAATTCAAAGAACTTGAGAATGATATGATGAGACTGGAAATACATAAGATACCTAAGGAATTAATTGATAAGATAAATGCATTTCGCATCATGAAAATATTTTTGAAGAAGAAAAACCTCTAGAGCATACACTTGGTACAGTGGAGGACACTCACGTTCGATCTCCATGAAGAATCTTGGGAGTACAACTGGAACGGCAACCCAATGGCATCAGAGTCGCGCCTGATAGCCGGGTGAGACGATGCAATTCTAGTGTACTTTGACTAAATGACGGAGTGTAACTATGATCGTAGGGATCCAAGTTCTAAAAATATTTAAATCAATGATGAGAACCAATGAGTTCATTTGTACCACATGGAACTTGGGCGGACCCTGATCGCTCTAGATGATTGGAATGGTGATATTCCAAAGAATGAGAAGAAGATGAAACGATTTATTGGGCCCACATGCATCATGAGACTTAACCAAAGATAAATCATAATAAATCCGAACTCATGCATTCATTACAGCATATTTGATTGTTATAATTGTGAATATGTTATATGTACGATTTATTTCATGGCAATATGCTTGATTGTTATAATTGTGAACATGCTAGATATACGATTATGTGATGACAACGTGTTTGATTGTTATAATTGTGAATATGTCAAATGTATGATCTATGTGACATTGTATGTTAACTGGATTATGTCCGCACCGGATTAACCAATCAGGGTCTTGGGTTATACTCACCCTTACTGTTGAACATTTTTCAGAGGAATTAGAAACTCAAGAACCCGAGTGTGAAGATCAGCAATACGCTGAACCCATTAAGAACAATCATTAAGGATAGAATATTTATAATCAGACACCGGATGACTGTATAATATTTAAGGGTGCCTACATGCCCCATTCTATTAAGAGTACAATTACTTACAGTTTGTGAATGACTATGTGATATATACAATATTGCTTCCACTAATCTGCCAAGTATTTAAAAAAAATAAAAAATATTCACTTTTTCTGAAAACTGTTAACACTCTCAGTTAAATAGGATGAACCTACAGAAGGATTTGTCTTATCTAACCGTGGGTGTTACAACGCGAATGAGGAAGTGAGTGGAGAAGAGAAGAGCCGAAACTCTTATATACTCCAGGGGCACATGCGTCTTTAACGCTGGCCACTAACATTAATTAATTAACCATTAGCTCTCTAATATATAATTAATCTTAACTCATTCACTAATCTCATTCGGTGGTTAATTTTTTAAATCGGGATGTTACAATTTGCTTGAGGACAAGCAAGTTTTAAGTTTGGGGATGTGATAAGTCTTGAAAAGACTTAATTATTTCACCTTTTATTTAACATAATTCATTAAATATTGTTTAGTTTAGCACTATTATTTAATAAATTGTTAATAATTCTTATTTTATTTATTTATTTTAAAAGTGTTTAATTTATAAGAAAATGATTGAAAATAATAATTGATTAATAAATTTTGTTTTATTTATAATTTCACTAAACCAGCGTACAAACGCTGGACAGCCAGCGTACAAATGCTGGAAATTATTTGTTTGCATGTGCAGGTGCAGTAATGAGCAAGTCTCGCTCAAGCTTGAAGGATGCAAGCTCAAGCGAGATTCATGCAAAGTACGTGAAGAAGAAGAAAGAAAAACGTGATCTCGCTCAAGTGAGCAAACTCACTCCTAAGCGTGAGTCCAAAATACCATTCACGCCCAAGCTCCCACAATTCACGCTCAAGCGTCTCTCCCACACTGCTGTGAATAATTCGAGCGCGCTTAAGCGCGAGTCCTTCATGCTCAAGCCTGAAGGTGGTTATTCAATTATATTTTCGCCCTCCAAGTGCAGTACTACAGTGATTCCATTAATTAGTTGTTATGCCTGATGTTTTGTTTTGGTACATTAGTAATTTAAGTTTTAAGTTGTAATTATTTATTTATCTGTAATTATGTAATTAGTTTAGTTAGTTTAATTATTAATTAAGTCTTCTTTTGTAATTAATTAAGTTTTTTAGTTAGTTAGATGCCTATATATACTATTGCATACTTTGTACAGACACACGGAGATAGTAGAACACAGAACACAATTCATTTTCTCATTTTCAATCTCTCTCTAGTTCTTTTCTCTCTCTAAATTCTCTCATCAATGTCTCTCCATATTCCTTTGACAGAATCCATTTACATGGGTTTCTGAGTCCCTAGGGTTGGGATTGCGAAGGTTTTACAATGAATTCTTGAAAGTGTAATGAGGAAGTCAACTTTTAAATCAAGAGGAGAACAAGCTGAGGAATGGATCTACTTTGCTGGATTGACAAATCCAGATCTGATGAAGAAACTCGCCAGTGAGGAATCATGGTTGAGGCTTAGGTAACTTCTAGCTTCCTAACTAATTCAGGCCTAGTAATTAGGTGAATAGTTAGGGTTCAACCCCCAATTTTGCATTAGATTTCTCTGTTAATTGAACACCTAAGGGATTAGGGTTTAATGCTTAGGAATTAGTGTTATTCACCTAAGGAATTAGGGATTAACCATTTGTGAATTGTCCTCTTGAGTCTGAAGCTTGATTGAACCTTAACTGCATGTTTCTTGATGAAGTTGTAAGCTGAAGCAATCCTAACCTATCTTTCATACTGTCTCTGAAAATACAAAAACATTAGAAATATATAACACAAAAACAGAATGAAACCTATTTGCATTGTGTTGGTTCAGCTTGTATCAGTCTAAGATTGCGGTAATTACCACAATCCCTGTGGGAACGATAAAATATATTACAAATTTAACGATTGGGCGCTTGCCAAAAGAATAAATCCTCCGAGAATTTAGCATCAAGTTAATGACTCAGGATTTACACACCATCTAGGAGTTTGGCATGTCAATGGGCATGAAAAATTTGAATTTCCAGGTCTGTACTGCAAAACTCGCTCAAGCGAGATAAGGCAGTTATAGGTAGAAAGCTTACTAGCCAATTCCCGTTTAAGCGAATTTGGTTCGCTCAGGCGAGAATGATATTTCACTCAAGCAAGAATGATCCTAGCTCAAGCGAGACCTTCATGCATGAGAGGTATGGCCTCTGGCTCAATCTTGCCCAAGTGAGAATAGTACTCACTCAAGCGAGTGATGGTGAAAATGGTTCTAGACGAATTTCACCCAGGCGAGAACTTCTCGCCCAAGTAAAATGAATAGGATCTGATTCTGGATCAATTTCGCTCAAGCGAGCGTGACTCGCTTAAGAGAATGTGAGGGTCTGATGCTGATGGTATGCTCGCCTAAGCGAGCTAGGTCTTGCTCAAGTGATTCATGTTGATCTCGCTCAAGCGAGTTAGGCCTCGCCCAAGCGACCTTTGTAGAACTCGGTTAAGCGAGTATGGGCTTCGCTCAAGCAAGTTTCACCAAGATTGCAAATTTCTTTATTTTCTCCAATAGAGTTTTATCATTTTTAATATGAAATTGTATTTTCTTTTATTTAATAACTAGAATACGCTTTCCGCTAATTCTTGTGATGATTGCAATATTGATTGTCTAAGGAGCACTTTTAATTAATTTTTATACCTTCTCATATTGCCATATATTGGATAGGTTCTTTTAAATGGTCTAGGGGTATTTATTAAATTTTTATATCGTGGCTTTTTCTACAATTTAATTGATTTGATAAACAGTAAAAAAATTACCCTAAATTTTATTATTTCGGTTATTATTTTAATTAATCATATTAAGGTTAGAATATTTTATATTCATCCATACCTAGAGCAGAAGTAATGATATTTTTGGCTTTTAGATTATGTTGTACCTTTCTCTTTTCTTCATTACTCTACTCTGTTCTTTGTTTTTCTATCATTCGATTATCCAACATCTTGGTGGGAATGAAGGGGCCATTTTCGATAACATCCCATATATCCAGATCGATAGCTTCTTTGAATATCTTAATGCAAGTCTTCTAGTACTGGTATCCTACCTCATTGAATACAGGTGGCCTGTTAATGGAGTTTCCTTCAGGGAAGATGGAATTCAGAGATGCCATTGAATCTTCTTGAGGTTTTTAAACCTTACATAAGAACTCAGCTCTGATACCACTTGTTACCCAAGTGGCCTCTAGGAAACTCAAGAGGAAGGTGAATTGAGTTGTCTAGGGACTTTCCTGGAATAAAGATTTCTTCTAAAATCTTTTAGCAATAAATCAAACCTTATAAAATTAATATAGAATACTCAAGTAAATTAAATATTAAAGCCAGAAATGTAAGGAGTTTAAGGTAAGGAGATTGCAAACATGGATTTTATACTAGTTCAGCCAACCCTACCTACGTCCAGTCCTCAAGTAACCCTTGAGATTTCCACTATACTTTCAAACACCTCTTTATAAGAGACAACCTACTTCCACACCTCAGGAATCCTCCCCCTGGGGTGAAGCCTTTTACAACTCAAGAGATTCGTCTCTTGAACATCTTTTTCCCTTGGAAAATAATTTCCAAGTTACACTCTTAAGAACTCAAAAGAGATCTTCATAAAGTTAACACTCTCTTATAGAGTATATGAAACAAATTGAAGCACTAAAATGAATAATAGGAGAATATGGCCTTAAGAACTTAATTCAAGAAAGAATGTGAAGAATTGAATAATTTTCACAAATGATTTACATCTCTATTTGTAGTAGTAGAAAAGGTATCATTGAAGGGTCATAAATTATGAAAACAGACCTTTTCAATTGATCGTCAAAGATTTATAACATTTAGAGTTTGAAACCCTAAGAGATGCAATGGTTCATGCATTCTGGGCACGTGGTAATGGATTACAGTATTATGGTAATCGATTACATAATTTAAATTTTAAAATATTTTTGTAACGTTAAACTGGGTAATCGATTACTTGCATTTATCTGATGTTAAAAAGTCACGTTTTTAATTTTCAAAAACATTTTCTTAATGGTAATCAATTACATGCATAGGGTAATCGATTACTTCCCATCAGAATGCATATTTCAAAAGCTTAGTACTTTAGGCCATGAGTTCTCTTATTAATTCTTACATTGTTTTCCTAAAGTTCCTTGCCTGATTTGTCCAACACATCTTTGTCATTATCAAAACACACCTCTGTCTTTATTTAGGCCTTTTTCAGCTTTCCTCTCAACTACCCTTGCCAACTAATCTTCTTTTAGGATCCGGCACTTATTTACCAATATCGGGAAATTATGAATCCTGGTATCTGATAGCTTTTTTCAACTTAGACCGTAGCCCACTTTTAAATTTAACATACCTTGAAGCCTTTGTTCCCTCATTCTGAAATGAGGGATAAAATACACTTAGCTCATTAAATTTGGCAGTGTACCCGCCAACAGTCATGTTTCCCTTCTTTAGCTACATGAATTCTAGCTCCTTCCAGCTTTTGACATTTGCTGGAAAGAATTCCTCCAAGAATAGCTCCTTAAAGTTAGCCAATATCAGGTGCATACCGGAAGTGATCATACATTGCTTAGCTTGTAACCACCAAGTCTTAGCCTTCTCTACAAGTTGGTGGGTGGCATATTCCACCTTTTGAGCTTCAGAGCACTCTAAGGAACGAAAAATACGCTTCATTTCCTTGATCCACCAAATAGGCGCCTTCAGGTTTATAACCTCCCTGGAATGTAGAAGGCTCTTTTTTTAGAAATCTGTCAAGACTGCCAGTACCGCGGCCCTGCCTATCCAGTGCACCAGCCAATTCCATAAGCGCATCAGCCATAGGATCAGCTGTCTGCCTACGGCCAGCCATCAGGTATGCCTAAGCGCCTAAACAAAGGTAACATATTTGAATAACTCCAATATTGACCAATCAATATATTAGTCAACATTTAACTAAATAATTTAAATGGAATCGATCACGGTGTGGAAATTGCATTGCCATAGGGACCTGCACATGTTAGTCATTCATATTGACTATTCTATCAACACATCCTATATATAACCACATAAATTATGTAATTTAACTTAATATTTAGTTAAACAATTTATAACTTCAAGCAACTTTATCCTATATCAATTTAACAAATTTAAATTCCAAACAACCCAATAATTTAATGTAAAATAATTAAACACCCATCATCATGTAAATTATCTTAGCAATTCACCTTGCATATCATTAAATAGTTTAAATAATTTAATTCAATACCTAATTTAATCAATCCATACGTCCAAGTAATTCAACCAAATGCCAATTCAGTAAATTTCAATCAAACAAACATAATATATGAATACTCAATAATTAAATATCATGCTTAATCATATTGCTATAATAGATGTTAGTCTTGTTAAAAAGAAAATGCTCTGATACCACTTTGTTATATCCTGTTAAATAGATTATAATATTTTTTACACTCCTCATTAAGCAAAGAATTTTTTTAATTATTATTATCATTTATTTATTTATTTATTTTTTACACATTGATTAATTCATCATGTGTATCAAATTATCAATGCACCATGAAAGAGAGAATTGCATGGATATGATTATTTTCTCTAGCTAGAGTTACGCATATAGCATTAATAACATGTTAAATTAGCAAATTTAAACGAATACACTAATGATCACATGATATGTTATACACATATAAATATATTATATATAATTGTATTATTATTATCATTATTAATAACAAAGAATATTGGAGAACAATATATAGATATATCAGTATTATTATTATTATTATTATTATTAACAAAGCAATATTAGAGAATATATGGTCCATTGCGTGTGGGAAGGAATCGGCAACTAAGGTGTACAAAAATCTCATATCAATTTAATATTTGCTAAAGCTAAGGACATGATTTTATATCAATTTAATCTTTCCTAAAACTAAGGAAATGAATAAACTTCTGCACCTGGTCAGCGTGATGTTCAAGAGGAAAAGGAAATTAACAGCGCAAAATAATAAATTTGGCCAACATGGTGCGTGAAAGAGAGAATTAAGCAGGTCAAAGGTAAGGGATATGGCATCATATATTCACACTAGTATTAAGTTCAGTCTATAACTAATTTGATAAGCTTTTCATTATGATTGAAGTGACAAAATTATTATTATTAGGCAATTAAATGGGATGGCACAACTTTATGAAGCTTCAGGTGGCAAGGCAGTATTTTAAGCTCACACGTGGCCAAGGGAAAGAGATGCATACGATTCAGAGGAAAGCATGGGCTATATGTGTGGACATATGAATGGCTAATGGGAGTTGCAATTGGAAATGGGTGTGCTGATTGCATGAACGTGTGGGTCCAGGAGGAGCAAAACGTGAGGCTCACAAGCAAGTGAATCGCGTGAGCACGTGGGAAGAGAAGCCATCTGCGTAAGCGTGGATATGCTACCTACAGCGTCCCGACGCATGGTGTACAGAGCAGGGGGCAAAGCATCCTGTCATGCGTGGAAATCTTTGGGTGAGGCAGCCAGCGTAGCAACGCCAATCTAGCGTGGTGACACGCAAGGGTGAATAAAATTGGGCGTTGGCACACATCTTAGCAGCACAGTAGCTCACAGCAGAAGCACAACTGCAATACCAGAAGAATTTAGGCTGCAGCAAAGCCAATTCACAACTTGGGTACCTAAACTTTACGTTTCAAGTCCAATTTTCATGAAAACCTACCGACGACATATTTTTATCATTTTGGAATTGTTGACGGAGTCGATTCGTCAAATCTTAATCATTTGAGAACATTCTACTACATGATGCGTTTTGTCCACATTAGTTACAACTCAAAGTACTAAACTGATTGAAGTTGTGTCAAGCTCCAATCCAACCCGAAACTCAAATTTGTTATGCTTACTCTAAGGTGTTGACACAATTTAGGGAGTTCTATTCCCTCAAATACTCAACTTTGCGCAGTAAGTTCCTCAAGCTGCCTACTAATTATCTAACAAAGGTTCATATATTGCCACTCACTTATTGACACAGTATGCAGAACTAATTATCTCAAACCTACTAACAGGCATAATACAATTTACATTTTATCCTTTCTGCGTTACAATCCATCAAAAGCATTATGTTCCCTAAAATTGCAGCGAATACATTACTTAACCGTGACATGCAAACTTGTACAACAGTAACACACACTTGGTCCAACGTTAGTTATATCAAGCTCAATCAAAGGGAATTTCTACCTATAAAGTAGAGGTTTAACAGTACACGCATATGTGAATTTAACATAGAAGTTCATCAATTTATATTCCAGGAGACATATAACATCATATCGTATCCTACACCCAATAACTTCCATGACAAAACCAAATCCAGAATCCATAATATCATGCCTATTCATACAGAGGATAATATCAAATATCCTATTTGGCTTCATGCCAATTCTCTACTAATTCAAAAAAATACAACATATCTGTTCATCAAGTACCATACAGGCATAGACATATATATTTTAGAATTTTAACCATACCACACTCAATATAAGGAACTATTCTAATAATATCTCAATCAAAATTCACATGGCTCAAACCAAAACTTAAAATCATATGCTAACCCCATATGTTAACCATACCCAACAAAAGTAAGTCATATAATCTTATAAGACCTAGTATCAAAAGATTTGCTAAATATGACCAAACATTTATATACTTGTATCTACAAGTTTGAATCCACTATGGAGTTGCAATTCGTTTCCACAACCGGATCATGGGGTGAATTCATCCCTTTGAACATTCACTACAAAATTTCACACATTCATGGGGTGTATAACACCCCTGATTTTCTGTACTCGAATCCCGATATGATCGTCATAATTAATAAAAATGCGAGTAAATTTTTCACATTTGAAAACATTTCCAAGACACCACCATGATCACATCAAGACCCAAATCACAGAAAACCAAAGAGTGAGATTATATAACCTAAAGCTGGATCGATAGATAAATTGCCCATAACGGTATACGAAAATAATGGAGTTTACAGCCGAAGAATATGTATACCGGGCACACGCCTAGTCTCATATATGACGATATGAGAAAAGGCTCAGCAAAGCATGCAATGGCATATCATAAGCCTAATAGACATGTTAAGAAATCCCTAAGCATGAGCAGCGGAAAAATAAAAGGGATTCCATAGGATTTGCAAGGTTCCGTGTTTCAAAGCACAAAAACAATTTCGAAATTCATTTTGGATTACCTCTTGAAGAACTCCGAAGCAGTCGTAGCCTCGTCCTTTAGGAGTCCACACGAGCACTCCCACCAGAATCGCAACATTTGCCAACTGCTAGTTGGACGGCGTGTAGCTCTTGCAACTTTTGCGAATTTGTGTCTCACTTGAGTGAACGGCCTATGAGCATCTTATGCTCTATTTATAGGCTTAGGTTTGACCTAATTTGTTCTCTCTAAAGTGGGCTCCTTACTCATTCCAAATGAGTTAGGCCCAATAGCTTTATTTTAGTCCAACTAAAATAAGACAACATTTTCTGATGGGCTTACTCTATGTGTGTGACCCTATAGGTAAAATACCCGGTCATATTAATAATAAACTATTTTATTATTAATATAAAATAAGAGCGGCATCTAGCAATGCATCATTATGTCCGAATATTATCAACATAACCTATAAGTGATAATTATTTAATATGTTTATTCCTTTTGTCACGATATCCTAATTGGGCCCAAGGCATGGTCGCGTCATCCTTGTACGGCCCAATTTATTTTACTTGATACCGGAGTAGACTGGATCCGAATAAATATCTAATATTTATTCTTTCTAGCATGGCCATGCGTTTTCTTAGTCTTACTCCATCAAGTGGCCTATGGATATCACTCCTGTCACATAGGAGAGACAAATCCCATCTACATCACTCACATCCCTCTACATAATTTGTTCGTTGCCTAATCACAACCTTTATAGTCCTCTTGTTACAGAAGACGTTTAATTGTATTAAAATAATAAACTCCTCATGTAGGAATCATAGTGACTTCAGGTCGAAGGACTACATATACCATTATCACATTGAGAATCGTTTATGACAATCATGTAACGATCCATGCAACGTTCTCATGGTGGGTCTGTCCAGTACATCATTACTCTTAATGTGTACCTGTGTGAAGACTCGATATCATCTATATCTATGATCTGTGAGATCAGGTCATCAGTACACTCACACGCTAGTCTCAGTGTATTTACATGTCCCCATGTAAATACTTGACTAGGGACATTTTAGGAATAATTTTTATATGACCTATTACTCCAAGGATAAATGTGACATCCCGGCGCTGTTGAGGGCGGGGAGTGATCGCCGGTGCATTGGCACGGACAAGGAGCGGCTCCTGGTAGGCTTCCAGTGGGGGATGTGATATCCCGGTCACTGTTGAGGGCGGGGAGTGATCGCCGGTGCATAGGCACGGACAAGGAGCGGCTCCTGGCAGGCTTCCAGTGGGAGGGACACATGAATGAACTGAATACATACCAGAATGAGAGGGATCCAAAGACTGTATAGGTATGGGACTATACAGTCGAGGATAGCTTAAAGAAATGAATTCGTACTACCTATATCAACAAATGCATTAGCCTTTTCGGTAGCCTGTCACTTAAGAACTCCAAAGTTAAGCGTGCTTAACTTGGAGTAATTCTGGGATGGGTGACCTCCTGGGAAGTTCTCAGGAAATGTGTGAGTGAGGACAAAAGCACATTGGAAAGGTCTCGTGTTGGTCTGTGGGGCGAGTCGTTCATTCCTGAAAAGCGGCCGGGGCGTTACAGTGGTATCAGAGCCTAGCCTCTCCTAGTACGGTATGGTTCGGGGACGAACCAGGCGGAAGCTGGTGGGCGTGTGACATCCCGGCGCTGTTGAGGGCGGGGAGTGATCGCCGGTGCATTGGCACGGATAAGGAGCGGCTCCTGGCAGGCTTCCAGCGGGGGATGTGATATCCCGGTCACTGTTGAGGGCGGGGAGTGATCGCCGGTGCATAGGCACGGACAAGGAGCGGCTCCTGGCAGGCTTCCAGTGGGAGGGACAGATGAATGAACTGAATACATACCAGAATGAGAGGGATCCAAAGACTGTATAGGTATGGGACTATACAGTCGAGGATAGCTTAAAGAAATGAATTCGTACTACCTATATCAACAAATGCATTAGCCTTTTCGGTAGCCTGTCACTTAAGAACTCCAAAGTTAAGCGTGCTTAACTTGGAGTAATTCTGGCATGGGTGACCTCCTGGGAAGTTCTTAGGAAATGTGTGAGTGAGGACAAAAGCACATTGGAAAGGTCTCGTGTTGGTCTGTGGGGCGAGTCGTTCATTCCTGAAAAGCGGCCGGGGCGTTACACCATACCTATACAGTCTTTGGATCCCTCTCATTCTGGTATGTATTCAGTTCGTTCATGTGTCCCTCCCACTGGAAGCCTGCCAGGAGCCGCTCCTTGTCCGTGCCTATGCACCGGCGATCACTCCCCGCCCTCAACAGTGCCCGGGATGCCATACGTTGCATGCCAAACTATTCTCTAAAATAAAGGTGAAACGAGTGAAGAACCATCCTTTTGACTCCTCTTAGCTAGTGAGTCCAAAAGATAGAGAAGATTAAAAGCTTAATGGGCTTTCCGGGATCCTATCATCCCTGATGTGATTCTTGAAGAGATCTTCATGAAACTTGAGGTTTAGGACCGTCCAAGGAGTAATTCATCTAGATCTTCAGTCAAGAGTTCCCACGATGCATTATCCTTCTAGACCGATTCGTAATCCTGATGAGTTTTTAAAGTTTGGAAACGCAAGTTTTGAAAACACAAGGTGAACAAGAACCGATCCAAAAAAATGTTGTATGCCTAACTATTCTTTAAAATAAAGGTGAAACGAGTGAAGAACCATTCTTTTGACTCCTCTTAGCTAGTGAGTCCAAAAGATAGTGAAGATTAAAAGCTTAATGGGTTTTTCGGGATCCTATCCTCCTTGATGTGATTCTTGACGAGATCATCACGAAACTTGATGTTTAGGACCGTCCAAGAAGTAATTTATCTAGATCTTCAATTAAGAGTTCCCACGATGCATTATCCTTCTAGACCGGTTCATAATCCTAATGAGTTTTTGTAGTTTGGAAACGCAAGTTTTAAAAACATAAGGTGAACAAGAACCAATCCAGAACAACATTGCGTGCGTAACTATTCTCTAAAATATAGGTAAAATGAGTGAAGAACCATCCTTTTGACTCCTCATAGCTTGTGAGTCCAAAAGATAGAGAAGATTAAAAGCTTAATGGGCTTTTCGGGATCCTATCATCCTTGATGTGATTCTTGAAGAGATCTTCACAAAACTTGATGTTTAGGACCGTCCAAGGAGTAATTCATCTACATCTTCAGTTAAGAGTTCCCACGATGCATCATCCTTCTAGACCCGTTCATAATCCTGATGAGTTTTTGAAGGTTGGAAATGCAAGGTTTGAAAACACAAGGTGAACAAGAACCGATCCAAAAAATGTTGCATGCCTAACTATTCTTTAAAATAAAGGTGAAACGAGTGAAGAACCATTCTTTTGACTCCTCTTAGCTAGTGAGTCCAAAAGATAGTGAAGATTAAAAGCTTAATGGGTTTTTCGGGATCCTATCCTCCTTGATGTGATTCTTGACGAGATCATCACGAAACTTGATGTTTAGGACCGTCCAAGAAGTAATTTATCTAGATCTTCAATTAAGAGTTCCCACGATGCATTATCCTTCTAGACCGGTTCATAATCCTAATGAGTTTTTGTAGTTTGGAAACGCAAGTTTTAAAAACACAAGGTGAACAAGAACCGATCCAGAACAACATTGTGTGCGTAACTATTCTCTAAAATATAGGTAAAATGAGTGAAGAACCATCCTTTTGACTCCTCATAGCTTGTGAGTCCAAAAGATAGAGAAGATTAAAAGCTTAATGGGCTTTTCGGGATCCTATCATCCTTGATGTGATTCTTGAAGAGATCTTCACAAAACTTGATGTTTAGGACCGTCCAAGGAGTAATTCATCTACATCTTCAGTTAAGAGTTCCCACGATGCATCATCCTTCTAGACTCGTTCATAATCCTGATGAGTTTTTGAAGGTTGGAAATACAAGGTTTGAAAACACAAGGTGCACAAGAACCGATCCAAAACAACATTGCATGCCTAACTATTCTCTAAAATAAAGGTGAAATAAGTGAAGAACCATCCTATTGACTACTCTTAGCTAGTGAGTCAAACATGTAACATCCTAATTTTGGATTAAGGGTAATTAAGGAATAAATATTAATTAAGGATAAGTTAAATTGGTAGTTGTGGGAAATTACAAATAAGCTAAGAGATAAATCTGATCCACTCCAATTAATGCGTGATGGTTGATGGCTGACGGACAGTGACGTGATGGTGCAGCAACCATCATCACGTGTGGAACCCACCTGCTCTTCGAACGTCTCCAAGTGATATATGAGCTGAAGACTCTTCATTCTCCTTCTACCTTTCCCATTCTCTTAGTTTTTCAGAAATCCTTTAGAGATTCACCTTCTTCCTCTTCCCTTTTGTTGTCTTCTTCTTCTTTCTCATCTCTCGTTTAAAACTGTTAAGTGTCTGGTGGGAAGTTGTAGTGTGAGATACATAAGACTGTGGAGTTGTTGTTGTGAGTAATTGTCGAGGAAGAGGTTAACTTTGGTCTTCCCAAGTTGGTTCAGAGTTAATATCTGGGTTCAAGGGCTGTTCGTGTGCAGGAGTAACCAGTCAAGCGTTCTAACTGGAAGAGCTCTAAGTTCTCCTAGATGTAGGGGGAGTTTAACATCTCGAATGCATGGTTTGTGAACGTGATGATTGTGTGAAATACTTTGATGATAACTTATGAATAACGTGTGGGTGTGTGTGTTAACTAGATTTTGTTGACAACTTTGTACGTAAATGTATGAGACTGAGACGTGTGTTAAGGTGTTATACTCAAACATAAAAGAGTACTAGTTATGTATGTATATACCGAGTGTATATTGTGGTTTCGCTTGAGCGTGTTTTATTCTTCCACTGTTCTCTTCTTGGTCGGTTTAATTGCCTTGCCTTCCCTTTCTTGTTTTATTTTGGCCCGGTTCTTCATAATTTATTTGGGAAAAATTTCCCCTGCCCCTGGGTTAACTCTAATTAATTTTAGGATGTTACATTTTGGTATCAGAGTAGACCTAAAAGGTCCAAGGCCAAGGTACGCTTACTTTTAGTAGGCGGGTTTTGTGTATTGTGACCGATCAATGTAATTGCCTAAAATATTTGATGGGCGTGATGTATGCTTAAGCATGATTGTGTGGCTATGAACCCATTAATTTTTATGGTGAACAGTAGCGTGAGATACTACTGTGGAAAGTTGATTGTGGGGTAGAGGATTGTTTCTACCCTGGCTGATTACTCATATAGTATTAGGGATATATATATATATATATATATATATATATATATATGTATGGAGATCGGATTGTGACTAAATGCTTGTATGAGTCATAATAGTAATTCTTAACTGTGGGAGATTGCCTACACGTTATATGGATTGTATGATAATATGTTATGAATGTAGAAGTGTGAGATTGAAGTCCGATCGGATGTGAATGATTCGGTATTCTTGCCCTGAGATTAATACTCGTGAGTTATATTTCAGGATAAGACATGGCAAACCGACAAGGTATGGAAGCTATAGCTGCAGCATTCCAACGCTTTGCTGACATATTTGAGAGGCAGAATCAGCCTCGTGTTGATAATGATCAAAGTTTGGATCATTTCCTAAAGAGGAAACCGACTGAATTTCAAGGAGGATTTAACCCAGAAGTAGCTTATAAATGGATTCAGGACTTGGAGAGGATATTTGGGGGCCTTCCTTGTTCAGAGGCCCAGAAGGTGGAGTGCGCAGTATACATGCTGCGTGATGAAGCAGAGAATTGGTGGAAGATTACCAGGAACAGATTGAATGATGCTAGTACCCAGTTGACCTGGGAGAATTTCAAAGCGTGCTTCTTGGAGAAGTATTTTCCTGACACAGTGAGACGTCGGAAGGAATTGGAGTTTATGGAACTGAAGCAGGGTTCCATGACCGTAGAGAAATACGCTGCTAGATTTGAAGAACTATGCTTGTTCTATCCGCCCTTCCAGCAACCTGGGACTGAGAGTTCCAAGTGCATTAAGTTTGAAAGTGGACTAAGGTTGGATATCAAAAGAGCTTTTAGGCACCAGGAGATCAGGAGTTTCCCAATGCTAGTGAATAAGTGTCAAATCTTTGAGGAGGATGGTAAGGCCCATGCAGGCCAGAGTAGTAGGACTGACACCTCCTTGAGACCTCAACAATCTCGCTTTAAGAGGCATGGCAATACTAGCAAAGGCGGACCCTCCTCTAGACTGAGAGGACGGGGGAATCGTGGGGGTCGTTTTGGGAATCGCCCTGGGGATGGCAAGTGTTTTAAATGTGGCGGAGACCACTTTGCCCGGGAGTGTGTTGTTGGGAATGAGGTGATATGTTTCCATTGTAATGAAAAAGTGCATATTCGCCCCGACTGCCCTCAGCTGTGATCAGAGAATGTTAATGCCAACCGCGGAGGATTCAGAGGAAGAGGCCGCAGAAATGGTGGTTGAGGAAATGGTGGTAGAGGCAATGGAATTAGGGGAAACATGATGGTTGCCCCACATAACCGAGAGAAGAATGCTGAGCAACCGACTGCGGG
The DNA here is from genome assembly GCA_037962975.1 of Clitoria ternatea. Lineage (NCBI taxonomy): Eukaryota > Viridiplantae > Streptophyta > Magnoliopsida > Fabales > Fabaceae > Clitoria > Clitoria ternatea. The sequence continues at coordinate 185,908,455 of CM075672.1, forward strand.
TAGGGTGCATGCCATCAATGCAGAGGAAGCTACGCAAGCACATGACTTGGTGCAAAGTAAGTGTTTACTCGGTAACCACACTCTTACCATTGTCTTCGACTCAGGAGCTATACACTCCTTTATTGCTGATGATTGTATGAGGCGGTTAAGATTACCCGCTGTTGTTATGGATCGGAAAATGGAGGTATCCATTCTGACTGGTATTAAATTAGGGACATCAATGATGTGTAAGGATGTATCCTTTACGCTGGATGGTCGGAACTTTACTACTGATTTAATTTGTTTACCCTTGAAGGGCATTGATGTTGTGTTGGGAATGGACTGGTTAGCAGCCCTCAAGGTGTTGGTGGACTGCCAAAACAGGAGGGTGATTTTTCCGAGACAAATTCATAATGATTATACGATTCAAGGCATATCACAACTTCTTGTAATGCTCTGTCTGACCAAGGGTGGGAGCGAAACCCGAGTGCAGGATATTCCGATTGTTTGCGATTTTCCTGAAGTATTTCCAGAAGACGTGCCAGGTATCCCTCCGAGTAGAGAAATTGAATTCTCTATTGACTTAGTTCCTGGAGCCGAGCCGGTCTCTAGTGCACCCTATAGAATGTCCCTAACAGAATTGGCCGAGTTGAAAAAGCAAGTGGATGAGCTGCTTGGCAAGCAGTTTATCCGACCAAGTGTGTCACCTTGGGGAGCACCAGTTTTGCTCGTCATAAAGAAAGATGGTAACATGAGGTTATGCATCGACTACCGACAGCTGAACAAGCTTACTATAAAAAACCGATAACCATTACCGAGGATTGATGATCTAATTGATCAGTTAAAGGGTGCTTCAGTCTTCTCAAAAATCGACTTGCGGTCGGGTTATCACCAAATCCAAGTAAAGGACTCGGATATTCCTAAAACCGCCTTCAGGACCCGGTATGGTCACTATGAATATATGGTAATGCCATTCGGTGTAACCAACGCCCCTGCTGTTTTCATGAATTACATGAACAGTATTTTCCATCCTTACTTGGACCGATTCATGGTCATTTTTATTGATGATATATTGGTCTATTCTAAATCACCCAAGGAGCATGAGGAACACCTCCGTTCAGTACTTCAAGTGTTGAAGGAGAAGCAACTATTTGCAAAGCTTTCAAAATATGACTTCTGGATGAATGAGATCCATTTCCTTGGACATGTAATTTCCGAGGAAGGTGTTTCGGTAGATCCTACTAAGGTAGAAGCTGTGATGGCATGGGAGAGGCCCAAGACGGCATCGAAAATCAGAAGCTTTATGGGTCTGGCCGGGTATTACCAAAGATTTATTGAAGGGTTTTCTAAATTGGCATTGCCTCTAACCAAAATGACTCAGAAAAATGTTCCTTACATGTGGAGTCCTGAGTGTGAAAGAAGCTTTCAAGAATTAAAGGCTAAGTTAACAACCGCCCCTGTATTGGCTTACCAAATTTGCAAGAGGGCTTCGTGGTGTACTGTGACGTGTCTGGACTCGGCCTGGGGTGCGTACTGATGCAGAAGGACCGAGTGATAGCCTATGCCTCTCGGCAATTAAGGCCACATGAGCAACATTACCCCACCCACGACTTAGACTTGGCAGCTGTAGTCTTTGCTTTAAAGATATGGAGACACTATCTTTATGGGACGAGATTTGAAGTATATAGTGATCACAAAAGCCTTCAATACTTGTTCAGTCAGAAAGAGTTGAACATGAGGCAAAGGAGGTGGACAGAATTCTTGAAGGACTACGATTTTGAACTGAAGTACCACCCGGGTAAAGCAAACGTTGTTGCCGACGCATTGAGTCAGAAATCAATCCATATGGCAGTGATGATGATGAAAGAGGTAGAGTTATTAGAGCAATTCTGAGACCTGAACTTACATGTAGACATGTCTTTACCTCGGAAGTTAATGCTTGGAACACTGAAGATAACTAATGACTTTTTGAAGCTAGTTTATGAAGTGCAAAAGTCGGATTCCTACTTAGCCGAAATGATGAAGACGCAGGCTAAGGGAAAAGACTTGTTCCTTACCGAGGGACCGGATGGAATTATCCAAATGAAGGGTAGAATTTATGTGCCGGGTGCGGGAGAATTAAGACGTATGGTGCTTGACGAAGCCCATAAAAGCCTATTAAGTATTCACCCGGGTACTACAAAGATGTACCATGATCTGAGACTGCAATTCTGGTGGCCCGGATTGAAGAGGGACGTAGTGAATTATGTGGCCAGGTGTATCATTTGTCAAAAGTCAAAGGTTGAGCATCAGAAGCCTTATGGGAGTTTACAGCCACTTGATATTCCCGTGTGGAAGTGGGATTCTATTGCTATGGACTTTGTTATGGGACTGCCTAAAACCCGAGCGGGACACGATGCCATTTGGGTCATCGTTGATCGGTTAACGAAGTCTGCCCATTTCTTACCCATGAACATAAGATATTCATTGTAGAAATTGGCCCAACTTTACATCTGAGAAATTGTCCAATTGCATGGTGTACTATCTTCCATTATATAAGAGAGAGACCCAAGATTTACGTCCTGGTTTTGGACTAGCTTGCATCAGGTGTGAACACCTCTTTCGGTCCGGCCCAAATTGTTATAACACCGGACCAGGCCTTGAAGTTAGCAACACCGGACAAGGCCTAAGTTAACACCGGACCAATGTCATGCGCCAGAGCAGAATGACAGGCATCTGTGAACACCGATTTCGGTCCCAAGTGACACCGGTACCAAAATCACTCCGCCCAACCTAAACCTCGCCTTAACTCCGCCCAACCTAAACCTCAACACTCCGCCCAACCTAAACCTCACCTTAACTCCGCCCAACCTAAACCTCAGCACTCCGCCCAACGTAAACCTCGCCTTAACTCCGCCCAACCTCAACCTCAACACTCCGCCCAACCTACACCTCGCCTTAACTCCGCCAAACCGTCCTCACCTCACACTCCGCCCTACCGTCCTCAAATCAACTCCGCCCAACCTTCCTCACCCCAGGAGTCCCTTAATGGCCGATGTCACGGATCTGACAAAAAAGACGAGTGAGTCCGGCCCAAGTATGAAACAACGATCTCGTGGGTGGACTCAGATCAAAATTGGCAACACCGGACCCGGCCTTGAAGTTGGCAACACCGGACAAGGCTAAGATAACAGCGGACCGATGTCATGCGCCGAGGCAGAATAACAGGCCAGTCCGGCCCTGATGAAAGTGGACAGATTAAGATAGGCACACCGGCCTGTGTGATTCATTGAAAGATTCAGCCGGTGTCAAGACACAGGTAATGGTTCTTAAGGCCCCACATCGGATCAGTGGAGACTCCGTCCAACCAATGGCTTTGCTAACCGGTGTCACAAATTTGACAACGGAGGGACGAGATCGGAAGCTTATGCGCGGTGACCTGGAATCGCACTTCCTGGAAAATGGCAGACAGGGAGGCGGAAGTGGGCAATTAAAAAACCCCCACTGAAAACCCTGCTCCCCACCAATGATAATGGCCAGAGCTGCACACCACTACACGGATGGGTGAGTGGGAGTTCTGGTTGTCCCAAAACCCTCAGCCCATGACTCGAAGGCCCTATAAATGCCCCAACCAAGGAAGCTCAAGGGGTTGGTCTTCAGATTCTCCCTCTACGCGAGAAAACTCTGGAAATTCTCTCCGATTCCTCAAGATTCTTAACTGACCTCCCCACTTGAAACCAGTGACTTGCCTTAGTCACCACAAAAGATCCCTTAGTTCGAAAAGGTTTTTGAGTCTTTCTCACTAACACAAAGCCACTACTCTCACACCGTCCGTACCTCGAACACACCTCGTCATCTCAAAATCAACCCTGTCCCATTCCCCGCATCATTACCTCGTCCATCTCCGTTACTGCTCAACAGCGTTTCGCCTCGGATTAACTTCCCACAACACCGGTCGTGACCTTCAGATTCCCAGATCGGGTCTAACTCCGGTCTATTGTCCCTGTCAGTGTGCGAGTTCGAAATCAGTCTGACACCGTCACTGTGCTCAACCTCCCACATCGGTTCTTAGCTCGTCACACCGGTTCCACTCCTTTCCTTATTTCTTTTGCTTTCAGTTCCCCTTTTTTACTTTTCTATGAGTTTGCTGTTTTGTTGACTGTAATTGCCTGCGTACCATTAGTTTACTTTGTTAATATTTTTATCCTTTTCCATAACAAACAGACATAATAAAAAGGGCGATTTTGTAAAAAAAAATAGTGTCGTACGGGAGTACTCCTGTCTACACAACCCTCTTAGGATTCGTGCACGTGTGAAGAACTTCGCTTTGCATGAATTCTCCTCTTTAATGATATCCATCAACATCTTTCAGATTCCTCCCTAAAATAGCAATATTCAGAACTACGTAACCCTGATTTCTTGATAATTCAAGAATACGTAGGAGCAGGATTTTAACTCCTGTCGGGCCCATCTTTCTCATTTCCTTTTTTGCTGATTTACTGCTTTACTTTTTATGTTTCTTTCATAAATGTCCTTTTTTGGTCACTTCCATGAAAATCAATTTAGATGTGTCGTCTTGTTGGTTTCCCCACAGTTTCTGCCCAAGCCTCGCCATAATTTCATAGGGAAGGGATACTTAGGACAAGACGTCCCGCTTATCCCTTTCCTATTCCTATCCTTTTATCCGAGGATGTTTAATTTAGACATGACGTCTTATTGGCATTCTCTCACCCCCCTCTGTCTCATATCGAAGTCGAGCTTAATTCGGACAAAACGTCCCCATTAGCCTCGCTTTGACATTCTATGTCTGTACAGTTCTTTACTCCATTCTATCATTTTCAAAATAAAAGGGAAGAAATCATGTTTTATTTAAGGCTATTTATGTTGTGCTTTCAATCTTGGTACTGTCTTTGACAGGCGATGTAGGGTGCTAATACCTTCCCTACTCGTAACCGACTCCCGAACTTGGTTTTCAATTTTTTAAACCAGTGCTTTACTGAACTTAGTTTTTTTTTTCCGATGTTTTTTTTTCTATGGATAAAAACGTTGGTGGCGACTCCCTGTTTCATCTTTTCTCTCTTGTTCGCCGCGCCGTCGCGACCCAGGTTGCGACAGATGGCGACTCCACTGGGGACACTTAAGAGAGTCAAGCCAGTTTGATTGAAAGCGCATGTTCTTTTTATATAGCCTATGTTAGCTGGATTTCCTCCCCCTTTGTTTTATTTTCTGTTAATTGTTGTGGAAGTTTGTTCTTGTTTTAATTGTATTTTGTTATTTGTTTCATTATCTATGTTCGCTAGCTTGTTGAACCCTAGGGTAGAAGACCATGTTACTTTTCCGCAAACATTGAACCCTAGGGTAGACGACTTTGTATATTTGCTCTGTGTTTGTTCTTTGTGTAGAATGGGTAAGGTATAAGGTATGGACTGCCCTTCTACACACTACACTCACAATTATTTGCACACACTTATGAGTGGCGCCCTATACCCGGGCCCCAAATGAAGCTTAAGTTAGGAGGGGTTGGTAACGGAATCGTATGGGATGTACTTCCTATCCGGTATTCGTGAGAACCTCAACCAGAGTTCGACCTCTCATGATATACGCACTTAGTGAATTCCTCACTGTTTGCGTCCCTGTCATGATTAGGATCTTGGCTCTGGTGACCTTCTAGATGTCTAGCGGAAGCCACCCAATGTGAGAAATCCACTGTTAGATAAGCTATAGGTCCCAGAAAAGACTTTCAAAAAAAAAAACCTGGCTTAAGGCACAAAAGGGCGGACTTTACTATGCCTTATCTCATTCTCGCTTTCCCTTTAAATCCAAAATTGATGAACTGCTTACGTGTTCAAAGGGTTACTTTATTCCAAACAAAGGGTGAATCATTTTTCTTTTTAAAAAAATAGTAATCCTTTAACAAATAAGCAGTTCCCTCACTTTTTGTGTACTTATGAGTCCTGGGTTATAGATTTTCCCAATCGTCAAAATGAAAACAAAATTCTATTCAAGCAGATATTGATGACGTTGGGAAGATCCATAACCCGTGCGACTTTAGTTTCACATGAGTTTTGCCGACCGCTACTTCTCAAACTAAAAATGTTTTCCAATAAATTAATGAAGTAGTAGTGGTTCACAAAACATTAGCAGTAACTGACTTCTTTTTTCTCTCTTTGCTCTTGCAGGAAGCTGTTTGGAATTTAGCGGGTACCTTTGAGCAATATGGAAATTAACATGAGATCTGATAGTTGTGACACAAATGTGACCGAGTTGAGGAAAGTATTGCACCTTAAGGCCAAGAAGATTGACATGGGTAGTCTGCAAACAATGGGGAGAAAATTAAACCTGACACAGAAAATGGCTTTTACAAGAAAGTATGGAAGGATTCTAAAGTTGTTAGAAGTGGAAGTGCAAACTGAGGCGATCACTGCCTTAGCACAATTCTATGACCCACCTCTCAGGTGTTTCACATTTAGAGACTTTCAGTTGGCCCCATCCATTGAAGAATTTGAACAGATCTTGGGGATGCCTTTGGAAGGACAGATACCTTATCGTCATCTTGACCATCATGCAACTATTGCTTCCATCGCCCGTGTCCTGAAGATCCGTCCTGACACCTTAAGGGATGCACAACTAAATAGAAATCAGATCCCCGGATTCACTCGAGAATTTCTCGAGAAACATATGCAGGTCCTGGCAGAAAGAGAAGATTGGGAAGCCTTTATGGATGCTTTAGCTATTACCATCTATGGTGTTATTTTGTTCCCCAACATTGATAACTATGTGGATTATGATGCTATCACCGTATTCCTAGCTCGCAAGCACAGGCTTGAGAATCCTGTCACGGCTGTGTTGGCAAATGTATACTGCACCATGGATTTCTGTCACACACAAGGTGGAAAAAGGGTGGTTTGTTGTCTACCTGTTTTGTATGTATGGCTCACATCACACGTTTTCCACCAAGTTTGTAGGGCCGAATGTCCGGTTTCTGATCTGAAGCTATGTCAGTTAACAGTGAAAAGTGGGCGCGAGTGGGCCAATCACCTCATAAGGCTCACAGCTGAGAAAGTTAGGTGGTATCCCCAATGGTTGGAAGTTGAATCGATTGTGCATCACTGTGGAAATTACCCAAATGTTCCCTTTATTGGTACGCAAGGATGTATCAACTATAATCCCATCATAGCCAAGCGTCAGTTAGCTTATCCTTTGCTTGGACCACCTGATGAAGAGTCTCTCATTCCTTTCATCTCATATTACTCGAAAGGAAGCTGTGTCCTTGTCATTCGGGATATAGCAAATGCATGGAAGAAAGTCCACCGAAAGGGAAGAGAGCTGGGGGCCCGAAGCCATGCTGTCAAAGGAGAATATTAGGAGTGGATCTTGAATAGGGTCTCTATTGTTAAATTACCCTTCAGGAGTCCCCCTCATCTCCAGGAAACTCCTCCTGCTCCATCACTTGTTGCGGAGGATAAAGCAACCAAGGCGCTAAAGACCAAAATAGAAGAGTTAACTGCCAGAAACAAGAAGCTAGAGGAAGACCTATTGAGATGTCAGCAAGAATACACCCTTCAGAAAAGGGAGAACCTGGAGAACAAGCAAGCTGTTGAAGAGATTAGGAAGAAACGAAAGATTGATAAGAGCTACATGATAAAACAAGACCAATGTCTTCAAGCGGCCAATTCTCAACTAAAGATGAAGAACAAGCAAAGTGATACCATCCTGGCTGAGAAACATCTTCTGAAGGATATGCTGGCATAATCAAAAGAAAATGAGCAGAATATCATGGTACAAAAAGAGCTCCTACAGACACAAGTCCACAAATTGGAACAACAGCTCAATGAAGTGGTAAAGGCTTGCGAGCAAGAGATAAGTAGGGAACGACAACGCGCCATAAACATTGAGCAAGATTGTCAAGAGACCATACGCCTCTTAGAAGCTGAACAAAATGAAACTATTCACTTGTGGATGGATCGCTTTGCTAAGCTGGCACACCTAGCCAACGGAGCTCTAGAAGATCTCCCGTTTTTACTTAAACAAGCGGAAGGAATTGCTAACCCTGTCAACACTCCTAAGGAAATTGCAACGTTCTTAGATTACTGCAGAGGACGAATTTGTAAAATGAGGGAAATGATTGCCCGAGCTAGGGATGGCTGATTTATTTTCCCGCTTTGTAACTTGGCACTTTGTGGCAATAATGTACTCTTTTCGAAATAATGGATTCCTTTGTCTTCACAACTATCTCATGTTAATTTCCATTCAATGCTTCACTTAGTACTCTTGAACGTGACGTTCGGAGGAACAGTCGAAGGATCCGTCAAGTTCCAACATTGCTTCCCGCGTAATCTCATTTCACTTAATTTTTTCTTTAATTCGCTTATCTTTTCTAAATTTTCTTTTGTGTTTCTTTCTAAAGACATTACGGGTAAACATTCTTACGGGACCAGGCTCAGGAAGAAACTCATGGCTGACATAGAACAAGAAAATGAGAATTTGAAGGCTGAGCTCGCCCAGGTCAAGGAACAGATGGCCGAGATGGCCAAGCTCCTGGAAAGGAGAGTCACAGAAGGGGGATCTTCTGTAGGGGTTGAAGACGCCCGGCAACAACCACCCACCTCTCATCACGGTCAAGATCCGGCTACAGGATCTGACCCCAGGACCACCGCACCTCCCCTCGTTGTTCGTATAAGGAGACCAAATCCTGCAAACACACAACAACATACCTTTGTGGATGAGGAATGCAATGTTATTCCCTTTCCCCCGTATGGTTTACCGCACGGATATTTCCCACCACTCCAGGAAGAACCTTGCCACCAAGACCAAGTTCCCCTCGCTGCCCAGCCTAACACTAATCAACCAAACAACCCACTTACCCAAGCACAAGCCACCCAAATGCCACCCACTCATACTCAAGCCGCCCAAACACAAGCCGCCCAAGCGCAGCCTGCTCATACCATTCATATACCCCGAACCACTGCCAAACCGGACACCTTCATACCAAACACTGACCTGTTTCATTCCTACCAGCAATATGGGAAGTTTGGTCAACACACTGCTGCCGGTCCGAGTGCTGTGGCTACCACCCAGGAAGAGAGGTTGGAATTCTTGGAAAGGCGTTTAAGGGAGATGAAAGGAACAAGTAAATTTGGGACAGGCACTGCTGCTGAACTTTGCCTAATCCCTGATGTCGTTATACCTCCTAAATTCAAGACGCCCGATTTTGACAAATACAGAGGGTTGACATGCCCAAAGAATCATCTAACCATGTACTGCCGTAAGATGGCTTCGCATGCGTCAAATGACCCTCTGCTGATTCATTGTTTTCAGGACAGCCTGGTTGGGGCTCCCCTGACATGGTACAATCATCTAGAGCGCTCTTGTATACGCTGCTGGAAAGACCTAGCAGACTCGTTCATGCAACAATACAAATATAACCTGGACATGGCCCCGGATAGGGGACAATTGCAGAACATGACTAAGAAAGATAACGAGACGTTCAAGGAGTACGCCCAAAGGTGGCGTGAAGTGGCGGCACAGGTTGACCCACCTCTATCTGAAAAGGAGGTGATCACTATGTTCATAGATACACTTCAAACTCCTTTCTATGAGAAGATGATTGGAAGTGTCTCGTCCCATTTCTCTGATATTGTCACTATTGGAGAAAGGATAGAAAATGGGCTAAGGACCGGCAGGGTAGTCCGAAGTCCATCCGGGATGGGAGCTGCAAGGAGACCTACACTTGGCAAAAACAGGAGAAGAGAAGGGGAGACCAACTTGGTCTCTCACAACCAGAGAAGGAACCTGGCAGGGCCACCTACCCCAGTTAGCCTTTCACCAGTATATCCTGGCGTGTCGCACCCGTATGTGGCAGCCATTCCAAACCTTAATCCACCACAATTCAGACCAACCATTGTACGGCCGCCTGCGCCACCACAGATACCACACCAAGCACCACAAGCCAACCCACCGCCAAATATCCAAAGAAGGAACAATGACCGTGCTCCACCCCAGTTCGATCCCATCCCAATGTCCTATACCGAACTCTTGCCTCACCTCATTGAAAAAACTCTAGTAGTACCCTGTCCCTTGAGGCCACTACAGCCACCTTATCCTAGGGGGTATGACCCTAATGCCCGATGCGATTATCATGCGGGTGCACCAGGCCATTCTACTGAAAATTGTCTGGCTTTGAAATATAAAGTAAGGGACCTGATTCAGGCAGATTGGATAAGCTTCCGAGAAGGAAGTCCAAATGTGATAACAAACCCTCTGCCTAATCATGAAGGGCCCGGGGTCAACGCTATCAGGGAAGATGTGGAGTATACGTCCAATGTTGGGGACATTCAGATGCCTCTAAAAGAAATTCACTCCCTTATGTTTGAGGTAGGGTTGGCAAAGGACAAATGGGATGAAGACTTCGATGAGGCCCAATCGACAAAGCAGCAAGAGTTTCGAAAAACTCTCCAAAGATTTATGGACAGTCACACTATACGAGTCTGCAAGCGCCTTGGCGATGAGGTAAATATGATACAGGGACAAACTGGGCTTCGGGCCCCAAAACCCCTGGTCATATTTTATAGTAAAGATGCGTCGCTAACGCAGACCCCTGCCAAAACTACTATTACGGCACGGCCACCTGCTCCATTCCCGTATGATAACTCCCACGCCATGCCTTGGAAGTATAACACGGACATAGTTGTTTCCAACCCCGTAATAGTTGATCCGGCGCCTGCTTTGTTGGTTACTAACATCGCCGGTGTAGGCGGAATGACCCGAAGTGGGAGAGTATATGCACCTTCAGAGCCAAAGCAAGACAAGATTGCCGCGGAAGGCAAAACCGGGAAGGTTGGGATCGCTGGCGAAGCAAAGAAGGTTGTGCCAGAAGAAGAGACTAAGGAGTTCTTAAAATTTATCCGCCACAGCGATTACCAGGTATTGGATCATTTGAACTATACCCCCGCCAAGATCTCCTTATTATCTCTGCTGACAAGTTCTGAATCACATCGGAACGCGCTGATGAAGGTTCTAAGTGAGGCCCACGTGAAACATGACTTGCCTGTTGATAAATTCCAAGGTATTGTCGGACATATAGTGGCCAGTAACTATCTGACTTTCACGGATGACGAGGTGCCGGTGGAAGGGAAAGGACACAACAAAGCTCTCCACATCTCTGTGAAGTGTCAAAACCATATTATGGCAAAAGTGCTTGTCGATAATGGATCATCCTTGAATGTGATGCCTAAGTCTACATTAGCTAAACTACCCATAGACGGGGCATGCATGAGACCGAGCTCCATGATAGTAAGAGCTTTTGATGGGACCCGACGGGAGGTCATAGGCGAAGTTGAGCTACCCATACAAGTTGGACCCCATATCTTTCAAGTTCTCTTCCAAGTAATAGATATCATGCCCGCCTATAGTTGCTTGTTAGGGAGGCCATGGATCCATTCAGCAGGGGTAGTTCCTTCCACTTTACACCAGAAACTAAAGTTCATCGTTGATAACAGACTGGTAATCGTTTCTGGAGAGGAGGATCTTCTGGTCAGTAAGCCAGTTACTACCCCCTATGTAGAGGCAGCCGAGGAAGCCCTCGAGACATCATTCCAGGCTTTGGAGATAGCCAACACCACAAGCATGCCTTTCCCAAAGGTACCGCTAGCAGTAGCAAAGACCATGCTACGAGAAGGATATAAGCCGGGAAAAGGACTCAGAAGAGAACTGGAAGGAAGAATTCAACCTGTCTGTCTCCCTGAGAACAAAAATAGGTACGGCCTGGGATACCAGCCTACCACTGAAGACCAAAAAAGGGTAGAAGAAGAGAGGAGAGGGAAGAGGATTACTCGTCATACCAGGCATGCATTCAACACTGTGAAAATCCCCATCTGTGACCTCTACCAGAGCTTCAGGAGCGCCGGAGTAATGTTTCCAGATCAAGTGGCCGTGATCCAAAGTGATCTTGATGAATGCCCCGGATTTGTGTATGCTGGCTCACCTGGTCAGGAACTGAACAACTGGGAGGTCATAGAATTCCCCACGATTTGTACCATTTCATCAAAGTAATCATGTTTTCTGTTCGATCCTTTAGCTATGCTTCGGGATCTCATTTTGTAACAATAAAAACTTGTTCGTTTGTTTGAATAATAAATGCCGTCAGTTTCCAAATAGCTTGATCTGTTTAGTAACCTATTATTTAAACCTTTTTCTTGCTTGTTTTCCTTTTCATTTGCTATGATACACTGAAAATGCAGATCCGAAAGCGATTCATCTGAGAATAGTGAGAATTCGGTCTTATTTCACGATTTTGACTGTCAAACTGATTGCGCCAATGAGGAATATGATGAAGACTGCGATCCCTCGCCTGAGTTAACCCGGTTATTGGAACAAGAGGATAGGGAAATTCTGTCCTACTTAGAGATAGCCGAGGTTATCGATTTGGGAATTGGAGGAGTTAAAAAGGAAGTCAAAATTGGTACCTCGTTAAGTAAAGAACAGAGGCAGGAACTGATTGGGTTGTTGAGAGAGTTCAGCGATGTTTTCACCTAGTCTTACCAAGATATGCCAGGACTGGACAATAGCATTGTCGAACATAGGTTACCATTAAAACCCGAATGTCCGCCAGTAAAGCAGAAGCTGCGACGTATGAAACCTGAGATGCTTTTGAAAATCAAGGAAGAAGTCAAGAAGCAATTTGATACCGGGTTCTTAGCCGTGGCAAAATATCCACAGTGGGTGGCAAATATCGTCCCGGTCCCGAAAAAAGATGGCAAGGTACGAATGTGCATGGACTATCGCGATTTGAACAGGGCTAGCCCCAAGGATGATTTTCCCCTGCCTCAGATTGATGTTCTGGTCGACAATACCGCGCAACATACGATCTTTTCATTCATGGACGGTTTCTCCGGATACAATCAAATTAAGATGGCGCCCGAGGATATGGAAAAAACCATATTTGTCACCTTGTGGGGAACCTTCTGTTATAAGGTGATGTCTTTTGGTCTAAAGAATACCGGAGCAACTTACCAAAGGGCCATGGTAACCCTTTTCCATGACATGATGCACAAGGAGGTAGAGGTTTACGTCGATGATATTATTGCCAAGTCTAAAATAGATGAAGGGCATATGGAAGACCTAAGGAAACTCTTCGAAAGGTTGAGGAAATTCAAGCTTAGGCTGAACCCAGCCAAGTGCACCTTCGGCACAAGATCCGGGAAATTACTGGGATTCATAGTAAGCAAGAGAGGCATAGAGGTCGACCCTGACAAAGTTAAAGCCATTCTTGAAATGCCTCCTCCCCGTACAGAAAAGGAAGTTAGAGGTTTCCTGGGGAGATTAAATTACATCGCTCACTTCATCTCACAGTTGACGGCAACATGCGAGCCAATTTTCAAGTTGCTCCGTAAGAACCAACCAGTTCAGTGGAACGAGGGTTGTCAAAAGGCTTTTGAAAAGATAAAGCAGTACTTGCAGAACCCGCCAATTTTGATCCCACCTACCCCGGGAAGACCACTCATTTTATACCTTACAGTGTTAGATGAATCCATGGGTTGTGTGTTGGGGCAACATGATGAGACTGGGAAGAAAGAACATGCCATTTATTATCTAAGCAAGAAGTTCACTGACTGCGAGATGAGGTATTCTGCTCTGGAAAGGACCTGTTGTGCGTTAGCGTGGGCAGCCCGACGTTTGAGACAATACATGATAAGCCACACTACTTGGCTAGTTTCCAAAATGGACCCCGTCAAATATATCTTCGAAAAACCTGCCTTAACCGGGAGGATTGCTCGATGGCAGGTCCTGCTAACTGAGTACGATATAGTCTATGTCACTCAGAAGGCTATAAAAGGAAGTGTTCTGGCTGACTACCTAGCTCATCAACCCATAAGAGATTATCAGCCCATGCAGTTTGACTTCCCAGACGAAGATATCATGGCCCTCATTGATGAAGAAGGAGCCCAAAAGGATAAATGGACCCTAAGGTTTGATGGTGCTTCTAACGCATTAGGACACGGAATTGGAGCAATCCTCATTTCACCTGACAGAGAACTTATCCCCGTTTGTGCTCGATTATGTTTTGATTGTACCAATAACATCGCTGAGTACGAGGCGTGTTCTCTGGGAATCCAAGCAGCATTGGATGCCAAAGTGAAGAAATTGGAAGTATACGGGGATTCTGCCTGGTCATTCACCAACTAAAAGGAGAGTGGGAAACTAGAGACAGCAAATTAATTCCCTATCAAACTCGCATCAAAGAGTTGATTAAGGAATTTGATGATGTTTCTTTTCACCATGTTCCCCGGGAGGACAACCAAATGGCCGATGCTTTGGCTACCCTAGCATCAATGTTCAAGGTGAACAATGATTACGACATGCCTCTCATTGAAATAGTGCGGTACCACGAACCCGCATATTGCCAGATGATTGAAAAGGAGTCAGATGGGAAGCCTTGGTACCACGATATCAAAAGGTATGTCCGAAATCAAGAATATCCCGAAGGCGCTACAGAGAATGATAAGAGAACCCTGCGACGGCTCGCCATGGGTTTCTTTTTAAACGGTGATGTGCTTTATAAGAGAAATTACGACTCTGTCCTTCTTCGTTGCATCGACACCGACGAGGCAAGTAAAATCATGAGGGATGTCCATGAGGGATGTTTTGGAACTCACACCAATGGGCACGCTATGTCGAGAAAGATCTTGAGGGCTGGTTACTACTGGATGACCATGGAGTCAGACTGTTTTGCCTATGTTCGTAAGTGTCACAAATGTCAGATATACGCGGACCATATTCACGCTTCCCCGTCTTCCCTGAATGTCTTGTCAGCTCCCTGGCCCTTTTCAATGTGGGGTATGGACGTCATTGGACCCATCGAGCCAAAAGCCTCTAACGGTCATCGTTTCATTTTAGTCGCTATCGACTATTTCACAAAATGGGTAGAAGCTGCTTCGTACGCCAATGTGACGAGGAGTGTTGTGGTTAAATTTGTCAAACGTGAACTGATATGCCGGTACGGTCTGCCGAGTCAGATCATCACTGATAATGGCATGAATTTGAATAACAAAATGATGAAGGAACTTTGTGAAGACTTCAAAATCCACCATCATAATTCCTCCCCGTATCGCCCTAAAATGAATGGGGCAGTCGAGGCAGCCAATAAAAACATCAAGAAGATTGTACAGAAAATGGTTGTGACCTACAGAGATTGGAGCGAAATGCTCCCCTTTGCTTTACATGGGTATCGCACCTCAGTCCGAACCTCAACTGGGGCCACTCCATTCTCCCTGGTTTACGGAATGGAGGCAGTCCTACCTTTCGAAGTAGAGATCCCTTCTCTTCGAGTGATAATGGAAGCGGAATTAAAGGAAGCTGAGTGGGTCCAAGCTCGACATGACCAGTTAAATCTGATTGATGGAAAGAGATTAACCGCCCTTTGACATGGTCAGCTGTATCAGAAGCGTATGAAACGAGCGTTTGAAAATAAGGTACGACCTCGACAATCCCAAGAAGGAGACCTAGTCCTCAAGAAGATCTTGCCAATCCAAAAGGACATCCGAGGGAAGTGGACACCTAATTACGAAGGACCATACGTCGTGAAGAAGGCTTTCTCTGGAGGAGCTCTGATCCTCCCCAACATGGATGGAGAGGATCTACCAATGCCTGTGAACGCCGACGCGGTGAAGAAATATTTTGCCTAAAAAAAAAAAAAAAGGGTGCTCGCTAGGCTAAAAACCCATGGGGCAGCCTAGGCAAAAATTAGAGCTGCTTGATGAGTCGAAAACCCGGAAGGGCGGCTCAGGTAGAATAAAAGCCACAAGTTCAGGCGTAAGGACGTGAACTCTTCAGAGAAGGAAAACTGGTCAGGCACGCGCATCTTTGTCAAAATCATTTCCCAGAAGTAAAATCAGAGGATGGTCTCGAAGTCGTGAGGAAAGATCCGGATTCTTATCACTCGCGGGGAGTCGCTGGAGGGTTCAAAAGGCCTTCTTTCTCTCCCACCTTTTAATTGTTTATACATATGTTTTTGTTACCTTTACCTTCATTACCAATGTACATACTTATATTCAATAATAAAATAAGCTTTCCCTTTCCTTCCCCTGAGTCTACGGCTGAATCTTATAAATGAACAAGTTTTTCTTAGAAGGAAATTTTTAAAATGAAAAAGTGATGAAATGAAAAGTCGTGGTGAAACGAAATGTATCCTGGCGTCAGACCCGGCCCGTGAGAAAGCATAACCAATTCTGTTAATTATGTTCCTGGAAGACAGAATTTGTCTCTATCTCATCCATGAGTTATCTTGAAAGCCTATCTCTTAGGAAAGGTCGCTCGAAATGTCAATTCTTTTGATTACTCGTGCTTCTAACCATCTGTTTTGAAGGGTGATGGAACTACGTCACACAGAAATGAAGAACCTGACACCAAGGATCCGGACCAGAAGTTTTCCCCAAGAGAAATCAGTAGATTGGCATCCCCAATGAAATCACAATCGCCAAAGCTAGCACTTCCCAAGTTCTCATTCCCCAGCGGAACCATAATCACCAAAAAACTACACTTCCCAAATCCTTCCCCAGTGGGACTACACTTCCCGGTCAACCCAAACTGGGGCATCTCCCTGGGTTTGTTCTTTCATTCAAGGGGCAGTTCCCCAAGATTTCATCCAATCATGTCAAACTGGGGCATCTCCCCGGGTTTATTCTTTCATTCAAGGGGCAGTTCCCCAAGATTTCATCTAATCATGTCAAACTGGGGCATCTCCCCAGGTTTATTCTCTTAGTCAAGGGGCAGTTCCCCAAGATTTCATCCAATCATGTCAAACTGGGGCATCCCCCCGGGTTTTTTCCTATCAGTCAAGGGGCAATTCCCCACCTTTACCTTTCCGAAAACCAAGGGCCACACCCCACATTTATTTTCCTGTCAGTCAAGGGGCAATCCCCACCTTTACTCTTCTGCAAACCAAGGGCCACACCCCACATTTATTTACCTGTCAGTCAAGGGGCAATCCCCCACCTTTTACCTTTCTGCAAACCAAGGGCCACACCCCACATTTATTTTCCTGTCAGTCAAGGGGCAATCCCCCACCTTTATCTCTTTGCAAACCAAGGGCCACACCCCACATTTATTTACCTGTCAGTCAAGGGGCAATCCCCCACCTTTACCTTTCTGTAAACCAAGGGCCACACCCCACATTTACTTTCCTGTCAATCAAGGGGCAATCCCCCACCTTTTACCTTTCTGCAAACCAAGGGCCACACCCCACATTTATTTTTCATGTCAGTCAAGGGGCAATCCCCCACGTTTACCATTCTGCAAACCAAGGGCCGCACCCCACACTTATTTTCCTGTCAGCCAACGGGCAATCCCCCACCTTTATCTTTCTGCAAATCAAGGGCCACACCCCACATTTATTTTCCTGTCAGTCAAAAGACAACTCCAGTTTTTTTTTACTCTTCCATAAATCAAGGGCCACACCCCATATTTTATCTTCGGTCAAGGGGCGATTCCCCACTCTTACCTTTCTATCACCCACCGTATGTCAAAAAAAAAAAAAAAAACGGTGTTGATCCGATATAGGTAGAGGAGGTCCACTCTATTCCAAGACAAGTGGTGATCCAAAGGACGGTGTCATGACCCTCAAGGTCAAATGAAGTAGACCTTGTCAAGTTGCGGGGGACGGTGTCCCGATGGTTACACCGCTTACTACTTCGGGGCGTAACAAATGGTGTCATGAAACCTACCTCGGATAGAATTGGGTTAAGGGGTTGCCAAGACCGATGTCAGGCCAATTACACCGGAGGTTCGAAGGTTAATCGAAGTTGTGGACGGGGTGGCCATGATACGCTAATCCGAGGTTCTATGCTTCACAAAAGACATTGTCCATGATGAAGTCCTAATTCTAAGTTGATGATTAGACGGTGTTACTTCAAGTCGTTACCTCATACCGGTCATAAGAGAGAGATACTTGGAAACATTTTGAAAGAAAAGAGAAGACAAGCAGTTGGATGAAAATTGCATTGTATTAATAGAGGGCACTGAGGCCATTACAAAAATTAAAACTCCGGAGCCCATCCCGGAACAAGGCTAAAAAAAAGAAAAAAAATCCTAAGAGTTGGGTGCTGGAGAGTCCGGTCTAGCGGAGGCTGTCCTCTCGGATTCCTCTGACACCGTCCTCAGTTCCATGCTTTGGCCTTCGGGGAGGGGCATCAGTTCATAAGGAATATCCTCAGGTTCCGAAGCCTGACCCCGGTCCATAGCATATAGGTGGCCACCATGAAATTCATAGTAGACACCTATACCGTTCAGGTTAAGTTGAACAGCGGAGTTCCGGTGTATAACCTGGCGAACGGCAGAACTGAAGGCGACATCGGCCAGTACCGAAAATTCAGCCATCTGCTCCTCGGCTTCCATCCGCTCCTTCGCTTGCTCTTCCTGCACATCGGCAAGCTTCCCAGATAGTTCTTTGTTTTTCTCGTCCACCTCGGCCTTTGCAGCCTTGGCTTCATCCAGTTCGGTCCGGAGAGCTTTGAGAGCGTCCTCTGAAGCCTTAGCCTTAGCCTCAGCAGCATCTGCCCTCTTGGCAGCCGATGTGTAAGCAGCAGTGAGTTCGGACAGGTCCTCCTTGCTCTTGGTCAGCTCCTGCTCCTTCTGGGTCAAAGCAGTCTGAGCCTCGACTCTCAAGGCCTCAGCTTTCTTCATCCGGTCTAGGCATTCCTTAGCCTCGACTCCGGAGTAGTAAGAGCGGCCTAAAGAGCTGAGGACCCCAGCTGCCTCAACCAAATTAAAAATAGCTGCTTCGGCAGCAGACTGAGCTTCAGAAGCAGGGAGATCGGCTTTGAGCTTGAAGGGGATATGGACCCGAGCCGGTGTCCCTCCAACATACTCTAGAAAATTCGAGAGGCGGGAGTTGACAACGATGTCCTCAGGTTGAGACCGGACTGGAGAAATATTTACAGGACCGGCCTCCTCCTCCCTTGGTACCTCTACCTCGGCCACAACCGTTAGAGCGTTGTGCTTTTTCGACCTGGAGGTTGTGCCGGGGTGGGACTTCCTTTTTACTGGGACTCTCTCAGCTGGCCCCAGATCCATCGCCCCAACATTTTCGGCCGGAATGCTCACCATCTTGGCCGGGGTGCGACGAGGAGTCACCCTATTCTCCTGTGCAGCAGCAGCAGCGTTCCGGGCTTCGGCAGCTTCCCTCAGTTTCCTGAGGATGTCTATCCGAGCCATCTCGCCTGAAAAGAAAAAGAAACGATGTTAGTACCGGTGTGAATATATAATAGAAGGGGGTGAGGTTAAACAATATCTACCAAGGTAAGCATCCCGGCCCGACTCCGTCCCCAAAAGCCTCTTGCAGGAAAATTTGGCGATGACAGAATAACCCTTCAGAGCGTCCAGGACCTTCTTGGAATCAGTCGACAAGGTACTCTCACTGACGATGTAGGCATTGCTTGTCAGGAGAAAGTGTTCATGAGTCCAACCGGTGTAAAATTTTCTGGAAAAATCAGAATTCTCCCAGAACACCGGCCTGCCAGCATTGACCTCGACTTTGACATAGGAGTGTTTGAAACTGACCCCGTCTGTCTTGGCCGATTCGGTGTAACTTTCGAAGTTAACCACCTTTGAGTCGCAGCGGAGGTTGATGAAGCCTAGACCCCCTCCAGAGTTACCCCGGCGCATCACCCTGCAATAAGTAAAAAAGAGGGCCATTGTGGGAACGAAGTGGAAATACTCCCCAAGCACTTCCAAGGACCTTACCAAGCCCTAGCCATTGGGATGAAGTTGGCTAGGAGCGCAGTCAAGAAACCGGAGTACCCCCATCTCAAACTCCGTCAATGGGAAGCGGACGCCGATCTTAGAAAAGACCATCACATACATAAAGAGGTTCCTTGACCCCGGTTGATGGCAGATCCTGTCCGAGGTTTAGGGGCAGAACACAGTAAAGTCATTTTCATGCTCAACATCGGCATGAACAACGACATCTTCGATGGTGACATCGGCAGCATCTTTGGCATACCGGGAGACAATCGTCTTTGGGTCTTCATGAACCCAGAAGTAAGGATCCCTGGCCTTCTCAGCTGGCCAGTTGATCCGGTGTGCCAAGACATTTGTCTCAATAGGGTCAGTAATCACAGCAACACCGGTGGAGGAATTTTCAGAAGCCATTCGGACGGTATGGCGAAGAAAGGGAATACAACTGTAAAAGGCCACATCGTCAGTAAGATATAAATCGGCACTGCTTCCCCCTTCACTAGCAGTACCAAAGTTAAACGAGGAGCCTGACGATGTGTCAAACCTCTCTGTTTCCCACAAAGGCAATGCGGAGAAACGGTGCCCTGATGAGACGAACCGATGTGAAGCTCCCGAAGTTGCCCCACTTTGGTGACTCGGACCTCGGCTCGAAACTCCACCCGGCTGACGCCGGGATGTAATTGAAGGAGGACCAGACAGGACCTCAATGGAGTCATTACTCGAACCGGTGTCCCCCATGACCTATCTACAAAATTAAAGTGAAGGGTGGGATGGCTACCTGTTGAGGCGATGCGTGCAGTTCTTTTAGTATGAGCCAGGACGTAACACCGGAGAAAAAGCTTTAACGCCGGAGGAGAACTTCGAACACCGGAGAGGTTGAACGTCGGAGAGACAGCACTTCAATATCAAGAAAGGAGTGAAAATGATGGATCCCCGAATTTGCTTTTATAGAGGGAGGAGCGGAGATCCAGAACCTTCCGCATTCCGGCCCATGGCCCATTAAAAAGGGCCGACTTTTGGCATTCCGGCCCAATGGCGTGAATTTTAAATTTTGAAAAAAGAGCCAGTTAGCTGATGACACGTGGAATGCTCAGTCACCCAGTGACGTGGACCACATTCGAGACACGTCGGCTGTTCAAAATGCCACATCATTAAGCCCCACACCGGATTTTGTTCCTACTTAGTCCCTACATCGGTGTTCGTATCTTTACTCCCCTTTCACCTCGGAAATTTACATTTCTCTTGTGAAAGAGAGTAAAGAGGGGCATCTGTGAACACCTCTTTCGGTCCGGCCCAAATTGTTATAACACCGGACCAGGCCTTGAAGTTAGCAACACCGGACAAGGCCTAAGTTAACACCGGACCAATGTCATGCGCCAGAGCAGAATGACAGGCATCTGTGAACGCCGATTTCGGTCCCAAGTGACACCGGTACCAAAATCACTCCGCCCAACCTAAACCTCGCCTTAACTCCGCCCAACCTAAACCTCAACACTCCGCCCAACCTAAACCTCGCCTTAACTCCGCCCAACCTAAACCTCAGCACTCCGCCCAACGTAAACCTCGCCTTAACTCCGCCCAACCTAAACCTCAACACTCCGCCCAACCTACACCTCGCCTTAACTCCGCCAAACCGTCCTCACCTCACACTCTGCCCTACCGTCCTCAAATCAACTCCGCCCAACCTTCCTCACCCCAGGAGTCCCTTAATGGCCGATGTCGCGGATCTGACAAAAAAGACGAGTGAGTCCGGCCCAAGTATGAAACAACGATCTCGTGGGTGGACTCAGATCAAAATTGGCAACACCGGACCCGGCCTTGAAGTTGGCAACACCGGACAAGGCTAAGATAACAGCGGACCGATGTCATGCGCCGAGGTAGAATGACAGGCCAGTCCGGCCCTGATGAAAGTGGACAGATTAAGATAGGCACACCGGCCCGTGTGATTCATTGAAAGATTCAGCCGGTGTCAAGACACAGGTAATGGTTCTTAAGGCCCCACATCGGATCAGTGGAGACTCCATCCAACCAATGGCTTTGCTAACCGGTGTCACAAA
This sequence comes from Clitoria ternatea, assembly GCA_037962975.1. Classification (NCBI taxonomy): domain Eukaryota; kingdom Viridiplantae; phylum Streptophyta; class Magnoliopsida; order Fabales; family Fabaceae; genus Clitoria; species Clitoria ternatea. Next base: position 185,930,201 of record CM075672.1, read on the forward strand.
TTTGACAACGGAGGGACGAGATCGGAAGCTTATGCGCGGTGACCTGGAATCGCACTTCCTGGAAAATGGCAGACAGGGAGGCGGAAGTGGGCAATTAAAAAACCCCCACTGAAAACCCTGCTCCCCACCAATGATAATGGCCAGAGCTGCACACCACTACACGGATGGGTGAGTGGGAGTTCTGGTTGTCCCAAAACCCTCAGCCCATGACTCGAAGGCCCTATAAATGCCTCAACCAAGGAAGCTCAAGGGGTTGGTCTTCAGATTCTCCCTCTACGCGAGAAAACTCTGGAAATTCTCTTCGATTCCTCAAGATTCTTAACTGACCTCCCCACTTGAAACCAGTGACTTGCCTTAGTCACCACAAAAGATCCCTTAGTTCGAAAAGGTTTTTGAGTCTTTCTCACTAACACAAAGCCACTACTCTCACACCGTCCGTACCTCGAACACACCTCGTCATCTCAAAATCAACCCTGTCCCATTCCCCGCATCATTACCTCGTCCATCTCCGTTACTGCTCAACAGCGTTTCGCCTCGGATTAACTTCCCACAACACCGGTCGTGACCTTCAGATTCCCAGATCGGGTCTAACTCCGGTCTATTGTCCCTGTCAGCGTGCGAGTTCGAAATCAGTCTGACACCGTCACTGTGCTCAACCTCCCACATCGGTTCTTAGCTCGTCACACCGGTTCCACTCCTTTCCTTATTTCTTTTGCTTTCAGTTCCCCTTTTTTACTTTTCTATGAGTTTGCTATTTTGTTGACTGTAATTGCCTGCGTACCATTAGTTTACTTTGTTAATATTTTTATCCTTTTCCATAACAAACAGACATAATAAAAAGGGCGATTTTGTAAAAAAAAATAGTGTCGTACGGGAGTACTCCTGTCTACACAACCCTCTTAGGATTCGTGCACGTGTGAAGAACTTCGCTTTGCATGAATTCTCCTCTTTAATGATATCCATCAACATCTTTCAGATTCCTCCCTAAAATAGCAATATTCAGAACTACGTAACCCTGATTTCTTGATAATTCAAGAATACGTAGGAGCAGGATTTTAACTCCTGTCGGGCCCATCTTTCTCATTTCCTTTTTTGCTGATTTACTGCTTTACTTTTTATGTTTCTTTCATAAATGTCCTTTTTTGGTCACTTCCATGAAAATCAATTTAGACGTGACGTCTTGTTGGTTTCCCCACAGTTTCTGCCCAAGCCTCGCCATAATTTCATAGGGAAGGGATACTTAGGACAAGACGTCCCGCTTATCCCTTTCCTATCCCTATCCTTTTATCCGAGGATGTTTAATTTAGACATGACGTCTTATTGGCATTCTCTCACCCCCCTCTGTCTCATATCGAAGTCGAGCTTAATTCGGACAAAACGTCCCCATTAACCTCGCTTTGACATTCTATGTCTGTACAGTTCTTTACTCCATTCTATCATTTTCAAAATAAAAGGGAAGAAATCATGTTTTATTTAAGGCTATTTATGTTGTGCTTTCAATCTTGGTACTGTCTTTGACAGGCGATGTAGGGTGCTAATACCTTCCCTACTCGTAACCGACTCCCGAACTTGGTTTTCAATTTTTTAAACCAGTGCTTTACTGAACTTAGTTTTTTTTTCCGATGTTTTTTTTTTCTATGGATAAAAACGTTGGTGGCGACTCCCTGTTTCATCTTTTCTCTCTTGTTCGTCGCGCCGTCGCGACCCAGGTTGCGACATCAGGAACTGGGCATCAAACTTCAAATGAGTTTGGCTTACTATCCCCAGTCTGATGGACAAACCGAGCAAACGATACAGAGTTTGGAGGATTTGTTGAGATCATGTGTACTAGAACACGGTGGTGGTTGGGAACAGTATCTCCCTTTAATCGAGTTTATGTATAATAATAGTCACCATAGCACCATTGGCATGGCACCATATACAGCATTGTATGGCCAAAAATGTCGAACCCCTCTCTGTTGGCTTGAAACTGGTGAAAGTTTATTATTGGGACCAGAGATTGTGAAACAGACTACTGAGATGATTTAAATAATCAGGGAGAAGATGAAGGCGTCCCAAGACCGACAGAGAAGCTATTACGATAAGCGTACTAAGCCGCTTGAATTTTCAATCGGTGATAGGGTGTTCTTGAAGATTTCGCCAAATAAAGGAGTTGGGAGAGCTTTGAAAAGTGGAAAACTGAACCCCCGCTACATTGGACCTTATGAAGTATTGGAACGGGTCGGTTCTGTGGACCGAATAACATTACCAGCTCACCTATCACGATTGCATAATGTGTTTCATGTGTCTCAGTTGAGGAAGTATCTACCCGATTCCGTTTATGAAATGCCGGATGACGAAGTTGAGATCAGGGAGGACTTAACTACTGTAGCTGTGCCAATTAAGATTGTGGACCGGTCGGTAAAGCATCTGAGAAGTAAATATGTGCAACTTATCGAAGTAGCATGGCAACAAAATGGATGTCTCTCTTATACGTGGGAACGGGAAGACGCCATGAAACAACAGTATCCCGAGTTATTTACTTGAGGTAAGCTCATCCTTGAATTTCGAGGATGAAATTTTTTTAGTGGGGGAGGATTGTAACATCCTAATTTTGGATTAAGGGTAATTAAGGAATAAATATTAATTATGGATAAGTTAAATTGGTAGTTGTGGGAAATTGCAAATCAGCTAAGAGATAAATCTGATCCACTCTAATTAATGCGTGATGTGTAACATCCCAGTTTTGAAGCTAAATGCCGAATGAAAAATAAACCATCAAGACTCGATTTCAAATAGAAAACAACCGTTAATTGTATATAACTACCAAGTGGATTTAAGCCATTAAAATGATTCAAATGATTTGAGGAATTTAGCAGCCCAACTACCCTGAAAATCAGAAAACAATAAACTAATTAAAATATAAAAGATGGTGGTGGCTAGGGGATGGGGTGGAGTGCGCGTGGCTGCTGGGCTCACGCTCTCCCACCCCACTCTTCTCTTCCTCGTGCGAATATATATATATATATATATAAACGTAAGCCTATGGTCACAAACACTCACTGTTCCTTCAGATTCCTTCCTCCGTCACTTCATCCTCTCTTTTCCTCTTCGTCTCCATCCTCCTTCTTCCCCTGTCTTACTCCTCACTCCTGGAGATCGTGACTGCAGTACTAGAGGATGGACCACACTCCATCCCAGAACCAGGCGCAGGATACGACGGAGCCAAGGAAGACCGAACGAACCAGTAGAAGGACATCGGACCCAACGACGAGAGCAGAAAGGTTTCTGAGGTTCTTCTATAGGTAGGGGGCGCTTGCATGTCGAATGCATGGTCTACGAACGGTACCGGATGAACGTACTGCTGAGTGTGTGTGTGTGTGCATGTACTCATAATCATTAAAACTGATGCATGATTTAAGATTCTGACAGTGATTTCATGGAGATGATGTAGTCTGTTAGTGGATGATAATGATGAATGATATGCATGGCTCTATCTTCTTATCATTGTGGAAAATATGCATGTGTATGTTCTTAGTTGGTTTGTTCAATGTTGTTATCTTGATGACCGATTGTAACGTGTGCTGGTGTGACTGACTAAATGAATACGAGTAATGTGAGGGAATCCGTTCTTGCTTAATGGCTACGGAGGAGGTATTCGTGGCGTGATGATATGTGTTATTAAATGCATTAGTTGCATGGGTGAGAGTGGGGTGACCCATGGAAGGTCAAGAAACCCCAAGGGAATGACTTCCAGTTACCGACCCTGGCTAGATCCTGATAGTGCTTGTGGTAGCCGTAGGAGCTAGAGAAGAGTCTCGAGACGCCCGTGGGAGGCCGGTACCACCTGGTAAGAGCTGAGGGACGAGGGGCCAGAAGAAAAGGGGACCGTAACTGAGAGTCATTACCCGAGTCGGATCCGCAGGCATGCATATAGATATAAGGCCGATCGTGGTGATGTATAATTCTATGTATGTATATGTGTATGATTTTTAAATGCATGAATTTATATGTGCGTAGGATCTCCGAGTGCATGAATATGTGTATGGATGTGGAAATAAACTCTGTGTAATATGTGTGTCATGGACGTTGTCTTGAACTGCATGAACTTGGTTAACTTAAGAAAGATTGAATGATGGTAGGAGCGTGTACTGACGCTGATACTGAGTCTGTGAGTATCATTTTACATGTAAAAGCTCACCCCTGCAGTGGCCATATTTCAGTGAACATCTCTCGGAACGAAGAATGAAGGAGGAGCCGGGTGTGGAGCAGAGCAGCCGAGCATTATGGAACGTGTGTATATATGTGTATACCGTGTGCATGTCGTATTTAAATGTTTTAGAAGAAGCCTTGGCCGGCTCGTGTTTGATTTTGGGTCTTATTTACGAAACTTGAGCGCTTCGGATAGAAGGGACATGTTGTGTTTGTAATTATTTAGATGTTTCCTAATTATATGTATATATGAATATATGTGTGTTGCGTGTTATATTGTGCTGCGGAAGGTGTTGAATGATAAGTACGGACACCTAAGTATACCTTACGAGCGTAAGAGGCCGGTGTGGCTACGGGTAAGTAGTGGGAATAAGTTTGGGGTTGAGAAGATGAAATAGAGAGTTCAAATATGCTTCGAATGAGGGAAGAACGAAAGACGAGTGAAAACCCGAGTGGTCATAAGAAGAGAGACCATTACCGAGTGAAAAATGGTAGCAAAAACCGAGTGAGGGAGAGTTAGTATTTTTCGAGCGAAAACAGGGATAAATCCTGAGGGAGGCTGAGTGGTGCTCCCCGAGTGAAAACCTCGAGTGATTCTCTGTTGTAAGAGGAGTTCAATTGGCTGTTTAGGGAGGATTGGATCCTAAGTGTAAGGTAATGATAACCCGAGTGAAGGATGTAAAGTCCGAGTGGGTAAGGATCGGTGTCCCGAGTGGGTGGGTTTGGAGAAGCCGAGTGAGACTAACCACCCAATTTTTCGAGTGAAGTTCCTCGCTTCAGCGAGCAATATACTCGCTCCAGCGAGTGCAGGCTAGGAAGACTTAGGTTGGATTTACTTGGGCGGAGTCATACCGCACCGAGGTGCTGGGGCAGTCCGCCCAAGCGTGAGGACTCGCGCTGAAGCGAGTAATTGTCAGAGTGAGATACCGCCCAATTACCCTTCCTCTCCGTTGTGGAGCTAATACGACCCCAACAACGGTGTTGACCCCGGCTTGGACGTTGTGACTGAGTCCGCCCAGGCGTTGTCATACCTAGTTGCGTTGGGCGGAATGAGTTCAGGCCCCCTTTCCTCCACAAACCACTACTGCACATGTACATCCCCCTTCTCCTTCCCCTTACCTATCTCTTCCTACTGAATGACTAGTGTTACCCGTGGAAAAGTTTTTCTTGAGAATTTCCCTCCATCCGCTGTTGCATTATCATACCCCGCTTAGGCGGTATCAGGCCTCGCCTGAGCGAGCCAACAGTGTTGTGCGATCCGCCCAGGCGCTGGTACGTTACATAAAATCCAACGAACCAGTCCAGTCTTAGTTTTCCGTAAAATACCATATGCGTGTGAATGCTCTTCATTTTTCCCTTGCCTGCCTCTTTCCTTCTATGTCGAATGAACCGTGACTGTTTTTGTGAAAAATTTTCTCATGATTTTTGAAATTATTATTTGCAAGGAGTAGGGTGTTACATGATGGCTGATGGCTGACGGACGGTGACATGATGGTGCAGCAACCATCATCACGTGTGGAACCCACCTACTCTTCGAACGTCTCCAAGTGATATATGAGCTGAAGACTCTTCATTCTCCTTCTACCTTTCCCATTCTCTCAGTTTCTCAGAAATCCTTTGGAGATTCACCTTCTTTCTCTTCCCTTTTGTTGTCTTCTTCTTCTTTTTCATCTCTCATTTAAAACTGTTAAGTGTTCGGTGGGAAGTTGTAGTGTGAGATACATAAGACTGTGGAGTTGTTGTTGTGAGTAACTGTCGAGGAAGAGGTTAACTTTGGTCTTCCCAAGCTGGTTCAGAGTTGATATCTGGGTTCAAGGGTTGTTCGTGTGCAGGAGTAACCAGTCAAGCGTTCTAACTGGAAGAGCTCTAAGTTCTCCTAGATGTAGGGGGAGTTTAACATCTCGAATGCATGGTTTGTGAACATGATGATTGTGTGAAATACTTTGATGATAACTTATGAATAACATGTGGGTGTGTGTGTTAACTAGATTTTGTTGACAACTTTGTACGTAAATGTATGAGACTGAGACGCGTGTTAAGGTGTTATACTCAAACATAAAAGAGTACTAGTTATGTATGTATATACCGAGTGTATATTGTGGTTTCGCTTGAGCGTGTTTTATTCTTCCACTGTTCTCTTCTTGGTCAGTTTAATTGCCTTGCCTTCCCTTTCTTGTTTTATTTTGGCCCGGTTCTTTATAATTTATTTGGGAAAAATTTCCCCTGCCCCTGGGTTAACTCTAATTAATTTTAGGATGTTACAAAACAGATTGAGAAGATTAAAAGCTTAGTGGGCTGTCCAAGGAGTAATTCATCTAGATCTTCAGTTAAGAGTTCCCACGATACATCATCCTTCTAGACCAGTTCATAATCCAACATGAGTTTTTGAAGTTTGGAAATGCAAGTTTAGAAAACACAAGGTGAACAAGAACCAATCCAAAACAACGTTGCGTGCCTAACTATTCTCTAAAATATAGGTGAAACGAGTGAAGAACGATATCTTTGACTCCTCTTAGCTAGTGAGTCCAAAAGATGGAGAAGATTAAAAGCTTAATGGGCTTTCCGGGATCCAGTCATCCTTGATGTGATTCTTGAAGAGATCTTCACGAAACTTCATGTTTAGGACCATCCAAGAAGTAATTCATCTAGATCTTCAGTTAAGTGTTCCCAGGATGCATTATCCTTCTAGACCGGTTCATAATCCTAATGAGTTTTGAAGTTTGGAGACGCAAGTTTTGAAAACACAAGGTGAACAAGAACCGATCCAAAAACACGTTGCGTGCCTAACTATTCTCTAAAATATTGGTAAAATGAGTGAAGAACCATCCTTTTGACTCCTCTTAGCTAGTGAGTCCAAAATATAGAGAAGATTAAAAGCTTAATGGGCTTTCCGGGATCCTATCATCCTTGATGTGATTCTTGAAGAGATCTTCACGAAACTTGATGTTTAGGACCGTCCAAGGAGTAACTCATCTACATCTTCAGTTAAGAGTTCCCACGATGCATAATCCTTCTAGACCGGTTCATAATGCTGATAAGTTTTTAAAGTTTGGAAATGCAAGTTTTAAAAACACAAGGTGAACAAGAACCGATCCAAAACAACGTTGCGTGCCTAACTATTCTCTAAAATAAAGGTGGAACGAGTGAAGAACCATCCTTTTGACTCCTCTTAGCTAGTGAGTCCAAAAGATAGAGAAGATTAAAAGCTTAATGGGCTTTCTGGGATCCTATTATCCTTGATGTGATTCCTGAAGAGATCTTCACGAAACTTGATGTTTAGGACCGTACAAGGAGTAATTTATCTAGATCTTCAGTTAAGAGTTCACACGATACATCATCCTCCTTGACCGGTTCATAATCCTCATGAGTTTTTGATGTTTGGAAACACAAGTTTCAAAAACACAATGTGAACAAGAACATATCTAAAACAATATCGGGTGCCTAAAAATAAAGGTGAAATGAGTGAAGAACCATCCTTTTGACATCCTGTTAGCTAGTGAGCCCAAAAGATAGAGAATATTAAAAGCTTGTTGGGGTTTCCGGGATCCTATCTGTGTTTGAACATGTTAACAGGTCCAAAAGATGTGCAAGGATTTTGATAATGACAAGTACTCTTGAAGAAACAATGCAAAAACAAAGACATGAAATCAGAATTGAAGAAACAGCGAAGATAATCGATTAGGCCATAGATGCTAATCGATTAGAAGCCTTCTGTCTTGGAAGAAATTGCATCAGAGTTGAAGCTAATCGATTAGGCCATAGATTCTAATCGATTAGAAGCTTTCTGTCTTGGAAGAAATTGCATCAGAGTCGAAGATAATCGATTAAGGAAGCCTCATAATCGATTAGACACTCACTGGAATTAAGATAATCGATTGCACACTTAAGACTAATCGATTACAGCAATCAAAAATGGAATTAAATGCATCAGGCACACATGCTAATCGATTAAGAGAGCCATATAATCAATTAGGAAGCCACTGGAATTTAAGGTAATCGATTGCAAGACATGCTAATCGATTAGGATGCTGCGAAGACAAATTAAATGCATCAGGTACAAGATGCTAATCGATTACAGGTAATGAGATAATCGATTAGTGACTCTCTGACTTGAAGCTAATCGATTACAACGCGAGGATGTAATCGATTACGCTAGTGGAAAACAGATTTAAGTGGGAAAACCAGGTCATGTCTCCACCATTCTTCAAATTTCCACTAACTGCAACGGCTATGAGGAACTAGGGCACACCTCAACTGCTATCATGGCTCTATAAATGGAGGAAGAACACAAGCACAAAGAGCAACCAACACACAACCAAGAAGCAACAATTCATAGCTCTATTTTGTGCTTTGTAAGCCTATCTCTTGCATTTTTGTACTTTCAATTGTATATCCTCTCATCTTGAGAGATTAGAATTTGGAGAGCTTTTCACTTGTATATCTGCTCTATCAAGAGAGTATATTGATTGTAAACACAAACTCCAAACACACAAAGTTATTCACTCTAGGTTGAGTGGCTGTTCACTCTAGGATTGAGTGGTTACAAAGGTTGTGGACTCAACCTTTGGGATATTGTGAGATTGAGAGATTGGGTGGGTTGCCCTTATACTTGTGAGGATTGGGTTCTTGAGTGTGGGACACTAGGAAGCCGCAATTGCTCAAAGTTGTATCTCTAGTCTACAATAGTGGAAAATCCTCTAAGTGGGTTGCTTAGAGGCGAGACGTACACCGGATTGGGTGGAACTCGTTACATCGGTTTGCAAGCTTCTCTTCCTTACTCTTTTACTTCCACATATTGCATATTTGCTGATTGGTATTGTTTGGCTAAGAAGAACACACTTGAACTTGCTTAATTTGCTTTACTTTAGATATTGCACACCAAGTGTTTGCTAAATTGTCTCAACAATACTTACCTCTTGTAGTACATTGCATATCATTGTTACTTGCTTTCACTTGCACAATCTCATAAACTTGGTTATAGAAATCAATTTCAAAGGCATTCCAAGCAAAAGTTTTATAACTCAATTCACCCCCCCTCTTGAGTATTGAGGCCACTTGAACAACAAGTGGTATCAGAGCTTGACTCTTGGTAGATCAAGCTTAACAGCTTCAAGAGATTAAATGGCCTCAAGTTCTCAAAATGTTTTTCCCGAGGGTGGTGCGATAAATAGACCTCCCGCTTTCAATGGGGAAGGGTATGCCTTTTGGAAAGAGAGAATGAAAATCTTCATTCAATCAATTGATTTGAGAATATGGAATGCCATTGAAAATGGTCCCTATATACCAATGCATACCATAGATAGCAAGAATGTTGAAAAACCCATAGATGAATGGACTAGCGAGGAAGAAAAGAAAGTCCAATATGGCTACAAGGCCAAAAATCTCATTACCATGGCTTTAGGACAAGACGAATTTTTTAGAATAATGACATGCCAAACCGCTAAAGAAATGTGGGATACTCTTCAAGTAACCCATGAAGGTACTAATGATGTAAAGGACTCAAAGATTAGTACTCTTACTAGTCAATATGAATGCTTTAGATTAAACTCTCATGAATCGATTGTTGATATGCAAAAAAGGTTTACTCTCATCATTAATCAACTCATTACACTTGGAAAGACTTACACTAACAAAGAACTCATTCATAAAGTGTTGAAAAGTCTTAACAGAGAATGGCAACCGCTAGTTACCGCCATCAAACAATCTCCTAGCATAAACGAAATGTCTCTCGCCACTTTATTTGGTAAGTTGCAGGAACAAGAACAAGAGCTGAAAGAATTAAAGATGGCGGAAGAGGAAGAAAAATCTTCCAAGAAAAAGGGTCTTGCTCTCAAAGCTACTTCCACAAATGAAGAAGAATCCGGAAGTGAACTTGATGAAGAAGAAGAATTTGGACTATTTGTGAAACGCTTCGGGAAATTCATGAAAGGCAAACGCTTCCAAAGAAGCTTCAAAAGCTCAGGTAAGAAACCTATCACTAAAGAAAACTCTCCCTCACCCAACTGTTTTGAATGTGGCAAGGAAGGGCACTTCAAAGCCGATTGTCCAAACCTCAAAAAGAAGGGCAAGGACAAACAAAGAAGAAGAAGAGCCTATATTGCGTGGGATGAGAATGATGTGAGCAGCTCCGATGACTCGGAAGATGAGCAAGCCAATCTTTGCTTAATGGCAAATCATCAAGAAGAGGAAAATGAGGTAAATCTTCTTGACCTAGATAAGAATGAGTTGTTAGATGCATTTGAGGAATTATATGATAAATTTACAAAAATCTCTAGTAAACTCAAAGCATCTAGGAAAACTAGTGATACTCTTGAATTGCATCTCATGGAAGTATGTAAAGAAAATGAGAGCTTAAAAGAAGAACTAGAGAAGGTTCAAACATGCTCTAGGGATAAACCTTGTGATTTTGCAAAGAAGTGCATAGTGTTAGAAACCAAGGTTGAAGACCTAAATAGGACACTAGAGAAATTCACTAATGGAAGAGATAATCTGAATATCCTACTTGGGCAACAAAAATGCATGTTTAGTAAAACCGGTCTAGGATATGACCAAGAACATAGTAATCATAAAATGGAGAAGCACTACAAAAACTTCTTTGCACCACCAAGCAAATCCTCCTCACCTTTTATGAAATGCAATCATTGTGGCACCAAAGGACATAGTGCATATAAGTGTAGTGTTAGGAAACTAGGACCAAAGGTCTTAAGAAAGGTGTGGGTTCCCAAAGGAACGTTCCCACAAGCTAACCTTAAAGGACCCAACATAAAATGGGTACCTAGTTCTCTAAAATGATTTTGTTTTGCAGGTATGCTTCAAGGCAAGCAACACCCATTGGTACTTGGATAGCGGGTGTTCGAAGCATATGACGGGAGATATAACCAAATTTACATCATTCACTCCCAAACGAAAAGGAAGCGTCACCTATGGAGACAACACTAAGGGAAGAATCCTAGGCATTGGAAATATTGGTAAGAACTCTTCCACCTCCATAAGTGATGTATTGTATGTTGAAGGCCTCAAACATAATTTACTTAGTATAAGTCAATTATGTGACAAAGGATATAGAGTCTTATTTGAATCAAATTGCTGCATAATTGAGCATAAGACTAATAAGGAAATCAAGTTTGTAGGCCAAACAATTGATAATATTTACATGATTGATATGGATAGTTTGTCTACAAATGATGAACAATGCTTCATTTCAAAAGAGGATGAAACATGGCTATGGCATAGAAGAATAGCTCATATACATGTAGACCACTTGAACAAACTTGTCTCTAAAGATTTAGTAATTGGTCTACCAAAGCTTAAATTTGAAAATAAATTTTGTGATGCATGTCAAAAGGGAAAACAAGTAAAGGCATCTTTTCAATCCAAAAATATTGTTTCTACTCAAAGGCCTTTACAACTTTTGCACATGGATTTATTTGGACCATCCAAAATCAAAAGCTTTGGAGGTAATTACTATGGTCTAGTAATAGTAGATGACTATTCAAGATATACATGGACACTGTTTCTTGCTCATAAAAATGAAGCTTATCATGCATTCAAGAAACTTGCAAAGATTATCCAAAATGAGCAAAATTCAAAAATTGCATCCATTAGAACCGATCATGGGGGAGAATTTGAAAATCAATCTTTTGAAAAGTTTTGCGAAAAACATGGTATTAATCACAACTTTTCAGCTCCTAGAACTCCACAACAAAATGGAGTAGTTGAAAGAAAGAATAGATCTTTAGTGGAGCTCGCTAGAACCATGCTAAATGAAAACAATATTGCAAAACATTTTTGGGCTGATGCGGTAAACACCGCGTGTTATGTTATGAATAGATGTTTGATAAGGCCTATTTTAAAGAAAACCCCCTATGAGCTTTACAAAGGTAGAAAACCCAACATTGCATACTTTCATATCTTCGGATGTAAATGTTTTGTGCTCAACAATGGAAAGGATAATCTAGGGAAGTTTGATGCAAAATCTGATAAGGCAATCTTCCTAGGATATTCTCAATCAAGTAAATGTTATAGAATTTTCAACAAACAAACAAATACCATTGAGGAATCTATTCATGTCAAATTTGATGAAAATAGCCATAACCCTCCGAGAAAGGAAGATGTTGATGATCTTGTAGGTACCTTTCAAGAAATGAACTTACAAGACAAAGAAGAAGAAGTCAACCATGATGGAGGTGCAGCACAAGTTGAGAAACAACAAGATTGGGTAACTTTGAAGGATCATCCCTTGGACAAGATCATTGGAGAAATAACCAAAGGGGTAAGTACTCGAAACGCCATTAGAAATGCATGCAATCACTTGGCCTTTGTATCCCAAATAGAACCCAAGAATATTGACGAAGCCATTATTGATGAACATTGGATGTTGGCCATGCAAGAAGAGTTAAACCAATTTGAAAGAAATGAAGTTTGGGAACTTGTGCCAAGACCCAATGATCATCTAATAATAGGCACCAAATGGGTGTTTAGAAATAAGCTAGATGAAAATGGAATAATAACTAGAAACAAAGCTAGACTAGTAGCAAAGGGATACAACCAAGAAGAAGGAATAGACTATGAAGAAACATATGCTCCCGTAGCTAGGTTAGAAGCCATTAGATTATTGCTGGCTTTTGCATGTTGTATGAATTTCAAATTGTATCAAATGGATGTCAAAAGTGCGTTCTTAAACGGCTACATTCAAGAAGAAGTTTATGTAGATCAACCTCCCGGTTTTGAAAATCATAAATTTCCAAACCATGTTTTCAAATTGAGAAAAGCCTTATATGGTTTGAAGCAAGCTCCAAGAGCTTGGTATGAGAGATTAAGCAAATTTCTTTTAGAACACAACTTTGAAAGAGGAAAGGTTGATACTACATTGTTTATAAAACGCAAACAAAATGACATCCTCTTGGTACAGATTTATGTAGATGACATAATATTTGGTGCTACTAATGAAAATCTTTGTCAAGAATTTGCCAAGATTATGCAGAATGAGTTTGAAATGTCCTTGATGGGAGAACTCACCTTCTTCCTTGGACTACAAATAAAACAAGCCATTGATGGAACGTTCATTAGCCAAACCAAATACTGTAAGGAACTACTTAAAAGGTTTGGAATGGACAAGGCAAATGAGATAGCTACACCAATGAGCACATCCTGCTATCTAGACAAAGACGAAAAGGGTAAGGACATTGAAATCACCAAATATCGAGGTATGATTGGATCCTTACTATATTTAACTGCGAGTAGACCTGATATTATGTTTGCGGTATGTATATGTGCTAGATATCAAGCATGTCCCAAAGAATCACACTTGACTGCCGTAAAAAGAATTTTGAAATATCTTGTGGGTACTCAAAGTGTTGGTTTATGGTATCCCAAAGGCGTTGAATGTAATCTTTTAGGATATTCTGATTCCGACTTTGCGGGGTGTAAGCTTGATAGAAAAAGCACTAGTGGTACATGCCATTTGCTTGGTAGTTCCCTTGTTTCTTGGCATAGCAAGAAACAAGCAAGTGTTGCATTGTCAACAGCTGAGGCAGAATATGTAGCAGCTGGTAGTTGTTGTGCTCAAATTCTTTGGATGAGACAACAACTTCTTGATTTTGGTATTGCCTTGAATAAAGTCCCCATTAAATGTGATAATACAAGTGCCATTAACATCTCCAAGAATCCAGTAATGCACTCTAGAACCAAACACATTGAGATTAGGCATCACTTTATTAGAGATCATGTGTTAAAAGGGGATTGTGTACTTGAACATGTAGAAACTTCTCAGCAACTAGCTGATATTTTCACAAAACCCTTGGCTAGAGAGCAATTCATTCACATAAGAAGAGAATTAGGCATTCTGGACATGTCCAATTGTGTTTGAATATTTTGTTGAATGGCATAATGTATGATATACATCACATTTCATGATTGGAACCTTGCTGTTTGATATATTTGAAGTTTTTGACTCCATAATCGATTACTTTGATAATCCCAATCGATTACTAAGCTTCTGTTTCGAAGGTAATCGATTAGAACTCACCCATAATCGATTACAATCATTCTGTTTTTAAGATAATCGATTATACATTATCCATAATCGATTACGAAGCTTCTGTTTCCAGTTCAAAACGTTTCCTCTTCTTCATAATCGATTACCACATTGCCCCAATCGATTAGGACGATTCTGTTTCTAAACTAATCGATTACCGTAATCCTCTAATCGATTACCCTTTGCACAAAACGTTTGAAATTCCCCAGTAACAGTGATCTAATCGATTACCACCTGCCATGTAATCGATTAGCATGCGTTCTGATGGGTCAAAACTCCAATTTCCTAGGCTCACTCGAAACTCTCCCTCTCTTAACTCACTTCACTCCTCCCTAAACTCTCTTTCCTCCTTCCTAAACCTAATCTTCAACTATAAATAACCCCTCATTCACCTTCTCATCTCACACTACCTCCTTTCTCCCAAATCTCTCAAAACTCTCTAGCACTCATCTCTCTTCATCTCCTCTTTTAGCATTTTTCACCATGTCTTCCTCAAGGAATGTCAAAAGGGCTAGGTCCTCTGCTGCTCAAGCTCAAGCTCATAATCCCCTTGACTTCTCAAGGTTTTTCTCTTCTCCTAGAGACCTTCAGAATTTTATGAAAAATTTTTCTGAAAAAGAGATTATGACCCCTCACTACACCATAGCTGACACCTTTGACAACCCAAGCCTTACATTCACTCAAAGCCTTAACCACTACAACCTCTTCCCCTTCCTATCCCTCAAAGAAGAAGAATACTATCCTGAGCTTATGAGAGTATTCTACTGCAACCTCCGCCTTGTCAATGGGATGGTTGAATCTAAAGTGAAAAACACCACCATCAAATTATCCAATGCCCAGCTTGCAGAGATTTCCAAACTGCCTCTCAACAATGCTGACTTTGATGGAGGCGAACCCGAGGATGAATGGGGCTTCAATGCTCTTACTGCTCGCCAATCCTTATGGAAGGCTGACCGTCCAAGGAGCAACCACAAACTAGTTGGCCACTTGACCATGAACAACCGCCTGCTTCACTTCTTCTTGGTCAAGATGATTGTTCCCCGTGGTGGGAACTATGCTCTGGTTGAAGAGGATGATGTCCTCTTAATGTGGGCCATGCTGAACCACAAAGAGATTAACTGGGTTCAGTTGATCAAGTTCCACATGCGCCATGCCAAGGACCAACAAAAGCTCCCCTATGGTATCCTCCTCACCAAAATTTTCAAATTCTGTGGAGTAGACTTAGCAGGGGAACTCTCTGAGAAAGTGCCCCCTAGAGCTTGCATTGGCACCCATCACCTCACCAAAATGGGTCTTGTTTTCACCAATGGAGCATGGTACTCACGCATGGAGGGCGTTTATGCCAACATTCCCTTCCAAGCTCCTGCTAAAGAAGCACCTGCTCCTCCTCCTTCTCCACCTCAACCACAAGCTGCAGCCTCTTCATCTGCCCCACAGGTTGACCCTTTTGCATCTCTCTACGCTCATCTTGATCGCCGTTTCGATCGTCTTGAGAACTCCCTCCAAGAGTTTTCCATGACCGAGCAGCAACATTTTGAGATGATGCAGCAGCGCTATGAGGAGCTGGCTCACCAAATTTCAGAAATCCGCTTCTTCAACCCAGACAATTAGATTTTTTTTGTTGATTTCTGTTTGTTGCTTTTCTGCCTTTTGAATTAATTTACTTCTTGTATTTCCCTTTGATATTTAATAAAAGTATTTTATTTGAGTTTATACAATTTCTCTTCACTGCTCCAATTGTTTTTGATGATTACAAAGGGGGAGAAGAATAAATGTTCATATGTTGAATAATGCTCTGATATGAATATTTCTGAATATGCTGTGATAATATGCTCTGATAATATGGATAATAGATGCTTTGTTAACAAATTGCTAAATCTTATCTGTTTGTTAAACTCCTTTTGATAGGGGGAGAATTATAGATAAGAGATAATAAACAATGGATAAAATGAGATAAGACATTGGCTGCTGAATTGGTTTTTTGAAGATTGTCATCTGCTACTTGAAAAAGAGATAATGTAGCAGAGTTGTTTTTGCAAAAGATAAGCCTATTTTATTTAAACTAACAATCCTCAAGAGATGAACATAGTTGTCATCATCAAAAAGGGGGAGAATGTGTTTGAACATGTTAACAGGTCCAAAAGATGTGCAAGGATTTTGATAATGACAAGTACTCTTGAAGAAACAATGCAAAAACAAAGACATGAAATCAGAATTGAAGAAACAGCGAAGATAATCGATTAGGCCATAGATGCTAATCGATTAGAAGCCTTCTGTCTTGGAAGAAATTGCATCAGAGTTGAAGCTAATCGATTAGGCCATAGATTCTAATCGATTAGAAGCTTTCTGTCTTGGAAGAAATTGCATCAGAGTCGAAGATAATCGATTAAGGAAGCCTCATAATCGATTAGACACTCACTGGAATTAAGATAATCGATTGCACACTTAAGACTAATCGATTACAGCAATCAAAAATGGAATTAAATGCATCAGGCACACATGCTAATCGATTAAGAGAGCCATATAATCAATTAGGAAGCCACTGGAATTTAAGGTAATCGATTGCAAGACATGCTAATCGATTAGGATGCTGCGAAGACAAATTAAATGCATCAGGTACAAGATGCTAATCGATTACAGGTAATGAGATAATCGATTAGTGACTCTCTGACTTGAAGCTAATCGATTACAACGCGAGGATGTAATCGATTACGCTAGTGGAAAACAGATTTAAGTGGGAAAACCAGGTCATGTCTCCACCATTCTTCAAATTTCCACTAACTGCAACGGCTATGAGGAACTAGGGCACACCTCAACTGCTATCATGGCTCTATAAATGGAGGAAGAACACAAGCACAAAGAGCAACCAACACACAACCAAGAAGCAACAATTCATAGCTCTATTTTGTGCTTTGTAAGCCTATCTCTTGCATTTTTGTACTTTCAATTGTATATCCTCTCATCTTGAGAGATTAGAATTTGGAGAGCTTTTCACTTGTATATCTGCTCTATCAAGAGAGTATATTGATTGTAAACACAAACTCCAAACACACAAAGTTATTCACTCTAGGTTGAGTGGCTGTTCACTCTAGGATTGAGTGGTTACAAAGGTTGTGGACTCAACCTTTGGGATATTGTGAGATTGAGAGATTGGGTGGGTTGCCCTTATACTTGTGAGGATTGGGTTCTTGAGTGTGGGACACTAGGAAGCCGCAATTGCTCAAAGTTGTATCTCTAGTCTACAATAGTGGAAAATCCTCTAAGTGGGTTGCTTAGAGGCGAGACGTACACCGGATTGGGTGGAACTCGTTACATCGGTTTGCAAGCTTCTCTTCCTTACTCTTTTACTTCCACATATTGCATATTTGCTGATTGGTATTGTTTGGCTAAGAAGAACACACTTGAACTTGCTTAATTTGCTTTACTTTAGATATTGCACACCAAGTGTTTGCTAAATTGTCTCAACAATACTTACCTCTTGTAGTACATTGCATATCATTGTTACTTGCTTTCACTTGCACAATCTCATAAACTTGGTTATAGAAATCAATTTCAAAGGCATTCCAAGCAAAAGTTTTATAACTCAATTCACCCCCCCTCTTGAGTATTGAGGCCACTTGAACAACACTATCATCCTTGAAGTGATTCTTTAAGAAATCTTCATGAAACTTGATGTTTAGGACTGTCCAAGGAGTAATTCATCTAGATCTTCAGTTAAGAGTTCCCACGATGCATCATCCTTCTAGACCGGTTCATAATCCAACATGAGTTTTTGAAGTTTTGAAACGCAAGGCTAGAAAACACAAGGTGAACAAGAACCAATCCTAAACAACGTTGTGTGCCTAACTATTCTCTAAAATATAGGTGAAACGAGTGAAGAACGATATCTTTGACTTCTCTTAGCTAGTGAGTCAAAAAGATAGAGAAGATTAAAAGCTTAATGGGCTTTCCGGGATCCTATCATCCTTGATGTGTTTCTTGAAGAGATCTTCACGAAACTTGATGTTTAGGACCGTCCAAGGAGTAATTCATCTAGATCTTCGATTAAGAGTTTCCACGATGCATCATCCTTCTAGACCGGTTCATAATCCTGATGAGTTTTTGAAGTTTGGAAACGCAAGTTTCGAAAGCACAAGGTGAACAAGAACTGATCCAAAACAACGTTGCGTGCCTAACTATTCTCTAAAATAAAGGTGAAATGAGTGAAGAACCATCCTTTTGATTCCTCATAGCTAGTGAGTCCAAAAGATAGAAAGGATTAAAAGCTTAATGGGCTTTCCGGGATCCTATCATCCTTGATGTGATTCTTGAAGAGATCTTCACAAAACTTGATGTTTAGGACTGTCCAAGGAGTAATTCATCTAGATCTTCAGTTAAGAGTTCCCACGATGCATCATCCTTCTAGACCGGTTCATAATCCAACATGAGTTTTTGAAGTTTTGAAACGCAAGGCTAGAAAACACAAGGTGAACAAGAACCAATCCTAAACAACGTTGTGTGCCTAACTATTCTCTAAAATATAGGTGAAACGAGTGAAGAACGATATCTTTGACTTCTCTTAGCTAGTGAGTCAAAAAGATAGAGAAGATTAAAAGCTTAATGGGCTTTCCGGGATCCTATCATCCTTGATGTGTTTCTTGAAGAGATCTTCACGAAACTTGATGTTTAGGACCGTCCAAGGAGTAATTCATCTAGATCTTCGATTAAGAGTTTCCACGATGCATTATCCTTCTAGACCGGTTCATAATCCTGATGAGTTTTTGAAGTTTGGAAACGCAAGTTTCGAAAGCACAAGGTGAACAAGAACTGATCCAAAACAACGTTGCGTGCCTAACTATTCTCTAAAATAAAGGTGAAATGAGTGAAGAACCATCCTTTTGATTCCTCATAGCTAGTGAGTCCAAAAGATAGAAAGGATTAAAAGCTTAATGGGCTTTCCGGGATCCTATCATCCTTGATGTGATTCTTGAAGAGATCTTCACAAAACTTGATGTTTAGGACTGTCCAAGGAGTAATTCATCTAGATCTTCAGTTAAGAGTTCCCACGATGCATCATCCTTCTAGACCGGTTCATAATCCAACATGAGTTTTTGAAGTTTTGAAACGCAAGGCTAGAAAACACAAGGTGAACAAGAACCAATCCTAAACAACGTTGTGTGCCTAACTATTCTCTAAAATATAGGTGAAACGAGTGAAGAACGATATCTTTGACTTCTCTTAGCTAGTGAGTCAAAAAGATAGAGAAGATTAAAAGCTTAATGGGCTTTCCGGGATCCTATCATCCTTGATGTGTTTCTTGAAGAGATCTTCACGAAACTTGATGTTTAGGACCGTCCAAGGAGTAATTCATCTAGATCTTCGATTAAGAGTTTCCACGATGCATTATCCTTCTAGACCGGTTCATAATCCTGATGAGTTTTTGAAGTTTGGAAACGCAAGTTTCGAAAGCACAAGGTGAACAAGAACTGATCCAAAACAACGTTGCGTGCCTAACTATTCTCTAAAATAAAGGTGAAATGAGTGAAGAACCATCCTTTTGATTCCTCATAGCTAGTGAGTCCAAAAGATAGAAAGGATTAAAAGCTTAATGGGCTTTCCGGGATCCTATCATCCTTGATGTGATTCTTGAAGAGATCTTCACAAAACTTGATGTTTAGGACTGTCCAAGGAGTAATTCATCTAGATCTTCAGTTAAGAGTTCCCACGATGCATCATCCTTCTAGACCGGTTCATAATCCAACATGAGTTTTTGAAGTTTTGAAACGCAAGGCTAGAAAACACAAGGTGAACAAGAACCAATCCTAAACAACGTTGTGTGCCTAACTATTCTCTAAAATATAGGTGAAACGAGTGAAGAACGATATCTTTGACTTCTCTTAGCTAGTGAGTCAAAAAGATAGAGAAGATTAAAAGCTTAATGGGCTTTCCGGGATCCTATCATCCTTGATGTGTTTCTTGAAGAGATCTTCACGAAACTTGATGTTTAGGACCGTCCAAGGACTAATTCATCTAGATCTTCGATTAAGAGTTTCCACGATGCATCATCCTTCTAGACCGGTTCATAATCCTGATGAGTTTTTGAAGTTTGGAAACGCAAGTTTCGAAAGCACAAGGTGAACAATAACTGATCCAAAACAACGTTGCGTGCCTAACTATTCTCTAAAATAAAGGTGAAATGAGTGAAGAACCATCCTTTTGATTCCTCATAGCTAGTGAGTCCAAAAGATAGAAAGGATTAAAAGCTTAATGGGCTTTCCGGGATCCTATCATCCTTGATGTGATTCTTGAAGAGATCTTCACAAAACTTGATGTTTAGGACTGTCCAAGGAGTAATTCATCTAGATCTTCGGTTAAGAGTTCAAACGATGCATCATCCTCCTTGACCGGTTCATAATCCTCATGAGTTTTTGAAGTTTGGAAAGGCCAGTTTTGAAAATACAAGGTGAACAAGAACCGATCCAAAACAACGTTGCGTGCCTAACTATTCTCTAAAATAAAGGTGAAACAAATGAAGAACCATCCTTTTGACTCCTCTTAGCTAGTGAGTCCAAAAGATTGAGAAGATTAAAAGCTTAATGGGATTTCCGGGATCCTATCATCCTTGATGTGTTTCATGAAGAGATCTTCACGAAACTTGATGTTTAGGACCATCCAAGGAGTAATTCATCTAGATCTTCAGTTAAGAGTTCAAACGATTCATCATCCTCCTTGACCGGTTCATAATCTTGATGAGTTTTTGAAGTTTGGAAACGCCAGTTTCGAAAATACAAGGTGAACAAGAACCGATCCAAAACAATGTTGCGTGCCTAACTATTTTCTAAAATAAAGGTGAAACAAGTGAAGAATGAAACATCCTAATTAAAATAAGCAAAATCCGAGACAGGATGAAAGTTTTTCCAAAAATTCTGAACGGTTTAAGGGGAATTCCGAACAGAGAATCTGCTCAGGGAAAGGAAGGCCGAGTCAGGAAGCCTCACATGGCAATACTCCGCTTCTGTCAAACAGACCAGCGGGAGAAAACGTTTAAAGCGAACAATACTCGCTTAAGCGAAGTCTCATACGTCAAGCGAATAAGGCACTCGGTAACTCACCACTCGGGATCGGAATCTAAATTCACTCCGGAAGGTTCCCCAACACGCATCTACTCTCTTCAGAAGTTTACCCAAGACACCCTATTTATCCTTGAATGTCACAGGTATAGACCACACGGAAATGACTCCCTCGACCATATCACTCGGAATCCACAAGCTTTCCTCACTCGGAATATTCCTCTCAGTCTAATATCACTCAGAAGTGGTTTGCACGTCTTTCACTCGGGGTATATATATATATATTCTCCTTTACACTAAGGACTCTCAACAAGGTCAAATCTCACTTAGGGATTTCCTAGTTTCGTCTGCCTAGAATACCCCAGCATTCCTGTCACTTGGGGAAGTTCTAATAAACTCTTACTCGGATTGGATCAAGTCAATTCTCACTTGGAATTTCGTGACTTTATTCCCTCGGATTTACCTTACTCTCCCTTACTCGGAATCACTCAAGCTTTATTCATTCAGTAGAATGTAAAGGTACTCAACTGGACGTTCGCCTACCACATTATTTACTGATCAAGATTAAACGTATAACATCATATATGTATATATATAATTAGTTTGCTCTTAATACCAAGAGAGTTCAATTCCAACATATTCAACAAAATATTATACCAAGAGCCAGCCAAGGCTTAACAACACTATTTACATCGTATATACAATTATAAACAAGTCCACTGTACAGTACGCCTCACAGGACTGGTGCTTCTCCATCATCCATCATTCCGAGAGACATCCACTGAAATATGGCCATAATAGGGGTGAGTTTTTACCTATAAAATGACAGTTATTGACTCGGATTAGCCTATACATTCTTATTAATACAATCTATCTATCTCAGTCAACGCTAATATCTACTGCCGTTTAATAAAGTATTCATGCAAGTCCACTGGTCAGATTATTCAAGTCATTCATGGTTATATAAAATTTCTACCTTTCACAACAACATATACCTCAACCATATCATCAAGTTATACTCGGCATCAGCGTCAGTACACACGCATATTCAATCGGAATTCACTCAATTTAAATTAAGGCCATATAAACCATGATATTTTCAATAACATATACACACATACATATCACATTAAGCTCATTCTCATTCATAAAGGAGCATGTATCAACTCAATCAGAATTCATTCGTATCATTCACGGATCATATGAATCGTGTTATTCTCTTTAACGATGCACCTACATATATGCATGCGGATCCAACTTAAACAATAATTTTCAGTTACAGGTTCCCTTCCTGACCTCTCGTCCATTAGCCCTTCCCGCGTGGTACCGGTCTCCCATTGACGTCTCGAGACTTAACTCTAGCTCCCTCGGCTACCACGGTCCCTCACATCTGTAGCTGGAAATCATCTCATTGGGGTTCCTGATCTTCCACGGGTCACCCCGTTCCTATACATGCCACTTATGCATTTTATCAGCAAGCATTCCCGATTATCAAACACATTCCATGCAACCATTAGAATCTTAACCTATCCAACATAGTATCTACATTCACTCGTCAATCATACCAGCATACACAGCAACCAAACAGTTCATATTCTTAATACAACACTCCAGACAAGATCAACCCAACAGCCACACACATATATACTCTCGATGTTAACAATGACAGAAACATACACCACATGCATTTATGTATAAACAACCATCAGAACCCAGCACAACAAACCCTGAACACATGCATGTAAGTGTGAAACTGCTAACAGGACTCTACTACCACATACACGGTATCCAAAGATTGACAGTCAGACATTTCACACAGTCATCATAATCATAATCACACACACATAGAGCAATACGTTCACCCAGTACCGTCCATAAACCATGCATTTGACATGCAAAGCGCCCCCTACCTACTGATGGGACTCGAGAAGCTCCTCTGTTTCTTGACGTTTGGTCCGATGCTCTATTTGCTTCGTCCACCACTCTCCCTTGTTCAGTCCCCCTCGAACACAGTCGCACCCTTTAATCAGCTTGGGAAAAGGAAGCTGTTCTTCTTCCACTCGAACGATTGCTCCTCACCTACAGTGGGAATCTCGGGTTCTCCACAACACCACAGTCGCGAAGTTACAAAAAACAGGGGACAGAGAAGAAGAAGAACGAAGAAGAATGAAGAAGAATGAAGAAGTAGGAGAAGATGGAAAGTCTTGAGGAAATTTGTAGTGAATGGAGAAGTGGTTAAGGGCTTCAGCCCATATACTCCTAGAAACGCGAAGAGTGTGTGGGGAACGCGGATCAGAGCCTGCTGCATGGTTACACGTCATAATCAGTCAGTCCCGTCAGCAGTTAAGTTTTTAATTTATAATTAACCTCACTTAACATTTAATCTTAATCTAGCCCTTAATTAATACGCAGGATGTTACAAAGAACCATCCTTTTGACTCCTCTTAGCTAGTGAGTCCAAAAGATTGAGAAGATTAAAAGCTTAATGGGATTTCTGGGATCCTATAATCCTTGATGTGATTCTTGAAGTGATCTTCACGAAACTTGATGTTTAGGACTGCCCAAGGAGTAATTCATCTAGATCTTCAGTTAAGAGTTCCCACGATGCATCATCATACTAGACCGGTTCGTAATCCTCATTAGTTTTTGAAGTTTGGAAACGCAAGTTTCGAAAATACAAGGTGAACAAGAACTGATCACAAATAAAGTTGCGTGCCTACCTATTCTTTAAAATAAAGGTGAAATGAGTGAAGAACCATTATTTTGACTCCTCTTAGCTAGTGAGTCCAAAAGATAGAAAAGATTAAAAGCTTGTTGGGCTTTCTAGGATCCTATCATCCTTGATATGATTCTTTAAGAGATCATCATGAAACTTGATGTTTAGGACCGTCCAAGGAGTAATTCATGTAGTTCTTTAGTTAAGAGTTCCCATGATGCATCATCCTTCTAGACCGATTCATAATCCTGATGAGTTTTTGAAGTTTGGAAACGCAAGTTTTGAAAACACAAGGTGAACTAGAACCGATGCAAAACAACATTGCGTGCCTTACTATTCTCTAAAATAAAGGTGAAACGAGTGAAGAACCATCCTTTTGACTCCTCTTAGCTACTGAGTCCAACAGATAGAGAAGATTAAAAGCTTAATAGGCTTTACGGGATCCTATCATCCTTGATGTGATTCTTGAAGAGATCTTCCCAAAACTTGATGTTGAGGACCGTCCAAGGAGTAATTCATCTAGATCTTCAGTTAAAAGTTCCCATGATGCATTATCCTTCTAGACTGGTTCATAATCCTAATGAGTTTTTGAAGTTTGGAAACGCAAGCTTTAAAACCAAAAGGTGAACAAGAACCGATGCAAAACAACGTTGCGTGCCTAACTATTCTCTAATATATAGGTGAAACGAGTGAAGAACCATCCTTTTGACTCCTACTAGCTAGTGAGTCCAAAAGATAGAGAAGATTAAAAGCTTAATGGGCTTTCCGGGATCCTATCATCCTTGATGTGATTCTTGAAGAGATTTTCACAAAATCTTGATTATAGGACCGTCCAAGGAGTAATTCATCTAGATCTTCAATTAAGAATTCCCACGATGCATCATCCTACTAGACCTATTCATAATCCTCATTAGTTTTTTAAGTTTGGAAATGCAAGTTTCGAAAATACAAGGTAAACAAGAACTGATCCAAAATAACGTTGCGTGCCTACCTATTCTCTAAAATAAAGGTGTAACGAGTGAAGAACCATCCTTTTGACTCCTCTTAACTAGTGAGTCCAAAAGATAGAAAAGATTAAAAGCTTGTTATGCTTTCTGGGATCCTGTTATCCTTGATGTGATTCTTGAAGAGATCTTCACGAAACTTGATGTTTAGGACCGTCGAAGGAGTACTTCATCTAGATCTTCAGTTAAGAGTTCCCATGATGCATCATCCATCTAGACCGGTTCATAATCCTCATGAATTTTTGAAGTTTGGAAACAGAAGTTTTGAAAAGACAACGTGAACAAGAACCGATCCAAAACAACGTTGCATGCCTAACTATTCTCTAAAATAAAGGTGAAATGAGTGAAGAAGGATACCTTTGACTCCTCTTAGCTAGTGAGTCCAAAAGATACAGAAGATTAAAAGCTTAATGGGCTTTCTGGGTTCCTATCATCCTTGATGTGTTTCTTGATGAGATCTTCATGAAACATGATGTTTAGCACCGTCCAAGGAGTAATTCATCTAGATCTTCAGAAAAAGTTCCCACGATGCATCATCCTTTTAGAAAGGTTCATAATCTCTATGAGTTTTTGATGTTTGGAAACGCAAGTTGGGTAAACACAATGTGAACAAAAACCGATCCAAAACAACATTGCATGAAACGAGTGAAGAACCATCATTTTGACTCCTCTTAGCTAATGAGTCCAAAAGATAGAGAAGATTAAAAGCTTGTTGGGTTTTTCGGGATCCTATCATCCTTGATGTGATTCTTGAAGAGATCTTCACAAAACTTGATGTTTAGGACCGTCCAAGGAGTAATTCATCTGGATCTTCAGTTAAGACTTCCCACGATCCATGATGCTTCTAGACCGGTTCAAAATCTTGATGAGTTTTTGAAGTTTGGAAACGCAAGTTGCAAAAACACAACATGAAAAAGAACCGATCCAAAACAACGTTGCGTGCCTATCCATTCTCTAAAATAAAGGTGAAACGAGTGCAGAACCATCCTTTTCACTTCTTCTTAGCTAGTGAGTCCAAAAGATAGAGAAGATTAAAAGCTTGTTGGGCTTTTCAAAATCCTATCATCCTTGATGTGATTCTTGAACAGATCTGGACAAAACATGATGTTTATGACTGTCCATGGAGTAATTCATCTAGATCTTCAGTTAAGACTTCCCATGATGCATCATCCTTCTAGACTGGTTCGTAATCCTGATGAGTTTTTGAGGTTTAGAAACGTAAGTTGCAAAAACACAAGTTGAACAAGAACCGATCTAGAACAACATTTTGTGCCTAACTATTCTCTATAATAAAGGTGAAAGGAGTGAAGAACCATCCTTTTGACTCCTCTTAACTAGTGAGTCCAATAGATACAGAAGATTAAAAGCTTGTTGGGCTTTCTGGGATCCTATCATCATTGATGTGATTCTTGAAGAAATCTTCACAAAACGTGATGTTTAGGACCGTCCAAGGAGTAATTCATCTAGATATTTTGTTAAGATTTCCCACGATGCATCATCCTTCTAGACCAGTTCATAATCCTCTTAAGCTTTTGAAGTTTGGAAATGCAAGTTTCGAAAACACAAGGAGACTAAGCCAAAACAATGTTGTGTACCTAACTATACTCTAAAATAAAGGTGAAACGAGTGAAGAACTATCCTCTAGACTCCTCTTAGCTAGTGAGTCCAAAAGATAGAGAAGATTAAAAGCTTGTTGGGCTTTTTGGGATCCTATTATCCTTGATGTGATTCTTGAAGAGATCTTCACAAAACTTGATTTTTAGGACCGTCCAAGAAGTAATTCATCTGGATCTTGAGTTAAGACTTCCCATGATGCATCATCCTGCTAGACCGGTTCATAATCCTGATGAGTTTTTGAAGTTTGGAAAGGCAAGTTGTGAGAACACAATGTGAGCAAGAACCGATCCAAAACAATGTTGGTGCCTAACCATTCTCTAAAATAAAGGTGAAACTAGTGCAGAACCATCCTTTTGACTTCTTCTTTGCTAGTGAGTCCAAAAGATAGAGAAAATTAAAAGCTTGTTCGGCTTTTCGGGATCCTATCATCCTTGATGTGATTCTGGAAGACATCTTCACAAAACTTGATGTTTAGGAGCGTCCAAAGAGTAATTTATCTAGATCTTCAATTAAGAGTTCAAACGACACATCATCCTTCTAGACCCATTCATAATCCTCATGAATTTTTGAAGTTTGGTAACGAAAGTTTTAAAAACACAAGGTGAACAACATCC
The DNA here is from genome assembly GCA_037962975.1 of Clitoria ternatea. Classification (NCBI taxonomy): domain Eukaryota; kingdom Viridiplantae; phylum Streptophyta; class Magnoliopsida; order Fabales; family Fabaceae; genus Clitoria; species Clitoria ternatea. Next base: position 185,957,428 of record CM075672.1, read on the forward strand.
GATAAAAAACAACATTGTGTGCCTAACTATTCTCTAAAATAAAGGTGAAAGGAGTGAAGAACGATACCTTTGACTCCTCTTAGCTAGTGAGTCCAAAAGATAGAGAAGATTAAAAGCATAATGGGCTTTTAGGGATCCTATCATCCTTGATGTGTTTCTTGATGAGATCTTCACGAAACTTGATGTTTAGGACCGTCCAAGGAGTAATTCATCTAGATCTTCAGAAAAAGTTCCCTCGATGCATCATCCTTCAAGACCGGTTCATAATCTTGATGAGTTTTTAAAGTTTGGAAACGCAAGTTGTGAAAACACAAAGTGAACAAGAACCGATCCAAAACAACATTGCGTGCCTAAACTTTTCTCTAAAATAAAGGTGAAACAAGTGAAGAACCATCATTGTGACTCCTCTTAGCTAGTGAGTCCAAAAGATAGAGAAGATTAAAAGCTTGTTGGGTTTTCTGGGATCCTATCATCCTTGATGTTATTCTTGAATAGATCTTCATAAAACTTGATGTTTAGGACCTTCCAAGGAGTAATTCATCTGGATCTGCAGTTAATATTTCCCATGATCCATCATGCTTCTAGACAGGTTCATAATATTGATGAGTTTTTGAAGTTTATAAACGCAAGTTGTGAAAACACAAGGTGAACAAGAACCGATCCAAAACAACGTTGCTTGCCTAACTTTTCTCTAAAATAAAGGTGAAACAAGTGATGAACCATCATTGTGACTCCTCTTAGCTAGTGAGTCCAAAAGATAGAGAAGATTAAAAGCTTGTTGGGTTTTCTAGGATCCTATCATCCTTGATGTGATTCTTGACGAGATCTTCACAAAACTTGATATTTAGGACCGTCCAAGGAGTAATTCATCTAGATCTTCAGTTAAGAGTTCACACGATGCATCATCCTTCTAGACCGGTTCATAATCCTCATGAATTTTTGATGTTTGGAAACGCAAGTTCTGAAAACACAAGATGAAGAAGAACCGACCCAAAACAATGTTTGGGGCCTAACTATTTTATAAAATAAAGGTAAAACGAGTGAAGAAACATACTTTTGACTCCTCTTAGCTAGTGAGTCCAAAAGATAAAGAAGATTAAAAGCTTATTGGGCTTTCTAGTATCATATCATCCTTGATGTGATTCTTGAAGAGATCTTCACGAAACTTGATGTTTAGGACCGTCCGATGAGTAATTCATATAGATATTCAAAAAGAGTTCCCACGATGCATCATCCTTCTAGACCGGTTCATAATCTTGATATGTTTTTGGAGTTTGGAAATGCAATATGCGAAAACACAAAATGAACAAGAATCGATCCAAAACAATGTTGCGTGCCTAACTATTCTCTAAAATCAAGGTGAAACGAGTGAAGAACCATCCTTTTGACTCCTCTTAGCTAGTGAGTCCAAAAGATACAAATGATTAAAAGCTTGTTGGGCTTTTTGGGATCCTATCATCCTTGATGTGATTGTTGAAGAGATCTTCACGAAGCTTGATGTTTAGGACCGTTTAAGGAGTAATTCATCTAGATCTTCTGTTAAGAGTTCCCACGATGCATCATCCTTCTAGACCCGTTTATAATCTTGATGAGTGTTTGAAGTTTGGAAACGCAAGTTATGAAAACACAAGGTGAACAAGAACCGATCCAAAACCGCGTCGCGTGCCTAAGTATTCACTAAAATAAAGGTGAAACGAGTGAAGAACCATCCTTTTGACTCCTCTTCGCTAGTGAGTCCAAAAGATAGAAAAGATTAAAAGCTTGGTGGGCTTTCCGGGATCCTATCATCCTTGATGTGATTCTTGAACAGATCTTCACGACACTTGATGTTTAGGACCGTCGAAGGAGTAATTCATCTAGATCTTTAGTGAAGAGTTCCCATGATGCATCATCCTTCTATATTGGTTCATAATCCTCATGAGTTTTTGAGTTTGGAAACGCAAGTTTCGAAAACACAATGTGAACAAGAACCGATCCAAAACAACGTTCCATGCCTAACTATACTCTAAAATAAAGGTAAAACGAGTGCAGAACAATCCTCTTGACTCCTCTTAGGCACGCGACGTTGTTTTGGATCGATTCTTGTTCATGTTGTGTTTTTGCAACTTGCGTTTCCAAACTTCAAAAACTCATCAGGATTATGAACTTGTCTAGAAGGATGATGCATAATGAGAAGTCAAAAAGATGGTTCTTCACTATCTTTTGGACTCACTTGCTAAGAGGAGTCAAAATGATGGTTCTTCACTCGTTTCACCTTTATTTTACAGAAAAGTTAGGCACGCAACGTTGTTTTGGATCGGTTCTTGTTCACTTTGTGTTTTCACAACTTGTGTTTCCAAACTTCAAAAACTCATCAAGATTATGAACCGGTCTAGAAGAATAATGCATCGTGGGAACTTTTGTTGATTATCTAGATGAATTACTCCTTGGACGGTCGTAAACATCATGTTTGTGAAGATCTCATTAAGAAACAGATCAACGATGATAAGATCCTGGAAAGCCCATTAAGCTTTAATCTTCTCTATCTTTTGGACTCTCTAGCTAAGAAGAGTGAAAGGTATTGTTCTTCACTCATTTTACCTTTATTTTAGAGAATAGTTAGGAACGCAACGTTGTTTTTGATCGGTTCTTGTTCACCTTTTGTTTTCAAAACTTGTGTTTCCAAACTTTAAAAATTCATGAGGATTATGAACTGGTCTAAAAGGATGATGCATCGTGTGAACTCTTAACTGAAGATCTAGAAGAATTACTCCTTGTACAGTCCTAAAAATTAAGTTTTGTGAAGATTTCTTCAAGAATCACATCAAGGATGATAGGATCCCGAAACACGAACAAGCTTTTAATCTTTTTTATCTTTTGGACTCACTAGCTAAGAAAAAGTCAAAAGGATGGTTCTGCACTCGTTTCACCTTTATTTTAGAGAATGGTTAGGCACCAAATGTTGTTTTGGATTGGTTCTTGTTCATGTTGTGTTTTCACAACTTGTGTTTCTAAACATCAAAAACTCATCAGGATTATCAACCGGTCTAGCAGGATGATGCATCGTAGGAAGTCTTAACTGAAGATCCAGATGAATTACTCCTTGGACGGTCCTAAACATCAAGTTTTGTGAAGATCTCTTCAAGAATCACATCAAGCATGATAGGATCCCAAAAAGCCCAACAAGCTTTTAATCTTCTCTATCTTCTGGACTCACTAGGTAAGTGGATTCTAATTCTAGTTCCTTACTCGTTTCACCTTTATTTTAGAGTATAGTTAGGCACGCAACATTGTTTTGGATCGGTTCTTGTTCACCTTGTATTTTCAAAACTTGCGTTTCCAAACTTAAAAAACTCATGAGGATTATGAACCGGTTAAGGAGGATGATGCATCGTGTGAACTCTTAACTGAAGATCTAGATGAATTACTCCTTGGACGGTCCTAAACATCAAGTTTCGTGAAGATCTCTTCAAGAAACATGTAACATCCCGATTTAAAAATTAACTACCAAACGGAATTAAGCCATTAAAACAATCATTTCAAGTAGAGATTTCTGCTAATTATAAGTGACTCAATTAACTTAACTTAAGAAATAATAGCTGAATTAACTATGAATAGTGATGATGGTTGGATGATTGTGATTGGTGCTTGTGGCTGAGTGGAACTGCCAGATTCACACTTTCCCACCCCACTCTTCTCTTCCTCGTGCACACACACATATATATATAAGCCTATGGTCACTCATCTTCCTTCAGATTCCCTCTTCCTCTACTGCCTTATTCTCTCTTCTCTTCTCTTCTCGTCTTTCGTCTTCTTCTTCCCTGTTCACTGTTCCGTTCCTGGAATCGCATGACGACGATACTGCAGAAGACTTGGAGTCCCTTCTGCTGGTAAAGGACGATCATCAGGGTGGAAGACGAGCAGCTCCCTATTCCACGGTACAACTGCGTTCAAGGAGGCCTGCACGAGTGTGAACCTGGGCGAGGAAATCAGAGGCAAAGGACAGCATCGAAAAATAGAGGAACCCCTCGACTTCCTTAGTAGGTAGGGGGCGCCTTGCATTTCAAATGCATAGCTTGTGAACGGATTCCGAGTGAAGTGTTACTCATGCATGTGTATTTGAAGGTGTTTACTATGAAATATATATATATATGATTGATAGATTTTGTATACCGAGACATGAGAGGATTGAATCCGGTGGTAGTCCTCTTATATCTGATATATGTGGTTATGAGATACACTGTTGGGTATATGGATGCATGTGTGAGTCATGGGACCGTGTGTGAATGTAGTGCATGTACCTTAAATTGCCATACTAAGTCTCGTTAATTATTTTACTTATGAATGTGTAAAGTAGATATCCCCGATACCGAGAGTTAATGGGTGAATATTGTTGTTCTGACTGAATGTTATATTCGAATATGAGATGTTGTTGATGTGCATGTTGACGTGATTTCTGGGTGCTCTGTTCGGGGGAAACAATGGGTAGACCCTGTTTGCTATCTTATACTATCATGCGTGTGAATGCTGGAAAATAAATTTTGTGCTGCTGTGAAATGATGAATGAAATGCATGCAGAGTGTGGTTATGACGCGGGAAAGGAGGAGTATTATTGTATTGGCAAAAACATGGAAAATGCAATTGAAAGACCTTGAGTTGGACTCAAGGCAGTGCCGAGTGCACTAGCGTTAGACGCTTAAAGTCTTGAGTTGGACTCAAGCAAGCCCACCGGGTTGGACTCGGGGCTGCCCGTAACACTTCCGTTGTCGCTTGGAGTGATTGTGTTACATGTGAGGGCAAACGGTTTGGTACTAGTAAAACGGCCGAACCAGCTTGGAGCTGGAGGAAAAAGGCTTGGAGCCTATGTTGCAACGTAAAGATTTTGTAATAAAGTGGGGGTCAGATCCGACTGTAGTAGACATGCTTACATACATATGCTCTTATACTGTGATGAATTACTGTGTGTATGCATGTGTGTTAGAAATGATATGGCTTGCATAGCTGTGTACTAAATGTATGAGTCCCGATTGCATGGTACTGTTATATGTAGATATAATGGAGGGCAGTTAACATTATAACTATTAGAAATGTAATGTTGTATGGTGAAAGGTTTATGAGCTTTCGAGTCATTAACTGTCATTTTAAATGCAAAAGCTCACCCCTGCTGTGGCAATATTTTCAGTGAACGTCTCTCGGAACTACGAGTGAGGTGGAGCTGCTTGCCGAGTGGATTGGCTGTGCACTATAGAACTATATGTATATATGCAGATACTATGTATAATGTTTTGGTTAAGCCTTAGCCAGCTCGTGTTTTGATATTGCCCTTTAAAATAGAATTGAATCCCTTCGGGTTGGGTGCATGGCAATGTACTTGTACTTACTTGTTTACACTTCTATATATATATATATATGTATGCGTTTATGCCATGTTGTGTGTTTATTCCATTCTGCACGTGATGTCTGAGTTGTATATATGTATATTCATGACCTTCCGAGCGTGTATGGATAGGATGACTTAGCATTAAGAAAGTCAAGTTATGGTCTAGAGAGTGAGTCTGTGACTCTGTCACCGAGTGGGGGAGGTTTGGATATTCTGTGTGAGTGAAGTTATACAACTCTGAGTAGGGATTGACGTAGAGGATTTCCCAAGCGATGAGTGGTGAGGATTTCAGAGTAGAAAGCCTAAATATACCCTCCGAGTGATAACTGGTAGGATTTCCCGAGTGCTGAATAATTAGCCAATTCCGAGTGAGAATCCGCCGAGTGAAGGTTTCCCGACAGAAAAGTGACACCTAAGGTTCTAAGTGGACCCCATTGTAGTGAATCATTAGTAGCAAGGGAATCGGAGTGAGTCCTGGTTCAGTAGGATGATTAGAGTAAGAAAGATCGTGGTTGCCGAGTGAAAAATGAATGAAGCACCCCGAGTGACAAAAAGGACGTAGAGGTTATTCCGAGTGGGAAGTTTTCGTAGATTCCGAGTGAGTGGCGATGGGAATCATTTTCGAGTCGTTCGTATATGTGTTCCGATTGAATGGAGTCGCGAAATGTGTTACGTTTTCTAAATGGGGCTGGTATGTCTAAGGGCCAATCCGAGTGAATAGAGAGTGGGCCCTTCCGAGTGAACCAGGCGTTGAAATCCGGGTGCGGGAATGCCGAGTGGAGTGAGAGCTTACCGAGTGTAACTTTCGCTGAGTGAGTGGGCATTGCTGCGTGGTCCGCCTGAGCGTTTTCCTCCTTTCGCTGTCAGCCTCCTCGAGTCGGTTTTACTCCTCTTGCCTCCTCTTCCCTTATTTCTTTTGTGCCAATCATTCTGGATTTTTTTTTTCGTGAAAAATTTTCTGTGTTATTATTTATTATTTAAAATAGGGTGTTATAAAACACATCAAGGATGATAGGATCCCGGAAAGCCCATTAAGCTTTTAATCTTCTCTATCTTTTGGACTCACTGGCTAAGAGGACATGAAAGGATGGTTCTTCACTCGTTTCACCTTTATTTAAGGGAATAGTTAGGTATGCAACGTTGTTTTGGATCGGTTCTTGTTCACCTTGTGTTTTCAAAACTTGCGTTCCAAAATTCAAAAACTCGTCAGGATTATGAACCGGTCTTGAAAGATGATACATCGCGGGAAGTCTTAACTAAAGATCTAGATGAATTACTCCTTGGACGGTCCTAATTATCAAGTTTCGTGAAGATCTCTTCAAGTATCACATCAAGGATGGTAGGATCCCAGAAAGCCCAACAAGCTTTTAATCTTCTCTATCTTTTGGACTCACTAGCTTAGAGGAGTCAAAAGGATGGTTCTCCACTCATTTCATCTTTATTTTAGAGAATAGTTAAGCACGTGACGCTGTTTAGGATCGGTTCTCTTTCACCATGTGTTTTCACCACTTCAAAAACTTATGAGGATTATGAAACGGTATAGTAGGATGATGCACCATGTGTACTCTTCTCTAAAGATCTAGATGAATTACTCCTTGGATGATCCTAAACATCAAGTTTCATGAAGATCTCTTCAAGAATCATATCAAGGATGATAGGATCCCGGAAATCCCATCAAGCTTTTAATCTTCTCTATCTTTTGGACTCACTAGCTAAGAGGAGTCAAAAGGATGGTTCTTCACTACTGTCACCTTTATTTTAAAGAATAGTTAGGCACGCGAGGTTGTTTTGGAACGGGTCTCTTTCACCTTGCGTTTTCAAACTTCAAAAACTCATGAGGATTATGGACCGATCTAGTAGGATTATGCACCATGTGTAGTCTTAAGTGAAGATCTAGATGAATTACTCCTTGGACGGTCCTAAACATCAAGTTTCATGAAGATCTCTTCACGAATTACATCAAGGATGATAGGATCCCGAAATGCCCAACAAGCTTTTAATCTTCTCTATCTTTTGGACTCACATGCTAAGAGGAGTCAAAAGGATGGTTCTTCCCTCGTTTCCACTTTATTTTAGAGAATAGTAAGGCACGCAACGTTTTGTTGGATCGGTTCTTATTCACCTTGTGTTTTCAAAACTTGCGTTTCCAAACTTCAAAAACTCATTAGGATTATGAACCGGTCTAGAAGGATGATGCATCATGGGAACTCTAAACCGAAGATCTAGATGAATTACTCGTTGGACGGTCGTAAGCATCAAGTTTCATGAAGATCTCTTCAAGAAACACATCAAGGATGATAGGATCCCGGAAAGCCCATTAAGCTTTTAATTTTCTTTATCTTTTTGACTCACTAGGTAAGAGGACTCAAAGGTATCGTTCTTCACTCGTTTCACCTATATTTTAGAGAATAGTTAGGCATGCAACGTTGTTTTGGATTGGTTCTTGTTCACCTTGTGTTTTCAAAACTTGCGTTTCCAAACATCAAAAACTCATGTTGGATTATGTACCGGTCTAGAGGGATGATGCATCATGGGAACTCTTAACTGAAGAACTAGATGAATTACTCCTTGGACAGTCCTAAACATCAAGTTTCATGATGATCTCTGAAAGAATCATATCGAGGATGATAGGATAAAGGAAAGCCCAACAAGTATTTAATCTTCTCTATCTTTTGGACTCACAAGCTAAGAGGAGTCAACATGATGGTTCTTCACTCGTTTCACCTTTATTTTAGAGAATAGTTATTCACACAGTTTTGTATTTTGGAAACTTACGTTTCCAAACTTCAAAAACTCATGAGGATAATGAACCGGTCTGGTAGGATGACGTGTCGTGGGAACTCACAACTGAAGATCTAGATAAATTACTCCTTGGACAGTCCTAAACATCAAGTTTCGAGAAGATCTCTTCAAGAATCACATCCCAGAAAGCCCATTAAGCTTTTAATCTTCTCCATCTTTTAGACTCACTAGCTAAGAGGAGTCAAAAGGATGGTTCTTCACATGTTTCACCTTTATTTTAGAGAATAGTTAGGCACGCAACGTTGTTTTGGATCGGTTCTTATTCACCTTGTATTTTCGAAACTTGCGTTTCCAAACACCAAAAACTCATGAGGATTATGAACCGGTCAAGGAGGATGATGCATCGTGTGAACTCTTAACTGAAGATCTAGATGAATTACTCCTTGGACGGTCCTAAACATCAAGTTTTATGAAGAGCTCTTCAAGAATCACATCAAGGATAATAGGATCTCGGAAAGCCCATTAAGCTTTTAATCTTCTCTATCTTTTGGATCACTAGCTAAGAGGAGTCAAAAGGATTGTTCTTCACTCATTTCACCTTTATTTTAGAGAATAATTAGGCACGCAACGTTGTTTTGGATTGGTTCTTGTTCACCTTGTGTTTTCAAAACTTGCGTTTCCAAACTTCAAAAACTCATCAGGATTGTGAACCGGTCTAGAAGGATAATGGATCGTGGGAACTCTTAACTGAATATCTAGATGAATTACTCCTTGGACGGTCCTAAGCATCAAGTTTCATGAAGATCTCTTCAAGAATCACATCAAGGATGATAGGATCCCAGAAGGCCCATTAAGCTTTTAATTTTCTCTATCTTTTGGACTCACTAGCTTAAAGGAGTTAAAAGGATGGTTCTTCACTCGTGTCATGTTTATTTTAGAGAATAGTTAGGCACACAACATTGTCCTGGATCGGTTCTTGTTCACCCTGTGTTTTCGAAACTTGCATTTCCAAACTTTAAAAACTCATGAGGATTATGAATTGGTCTAGAAGGATGATACATCATGGGAACTCTTAACTGAAGAACCACATGAATTACTCCTTGGACGGTCCTCAACATAAAGTTTCGTGAAGATCTCTTAAAGAATCATATCAAGGATGATAGGATCCTGGAAAGCGCAACAAGCTTTGAATCTTCTCTATATTTTGGACTCACTAGCTAAGAGGAGTCGAAATGATGGTTCTTCACTTCTTTCACCTTTATTTTAGAGAATAGGTAAGCATGCGACTTTGTTTATGATCAGTTCTTGTTCACCTTGTATTTTCGAAACTTGCATTTCCAAACTTCAAAAACTCATGAGGATAATGAACCGGTCTAGTAGGATGACGTGTCGTGGGAACTCACAACTGAAAATCTAGATGAATTACTCCTTGGACGATCTTAAACATTGTAACATCCTGAATTTTATAAAATGAATAATTAATGAGAATAAATAATAAATAATTTAATGTGAGTTGATTCGTGTCCCAAAAAATATTGGAACGATTAAATTGGGAATTATTTTAGGAAAAATCATAATTTATTGGGACTTAAAAAGCTAAAATTATACCCGATTAGAAAATGGGTATCGGACCAAGTATCTCCGATTGAGATGCCATTGGTCAGGGCTATTAAGAATATTATTGGGAATCCGAATCTATATTCGGAATAATTTTTAGATAATGTGTTGAGCCCGAACTGAGAGCCTGTTTGTTATAAAACGATAAAATTTTAATGAAGGGAAACTAAGTTAAAAATAAAACTCCTTCCTTCTCCTCTCATTTTTTTCTCGGCAGCTTCTCTTCTCTTCCTCTCAACATTTCATTTCCTCCTCCTTCTCCATCCCTTCTCTTGTTAAAAATGACCATTTCCACCTAAAATCAAGAGGACCTTTTGGATTTATGAAGTTTATATTGGACAAGGAGGCAAAGCATGGCACATCTCCTCTCCTCTCCCTCTTATTTTCGTTTTGGAGCTTAAGCTTGGAAGAGAGGTATGATTTTGATCACCCATGGTTGTTATTGATAGTTTTTTGAGTTATTGAAGTGTTATGATGGGAGGTTAGATGTTGTTTTGATGAATGGTGGTATGTGGGATCAAACCTTAGGTTAGGGAAAACATTATTGGGGTATTGAATGAAGCCATTAATATAGAAAACCCTAAGGTGGGGTGGCTTAATACAAGTTTTTATGAGCATTTAATGTGGTGTTTAAGATTAATGTTGAAAGGTGATAAGAAAGTAATAAGCATTTATGATGGTGATGGATTCTAATGAAAAACCCTAACTTTAATAAATTGGGGGAAGTGTGAAATATGAATATAATGTATGTTTAATGATGATAAAGAATGATATTAATGATGAATGATGACCATTAATGGTGATTAATAAACATTGGAGAATGTTGTTGGGTTTTAATGAAAAACCCTTGCCTTATAAAATTAGAAAAATGTGTATATAGTGAATTATTGGATGAATGAAATGTTAATAGGTGATATTTAATGACAAGTTGTCAATTATAATGAAGAACGATAATGAACATTGGAGATATACATATTGATTGGTGAGTTGATAGGTCATGATTTGTGTCATTAGAATTGTTAATGAAGAATGGTTAAGTGATGCAAGGATAATATGTATTAAGTTTTAAGTGACAATGATGATGTTTGAGGAATTAGGGTGATTTGAGATTACATTGTGTAATGGATGAGATGATGACATTGTTGGGTTTATTTGGCCTTTTAAGATCTATAGGATCTTGGCTTTTGGAAAGGAATTCCCGAAGCCTAATACAATTGCATAAGTTGGTGTTCATCAAGTCTAGGACTTGATATTAGGCTTTATGATAAGCTAGCAAATGGGTAGAATTATGATGGTTTTTGATTATGTGCATGTATATGTATGTGGTATGTAGAATTCGTTTCGGAATTATGTGGCGGAGCTCTCAGAGCGTGCATTCAGAGCATTGGAACCGTTTTGGCTCTTCCCTCGAGGTAGGAGAGGAGTTATATATTCAAATTGCATGAGTAAATTGAGAGTGATTGATGTATGTGTGTTGTACTCATGCTTTCTTTGCCATATGTATATGTATGTATTGAAATGTGAATGGCAATTATTGATTATGAGGATGATATATGAGAATAGGTGGTGATTGTCATAGGAATGTATATTTATTTGTGTGTGATGATGATAAGTAAACTTCGATGTGGTAAATGACTTAGAATGGAAATTGTTGTGTATGAACATTGGAGACAAGTTTTAAATATCTATTATAGGGTATATGAAGTATGGAATTGGGTCAAAATGAGTTTTATGAGTTTTGAGTAGTGTGTGATGGTTTCAATAGCTTAAATACATGATTTTTGACTCGTAGAAACTGGAACGGGTCAATTCTGTTGAGAATAGACCCCTAAGTTACTCAAAAAGGCTCACGAATGGACTAAACGCATTTATTTGCATAAGTTCCTCATTTTTGAGAATTTTTGGGTGAGGCCAATGGCCATACGTCACAATTGATGTATTTTAGTTGGTGTCAAAATTTGGTAGCGTTTGGAGTTGATATGAAAAAGTTAGGGGGGTTAGAAGTCCAAAAATAAGGCTCTTTCTGCATAAAAACAACAACTGTGCTGTCTCGAATCGATTCGAGGATCTCTGAATCGATTCAAGAGCTGCTGTTTTCACTGTTTTTGGTTCCAGGAAGGCCTGAATCGATTCATACGATCTTGAATCGATTCAAGGACCTCTGTTTGCATAATTTTGAGTTCCAGAAGTGTCTGAATCGATTCATACGAGCTTGAATCGATTCAAGGGGTCCTGTTTTCACTGTTTTGCATTCCAGAATCATTTGAATCGATTCATAGGGTGTTTGAATCGATTCATGACCTTATTTTTCATATTTTCCCTCTATCTTGGGATATCATTGGTATTGTTTGACTATAATATGATCGTACAACACCCCACACGCATAATTAATACATTTTATCAAATCGATAGACCATCCTTTGACCTTCTACCACTTCCCTTCATTTCCTTAATGTAATTACATACTTCCGCTACTCCTTGTTGATGATCATGAGATAAATCATCCAAGGTTCACTCTTTGACTTAATTGTTCACCTTCTCATATCTTCACATATGAGATAGGTTGTTAAATTAGGTCCGGGGATTACTTGCCAAAGTTTTCATCTCGCGATCTCTTCCATCCTTTAATTGTTTTAAATCACGAAAAATTTACCCCTATTTTTGGGGCGTCTCACATCTTATGGTGGTGTTGAATAATGATTAGAACATTTGGGTAACTCGTTTATACCCATAATATACGTAATGAGAAATATAAATATTAACCACCAAGAATAAGACATGTGAGAACAATGTTAAGGTTTGACGACGAGTTATAAGATGTACTTTTGGGTGATGCAAACCCATTGTGGGAATGAATAAATGATAAGGTATATGTTAATAACCGATAAATCGGAGATGATAATAATAACGAGTAAAATGAATAACATTTTCGATCATTACCTTGAATTAAGGATGATCGTACTATTAATGATTTCGTTGTAAAAACCCCTGTGGTTGAATATGGATATTGATTCACTATATGATATGAGATTTAGAAATGTATTGTGTTGAGATGCAAAGTAAAGAACATGATTGTGTTGGGCATAAGTGTGATTGCCATATATGTGAATGATGAATATGTCTTGAATAATTCCAAGTGTAGAATAATACGCTAATGATTGCTATGCCGTTTGACATCCATGTATGGATTATTGTGAAATGACGTTGTGACCATTGAGATGCCATATACCCTAAACCCTAAACCCTAAACCCTAATATGAATGATGTGCCTTGAGGGGCTTTGTAAATAATTATGAATAATTATTGAAATGCCGAATTAAAATATATACCCTAATTGAGAGGGTGAGAAAGCATTGTGAGATTGTTGAGCACATGCATTATTGCATTGTTGCATTTATGGCATAGCATGACGTTGATATGCATAATTATTGAATGAATCACCTTGCGGGGTGCCACGAAGGGTAAATCCTTGAGTGAAGAGGACGCGGTCCTATTGTTATTGAATAATATGGAATATATCACCTTGCGGGGTGCCACGATGGGTAGATCCCAGAGTGAAGACGATGTTATCATAATTATGGTTGAATATATCACCTTGCGGGGTGCCACGATGGGTAAATCCCGGAGTGAAGATGATGTTGATCATATTGTTAATGAATAAATCACCTTGCGGGGTGCCACGAGGGGTGTATCCCCGAGTGATGATGATATTGTGATAATTATTGTGAAGAGAATCACATTGCGGGGTGCCACAAAGGGTGTATTCCTGAGTGAAGATGCTATTGCATAAATTATTATTATTGAAATGAATATATCACCTTGCGGGGTGCCACAAAGGGTATATCCCAGAGTGAAGAGGACGAGGTCCTATTGTTATCGAATTATTGTGAAATAAATCACCTTGCGGGGTGCCACGAAGGGTGTATCCCTGAGTGATGATGGTATTATGTTATTTATTATGAAATGAAACACCTTGCGGGGTGCCACGAAGGGCGTAGCCCTGAGTGATGATGACATGGATATATATATATGGAAATAATTCACCTTGCGGGGTGCCACAACGGGTATGACCCAAAGTGATGATGATGGTTTGATTGATAAATAAATCACCTTGCGGGGTGCCACGAAGGGTGAATCGCTGAGTGATGATATTATTAATAGGATTATTATGAAATGAATAGTATGGTGGTTATGATCACCCGTTGATATAGAATCGAATTAATTGTATATTTGAGATAGGATGACCACGAATGATGAGAAACCCCTTACGAGGAGGTGTATAAGTAAAACCTTAATGAATTGATGAAGGTAAAGATTATGAATGCCCTTGTTGATAAGTGGTAAAATGATGGTATTTATGCCCGTGAATATGTTGTGGTTATTTATGATATGAATTACGATTCATGAGGCTTATATGCCTATTATTATAATGGAATGATAATTAAATGATAATTTGATGTTTTGATAGCAAAGCACTCATGATGTTTGTATACATGTACACATGATCTTAATATATATGTTATTCGTCATTTTGAATGTATATCTTACCCTCCCATGTGGTCTCCTCTTTAGCCTTGTGATGCAGATTGCCATGGGATGAGTTTGGATTTCTAGTCAAAGTTCTGGTGAAGTTAAATAGTGGTAGAGGAAGCGCCTTGGCCGGCATCATTTGTAAAGTACTATATATTGAATTTATGAAATGAATAAGTTAAACGTAGGAGTTGATTTAATGTATATTGGAAGGATTGAAAATGATTGATATATACCGATGGTAGAGAATGTTGGGAAAAGATACCCAGGTGTACACATATATATATATATTTATAGTACATCTTAGGCAATGCATGTATATGATGTAAGTGAAGGATTGGCATTGATTTATTAAATTTATGATGTATATATATATATAGGTATTTGCATGCCTGCCTAGCCTTTTCTCATATCGTCATATATGAGACTAGGCGTGTGCCCGGTATATATATTCTTCCGCTGTAAACTCTAGTATTTTTGTATACCATTATGGGCCAACTAATTAACGATCCAGTTATAGGTTATTTAAGTGTACGCTTCGGTTTTCTGTGATTCGAGTCTCGATGTAACACCGGTATTCTTTTAAAACGCAAAAAATTTACTCATATTTTCATTAACTATGACGATCATATCGAGATTCGAGTACAGTAAACCGGGGTGTTACACCACGCCCGTGTGCTTGTGTGGCACTCGCTCAAGCGAGTAGTGTTTTCGCTTGAGCGAGGGGGACCCCTGTTATCCCCAAATACTTGATCGCATTGTTTTCTTCCGCACTTTTATTAAATCCTGATCCCACACTACTTCTGGGATATTTTGGGTCAGACAAATCTAATTTAATAAATTTTAAAATGGTTGTCCTCCTTAACTTCAATCACACAGCATTACCCTGTTCTAATTTATTCCGCTGTTCTTAATTGGGGCATTTATTCTTGACTGCTCCTCTTGATCTACCTTCTCATATCTTCACATATGAGACAGGTCTCTGATGGTCCGGGGAAAATAAATAAATAAATAAATAAATAATTATGTATTCATATCATTTGCAATTATCTTGAATTAAATACACTAAATCGCGAAAAATTTACCCCTATTTTTGGGGTGTCACAAACATCAAGTTTCGAGAAGATCTCTTTAAGAATCACATCCCAGAAAGCCCATTAAGCTTTTAATCTTCTCCATCTTTTGGACTCACTAGCTAAGAGGAGTCAAAAGGATGGTTCTTCACATGTTTCACCTTTATTTTAGAGAATAGTTAGGCACACAACGTTGTTTTGGATCGGTTCTTATTCACCTTGTATTTTCGAAACTTGCGTTTCCAAACACCAAACTCTCATGAGGATTATGAACCGGTCAAGGAGGATGATGCATCGTGTGAACTCTTAACTGAAGATCTAGATGAATTACTCCTTGGACGGTCCTAAACATCAAGTTTTATGGAGATTTCTTCAAGAATCACATCAAGGATAATAGGATCACGGAAAGCCCATTAAGCTTTTAATCTTCTGTATCTTTTGGACTCACTAGCTAAGAGGAGTCAAAAGGATGGTTCTTCACTCATTTCACCTTTATTTTAGAGAATAATTAGGCACGCAACGTTGTTTTGGATCGGTTCTTGTTCACCTTGTGTTTTCAAAACTTGCGTTTCCAAACTTCAAAAACTCATCAGGATTATGAACCGGTCTAGAAGGATAATGCATCGTGGGAACTCTTAACTGAACATCTATATGAATTACTCCTTGGACGGTCCTAAACATCAAGTTTCGTGAAGATCTCTTCAAGAATCACATCAAGGATGATAGGATCCCGGAAAGCCCATTAAGCTTTTAATCTTTTCTATCTTTTGGACTCACTAGCTAAGAGGAGTCAAAAGCATGGTTCTTCAGTCGTGTCACGTTTATTTTAGAGAATAGTTAGGCACGCAACATTGTTTTGGATCAGTTCTTGTTCACTTTCTGTTTTCAAAACTTGCATTTCTAAACTTCAAAAACTCATGAGGATTATGAATCGGTCTAGAAGGATGATACATCATGGGAACTCTTAACTGAAGAACTACATGAATTACTCCTTGGACGGTCCTAAACATCAAGCTTCGTGAAGATCTCTTAAAGAATCATATCAAGGATGATAGGATCCTGGAAAGCCTAACAAGCTTTTAATCTTCTCTATCTTTTGGACTCACTAGCTAAGAGGAGTCAACATGATGGTTCTTCACTCGTTTCTGAAACACCCTTATTTTAATAAATAAATAAAACCCAAAAAAGGGAAAATTTTTCCTAAATTAAAACCACATAAATACCCAAAACCGAGCCACAAAGAGAATGGAAGGCAAGGAAAGAAAAGCCATTCGTAAAACAACCCAGCGGAAGACACCAAAGATGACCCAGAAGGAATCAGTAAAACACAACGGAAGCCCAACAACACTCAAGTGAGCCCAATAGAAACAGCGTCCACTCGCTCAAGCGAGATCCGACTCCGCTTGAGCGAGGCAGCCAAACTCGCTCGGGCGAGCACTCAATCGCTTGGGCGAAACCACTCAAAAGCCTTCCATCGAAACCACACTCGCTGGAGCAAATCCCATATTCGCTGAAGCAAGAAGCCACACTCGGCATTCGATCACTCGGTATCAAGACATCCATTCACTCGGAGTCAGGGGTTTCAATCGCTCGGAAATAACCCCAACACACATACTTCCCATAACTTAGTTCCTTATATTTTTATCCATAAGGCCACACAATAATCCACTCGTGAAATGAGGGTTATCCCACTCGGATTCCATAAACCCCTCACTCGGAATACTTCCCAATCAAACACCACTCGGTGTATTCCAACCACAATTCAATCGGGATTACCTTACACATTCATCACTCGGCATAATTACACTTCTCACACTCAGAGAATACTCAACCTCTTTTCTCCTTGGAAAGGATCCCAACAGTCAAGTTCCAATCGGGTTTACTCTAACCCCAAATCACTTGGAATATTCACCAAGTTAAGTCACTCGGACTTATCAATGCTTAACCACTTGGGATACAGGATCTTAATCACTCGAAATATGGAACCTTATTCACTCGAAGAATTCATTAAGTAAGTCCCACTCGGACTTGCTCAGATCGTAACCACTCAGAATAGATCATCTTATTCACTCGGATTATACATGTATCACACACTTAGAATATATTCCAATCTAACCCATTACAACAAATCTTCCCTCGGAAGAGATTCACTCGGATTTCCACTCGGGATATTCAAATCATTCCCCACTCGGGGTTTACCCATATTTTTCACTCAGTAATACTTAGGCCCATAATCACTCGGGAAATTCTCCCATCAAAGCCTGCACAGAATGGGTTCATCAAAGGGAATTTCTCTCAAAATCCATTTAAGTATTCTTCACTCGGAAAAGAAGGCCAAACACTATAGCCTCACTCGGAATCATTAACTTAACACTATTTCATCCATCAACACTTCACCAAGTAGTTTAACAACACTCCTCAATCAAAACCGTGTAAGTTACCCATATCACCACACCTATGTACATATAATATACACTCGGATATTTATTATTTTTACATCTTTCATTCACCAACACTTATTATTCGATACAAGTACATAACAACAATGTAAATCACATATATATAAATATATTCATGCACTCAGATTTCTATACATATGTATTCATATTCATTATACAACATTGTTATGAGCCGACCAAAGCTTTAATACATCAAAATACACTCGGTACACTACACTATGTACACAGCCTCATCATAAACACCCAACACTCGGGTTTAAGGCCATCACATCATTCCAATCCGACCTGCACATACTGAAAAATGGTGTAGGGGGTGAGCTTTACATATTAAATGACAGTTATTGACTCGGATTTATCACAGAGTCCTCAATTAAGCAAATTCATTAATTCAATAAACATAACACAGACTGCCATTTAAATATGAACATTCACAAACATCCTCCGATCGGTAAATCACCCATTTCACTCGGCTATAAGCACAACATCCTCAATAACAATATTTCAATTTATCCAATCGGATTTCACCCCAAATCTATCCCAACACTATATCAATAATATTCACACTCCAAGCCACGCTCAAGGAGTCTGCCTGAGCCCAGCTCAAAGGACTTAATCATATTCTCACATGTTTCATCTGATTACCGATCGGTATTAGGCGTCCAACGCATTCTAGTGGCGAATCGGATGCATACAGTCTCATTCACTCGGCGTCCAACGCCAATGCACGCGGTATTTCATCAAGCATCTCATTTCACGCTTAGTGCCCTAGGCACTGTCCCGAGTCCAACCCGAGGTCTTTCATCATATTCAACAATAGGACAACGTCCTCTTCACTCCGGGATATACCCTTTGTGGCACCCCGCAAGGTGATATATTCAACATGTATGCATTTATATTCAACTCATATTCATTTGATTGCCCACTCGGTATTTAGTGTTCAACATTATATGCACTCGGCATTTCCATAGCAATCAGATGACTCAACTTATATCACATCCACTCGGCAATCACCATGCCATTTTATATAAAATTCCACTCAGGAATCAACACTAGTAATCATCCCATGCCAATACATACAATATTTCACTCGGGAATCACATAACCCCACAAACAGATGCACTCGGCATTCATACTATAAACATCATGCATCCAATGTATTTAACATAACAATAAGAATCACATGTATCTCAAGCATTTATTCATCATCAACAAGCATCATACTTATTATGGACGAAAAATTAGACACCACACACATAATAAATATCATACATCTGGGCTACACTCAATCAACATACATCACAACAACACAACACATTACAGTGTATATTTTCACCCGGAAACCCATCCATAAACCATACATTTGAGATACAAAGCCCCCTTACCTGGAATGAAGTTCCAGCAGTCATTAGCCACTCGGCCCAACCACAGCAGCACTCTGCTTGGCATTCAAACCATAGGAGAGCCAAGCACAGCTTCCTCTGAAGCAGCTCAGCTACCAGGGCACTCCATGCCAAGCCTTCAAGCCATCAACACACCAAGCTCGGCATTCAACCCTGCTCACAGCCATGGAGAACCAACTCTGTCTCCACACGAGCAACATAGCCACCAAGGCTCAACCTAAAGCTGTCCTACACTCGAGCAGCACCGAGAGCTAGTCCTCACTAACAGTGGAGGACAACCAAACTTCCAAAGCACATCCATCCATGCCTTCTTCTTCGCAACAGCACTGCCTCACACAGTGGACCACTTCCACAACGAGGCACCCACACAGCTGCTACAGGCTCCCAACTGAGCCCCCAAATAGCCCCATCAACAAAGATGAAGAAGAGAAGAAGAAGGAGAAGAATCACCAGGGAAACAGGGAAGGAACCAACCTCCAAAACACAGCACCACGCTGTTTCCTCCACCACACTATTCCACTCGGCTCAACACAGTTCGTGAGTGGAAAAGAAGATAAAGGAGGCGAAGGACAGCAAGTAAGGAAGAAGAAGAAGAAGAAGCGTCTCCTCCCTTCTTCAGTACATACACCTAGAGAAAAAATAAAGAGAATGCCAGCGGAACATGCAACCGAAGGCTTATCGTCTCACTGCCCCCTCAGCCATCACGTCCCATCCTCATTTAATGCCATCACATCTGTAATTAATGAAGGGAAGAGAGAGAGAACCGGACCCTCACATGGTCCAAGGGCACCTATGTCCTTTCCCCATTATTATTATTATTATTATCATTTTTCAATAATTAATCTAATTAACCATTAAATTCCAATTAACCATTAACTAAACCAATCATAATCCTTAATCCTGAATTTAACCCTTAATTGGCAATTAATTAAAAATTAGGATGTTACAGTTTCACCTTTATTTTAGAGAATAGTTAGGCACACAGTTTTGTATTTTGGAAACTTGTGTTTCCAAATTTAAAAACTCATGAGGATTATGAACCGGTCTAGTAGGATGATGCATCGTGGGAACTCTTAACTGAAGATCTAGATGAAGTACTCCGTGGAGGCTCCCAAACATCAAGTTTTGGGAAGATCTCTTCAACAATCACATCAAGGATGATAGGATCCAGGAAAGCCCATTAAGCTTTTAATCTTCTCGATCTTTTTGACTCACTAGATTAGAGGAGTCAAAAGGATGGTTCTTCACTCGTTTCACCTTTATTTTAGAGAATAGTTAGGCACGCAGTGTTGTTTTGGATTGGTTCTTATTCACCTTGTATTTTTGAAACTTGCGTTTCCAAACATCAAAAACTCATGAGGATTGTGAACCGGTCAAGGAGGTTGATGCATCGTGTGAAATCTTAACTGAAGATCTAGATGAATTACTCCTTGGACGGTCCTAAACATCAAGTTTTGTGAAGATCTCTTCAAGAATCATATCAAGGATGATAGTATCTCGGAAAGCCCTTTAAGCTTTTAATCTTCTCTATCTTTTGGACTCACTAGCTAAGAGGAGTCAAAAGGATGGTTCTTCACTCATTTCACCTTTATTTTAGAGAATAATTAGGCACGCAATGTTGTTTTGGATCGGTTCTTGTTCACCTTGTGTTTTCAAAACTTGCGTTTCCAAACTTCAAAAACTTATCAGGATTATGAACCGATCTAGAAGGATAATGGATCGTGGGAACTCTTAACTGAATATCTAGGTGAATTACTCCTTGGACGGTCCCAACCATCAAGTTTCGTGAAGATCTCTTCAAGAATCACATCAAGGATGATAGGATCCCAGAAGGCCCATTAAGCTTTTAATCTTCTCTATCTTTTGGACTCACTAGCTAAGAGGAGTCAAAAGGATGGTACTTCACTCATGTCATGTTTATTTTAGAGAATAGTTAGGCACGCAACATTGTCTTGGATTGGTTCTTGTTCACCCTGTGTTTTCAAAACTTGCATTTCTAAACTTTAAAAACTCATGAGGATTATGAATCGGTCTAGAAGGATGATACATCATGGGAACTCTTAACTGAAGAACTACATGAATTACTCCTTGGACGGTCCTCAACATCAAGTTTCGTGAAGATCTCTTAAAGAATCATATCAAGGATGTTAGGATCCTGGAAAGCCCAACAAGCTTTGAATCTTCTCTATATTTTGGACTCAGTAGCTAAGAGGAGTCGAAATGATGGTTCTTCACTTCTTTCACCTTTATTTTAGAGAATAGGTAAGCATGTGACTTTGTTTATGATCAGTTCTTGTTCACCTTGTATTTTCGAAACTTGCGTCTCCAAACTCCAAAAACTCATGAGGATTATGAACCGGTCTAGTAGGATAATGCATTGTGGGAACTCATAACTGAAGATCTAGATGAATTACTCCTTGGACGGTCCTAAACATCAAGTTTCGGGAAGATCTCTTCAAGAATCATATCAAGGATGATAGGATCCCAGAAAGCCCATTAAGCTTTTAATCTTCTCCATCTTTTGGACTTACTAGCTAAGAGGTGTCAAAAGGATGGTTCTTCACTTCTTTCACCTTTATTTTAGAGAATAGTTAGGCACGCAACGTTGTTTTGGATCGGTTCTTGTTCACCTTGTATTTTTGAAACTTGTATTTCCAAACATCAAAAACTCATGAGGATTATTTATCGGTCAAGGAGGATGATGCATCGTGTGAACTCTTAACTGAAGATCTAGATGAATTACTCCTTGGACGGTCCTAACCATCAAGTTTTGTAAAGATCTCTTCAAAACATCAAGGATGATAGGATCACAGAAAGCCCATTAAGCTTTTAATCTTCTCTATCTTTTGGACTCACTATGGTTCTTCACTCATTTCACCTTTATTTTAGAGATTAATTAGGCACGCAACGTTATTTTGGATCGGTTCTTGTTCACCTTGTGTTTTCAAAACTTGCGTTTCTAAACTTCAAAAACTCATCAGGATTATGAACCAGTCTAGAAGGATAATGCATCGTGGGAACTCTTAACTGAACATCTATATGATTTACTCCTTGGACGGTCCTAAACATCAAGTTTCGTGAAGATCTCTTCAAGAATCACATCAAGGATGATAGGATCCCGAAAAGCCCATTAAGCTTTTAATCTTTTCTATCTTTTGGACTCACTAGCTAAGAGGAGTCAAAAGCATGGTTCTTCACTCGTGTCACGTTTATTTTAGAGAATAGTTAGGCACGCAACATTGTTTTGGATCAGTTCTTGTTCACCTTGTGTTTTCAAAACTTCCATTTCTAAACATCAAAAACTCATGAGGATTATGAATCGGTCTAGAAGGATGATACATCATGGGAACTCTTAACTGAAGAACTACATGAATTACTCCTTGGACGGTCCTAAACATCAAGCTTCGTGAAGATCTCTTAAAGAATCATATCAAGGATGATAGGATCCTGGAAAGCCCAACAAGGTTTTAATCTTCTCTATCTTTTGGACTCACTAGCTAAGAGGAGTCAACATGATGGTTCTTCACTCGGTTCACCTTTATTTTAGAGAATAGTTAGGCACACAGTTTTATATTTTGGAAACTTACGTTTCCAAATTTAAAAACTCATGAGGATTATGAACCGGTCTAGTAGGATGACGCATCGTGGGAACTCTTAACTGAAGATCTAGATAAAGTACTCCGTGGAGGCTCCTAAACATCAAGTTTCAGGAAGATCTCTTCAACAACCACATTAAGGATGCTAGGATCCCGGAAAGCCCATTAAGCTTTTAATCTTCTCGATCTTTTTGACTCACTAGATTAGAGGAGTCAAAAGGATGGTTCTTCACTCGTTTCACCTTTATTTTAGAGAATAGTTAGGCACGCAGTGTTGTTTTGGATTGGTTCTTGTTCACCTTGTATTTTTGAAACTTGCGTTTCCAAACATCAAAAACTCATGAGGATTGTGAACCGGTCAAGGAGGTTGATGCATCGTGTGAAATCTTAACTAAAGATCTAGATGAATTACTCCTTGGACGGTCCTAAACATCAAGTTTTGTGAAGATCTCTTCAAGAATCATATCAAGGATGATAGGATCCCGGAAAGCCCTTTAAGCTTTTAATCTTCTCTATCTTTGGACTCACTAGCTAAGAGGAGTCAAAAGGATGGTTCTTCACTCATTTCACCTTTATTTTAGAGAA
This sequence comes from Clitoria ternatea, assembly GCA_037962975.1. Taxonomy (NCBI): domain Eukaryota; kingdom Viridiplantae; phylum Streptophyta; class Magnoliopsida; order Fabales; family Fabaceae; genus Clitoria; species Clitoria ternatea. Next base: position 185,980,789 of record CM075672.1, read on the forward strand.
TAATTAGGCACGCAACGTTGTTTTGGATCGGTTCTTGTTCACCTTGTGTTTTTGAAACTTGTATTTCCAAACTTTAAAAACTCATGAGGATTATCAATCGGTCTAGAAGGATGATGCATCATGGGAACTCTTAACTGAAGGTCTAGATGAATTACTCCTTGGATGGTCCTAAAGATCAAGTTTCATGAATGTAACATCCCCATTTCTTAAATTAAATACCGGATGAGTTTAGTTAATAAATTTAGGGCTAATTACAGATTAAGAACTAATGGAAAAATCAATGTTAGTGGCCAGGTTGAATTTACGCATGTGCCCCCAGGTGTATAAAGAGGTTCAGCTTCCTCTCTACCCATTCATTTGCATGAAATGTTAGGAACGATTGAGAGAGTGAGAGTTGGAAGTTCTCCTCGAGGAAGACAAAAACGTTGTTCTGTTCCTTCGTCTCTTCTTCTTCTTCTTCCTTCGTCGAGCATGAAAGTGAAGAAGTTAAGTTGAGAGCTTCTCCTTCGATGACTTAGGGACGACACTCTGTTCCTTCCCTGTTCTTTCATTTCCCTTCGTCGACTTCTCTCTTTCTCCCTCTCCTTTGCTTGAAGCTACCTGAGTCTTAGTGGAGATCTGCACTACGAAGTGCTTCGGGGAGGTTGGAGCATTCACCAGCGTTGTGATGGAATTGCTCAAGAAAGCGAGCAGAGAACTGGGTGTCTCAGAAGCTTGGAAATCCCCATTGGACCGAGTGGAAGATTAATGTGGTGCCCTGAGGGCTTGGGTCTCCCCGCTGATCTTGCATGCAGAGCTGTTTAAGAGTGGCAGTGGCTCGGAGTTCCTCCAAAGCCAAGTGTAATGGTGGATGACTGATGCAGGGTCGTTCTATTGAGAACGAGTGAATGGGCTGGGCGGAGCAACCGATTGGAGCTGCAAGCCCTTGGAGCCTTTTGAATCTTCATTCCAGGTAAGGGGCGTTTTACATGTCAAATGCATGGTTTATGGACGGGTTCTGAGTGTTTTGCTTAAGGTGTTGTGTTATGTGTGAAATGTGTTGATTGATGTGTTGTAATTGAGTAATAGTGCATGCAACTCCCGGATTTGTGATATCTGTGAACTGTTTGGTGTTGTGTGATTCTGTCCATGAGTGCATGTTAATATTTCTGAGAATGCTAACTGAATGCATGTAAACATGAGTGTCACTATGATTGCTGAATACATGAGATGTGAGTTGATACGTTGATTTCATTAAGAATGACGAGTGGGTGTACTGTAATATTGTTACCTTGATTTGCTTGTTATGAGTTACTATGATAAAACGCATGTGAATGCTGTGATGGAACTGTGGATTTTTGAGTAAATCTAAATGCCGTGCTGAATCGGTTGTGATCTTTTAATGGCTGCGTGAGACGTACTTGATAAGCTTGGATGCTTGTTGTGAAATTGCATGAAGTTGCATATATGAGGAAAGGGTGACCCGTGGAAGGTTAGGAGCCCTATGAGATGATTTGCAGCTACAGATTCCTGGCTAGATTCGTGAGGGCCCGTGGTAGCCGAGGAAGGTAAAGTTAAGTCTCGAGACGTCTTTGGAAGACCGGTACCACGTGGGAAGGGCTAATGGATGAGAGGTCGGGAAGGAATCTGTAACTGAAATCACCGTTTAAGTCGGATCCGCATACATGTATGTAGGAGCATTGTTATCAATAATAACATGATTAACTTGATTTTGAATGAAATGAATGAATTCCGATTGAATGAATGGGTGCTCACTAAAACTGTTGCTGAGTGTAAGGTGTTCGTATGTTGTGTGCATTTATACATTTGTGAGTAGCATGAGTATTCTAGCCACGAATGAGTTGTATGACTTCTGAATAGCCGATGCCGAGTGTATATTAATGTTGATTGTGAATTATACTGTATTGTATTATTGAGAATGTATGAGCTAACCCGAGTCAATAGCTGTCATTTTATATGTAAAAGCCCACCCCTACTGTGGTTATATTTTCAGCATATGCAGGACTGTATAGTGAATGACGAGAAGGCATTGGACCCGAGTGAAGGGTGCCTTTACTTTTGCTGTGTACATAATGTAATGTACCGAGTGTACATGGATACGTTTAAGCCTTGGTCGGCTCTCCTGTAAATTATTATTGAATATATATATATATATATATATATATATATTTACTTGTTATATGAGTTAACAGTCGGGTTGTGAACAAGAGTCAATACATATATGCTTGAATGTTACAATGCTATGTTGATACTGGATTGACTAAGAAAGGTGCCGAAGGTATAATGCTGAGTCTATAGATTTCGAGTGGATTAAAGTGGTGAGAGCCTGTTTCAGATAGTGAAGGCTTAGAATCATTCCGAGTGATGCTTAGCGAGTGAGTGTTTCCGAGTGTTGAAGGTTTAAAACGGTTCTGTGAGAAACTCATTTCGATTTGATAAAGTTTTCCAATTGATGAGAAACTAGAGCAATTCCGAGTGAATAAGATTATAAATATATCCGAGTGGATAAAAGGGGTATGTAAGTCGGAGTAAGACATAGTGAATTCCTCCGAGAACTGGAAGGCTAGAGTATCCCGAGGAAGACTTAGTTAGAGAGATCCTTTCCGAGGAGTGAAGAGTTAATGTGTTCCCGAAGCGAGGAAGAATAAGTATACCGAGTAAAAAATGTGTGATACGTTCCGAGTAGATCCATTGTGATGTAATTCCGAGTAGCGTATAACTGGGGAAATAATCTGGGTGAAGGGGACTTTACTGATACCGAGTGAGAAAGAGTTCTGGATCCCAAGTGATAGGATTAAGGGAGTCATTTCCCAAGTGGTTTATACTTGTGACCTACATGAATGAAATAAGGAGCTGTGTAAATTCCCGAGTGAGGTATGAGTGTGATGATTTACCGAGTGAACCTATGTCCCAAATCTGAGTGAGGAATTACCTTGTACCTGTGTTCGCTCTAACGAATAAGAGATTCGCTCCAGCGGGTGTGGAATGGACGGAAGGCTTTTGGGTCCTTTCACTTAAGCGATTGGCTGTCTGCCCAAGCGAGTTGGGCTGTCTTGCTCAAGCGTGCTGGATCTCGCTTGAGCGAGTAGACGTTGTTTTGAGGCTCGCTTATGCGCTATGTTTTCCGCTGAGCTGTTTGTGATGGGTTTTAATTTTCCCTTGCCTTCCTTTCCTTTCTTTTGTGCCGGTTGCCTTGAGGTTTATTGTGGGGAAAAATTTTCCCTTGTTTCGGATTTATTTTAATTATGGATGTTTCATTTTGGTATCAGAGCAGACCTAAAAGGTCCATGGCCAAGGTATGCCTACTGTGTGTGGGCGGTTGAGTGCATTTTGACCGATTGTCATAATTGTTTATGATCTTCTATTGGATATTATACATGTTTAACCATGATTTGTGTGATATATGTTTATGTGTTGTTGGGGACAGTGGTGAAAGGTACTACTGTTGTGATGCTGATTTGGGGGATAGAAGACTTGATGCTACCCTGACCCGATTGTTTATGAAATGCTTAGAAGTTATTTTAAGCATGGGATTGGTCAGAAAGAAAATAGAATAATATATGTTGGGACCCTTGTACAGGTGGAGGTCGGATCAATTGGTTAGGACTCTTTGGTGCGCTACGCCAATGGTTCATGGCCAAGTCATGCTTGTTGAATGGATTAGAACTCCTATGTTCAAGTTGATTAAGTGAATGATATATGACGTGTGTGGTTTATGGCATAAGTAATTTATTGCTGTAACACCCTTATTTTTAATAATTAATTAACCCGAGCACAGAAAGATTTTTCATAAAAATCACCACTGGTCAGTTGGCATAGAAGAGAAGAGGAAGGCAAGGGAAAGTTAAGGAACACACACATGTATGGCTACCTGTGGAAGGAATGGAATATGAACCAACTCCGCCCAGTTCAGCGAAGCATGTCAACGCCTGGGCGGATTCCACCACAACGTCCATTCGCTCAAGCGGGGTCCAACACTGCCGAGCGAGACATGATAATACAACAACGGAAGAGAGAGGTGTTTAGGCGGAGTTCCACATTAACATCTACTCACTTCAGCATGATCCCACACGCTTGGGCGAACCATCCTAGTCGCTCGGGCGAGGTATGACTCCGCCTAAGCGAGACCAACACAAGCCTTTCCTAAACCGCACTCGCTGAAGCGAGTACCTTGCTTACTGGAGCAAGGAGCCACACTCGGCTAAGTAGACGTTCAGACCCAGAGTCATCCTTCACTCATTCACTCGGAAAATGACAGCTAACTCACTCGGACTATAAATATCTTACGCTCGGATTCCATTCCATTCTAACCCGCTACACTAACTTCTTTCTCAGGAGAGGATCGCTCAGGGTTTTCACTCGGGAATACGAACTCTTCCTCACTCGGGATTTATTTATGATTTTCGCTCGAAGTCACATAACATGTTCACTCGGAAAAGCCACCCAGAAATCTTCACTCAGAACCACTAACTTAACATAATTTCACTCCTCATCGGCCCTCGAGTCATTTAGCAACACTTCCCAGTCGGAAAACGCATCGAATCAGTACGAAGCACATACATGATCACAGAAATACAAATCTGCTAACAAATCCAGTCTACCGACCCATAGACATGTAACCACACAGTCGGAATACCCATTATATTGATATTATGCATTTACCAATACTGACGAATACCATACAAGTGACACCATGACTATTCAATCTTTAAAAGTGAATATATTTAATTGTCATTTTACATAAGAGCCGGCCAAGGCTACACGGACAAACATAATAATGCAATACAAGTGCTCAACCGTCGGAGTACACCACACTCAGACTTGAAACCCTATCATCATTTTCGAGTACGACCTGCACACTGAAAAATGGTGTAGGGGTGAGCATCTTAGATATTAAATGATAGATACCGACTCAGGCTGTCCCACAATCATATAGCAAAATACATATCCACGCAATTAGACATAGCAACGAGTATCGTCAAGCATTATCAATCAACTAAGACACACATGGAACACTTACCGATCGGAATTCGTCAGTCGCCACTCGGCCAGGTGCACATACACAGCCAATAACATTAGTAAAACAGCAATCAACAACATGATATTACCAACGAATCAGAACGCACGTATTCAACACTTTCTAGTCGGAATCTAACAGTTCTCACTCGGCTATACACGCATGACATTTCAATGACATTAACACATATTCATGGAGCAAACTTCAATTAGCATCAGTCGCGTATACACACAGAATACTCTCTCGGTTATATCCATTCATCATCTCCTTAACATCATCACACGCATAGTCAAATTTCAGTCAGCATCAGCAATACATATATATACAGAGCATTTCACTCGGATATACACATTCATCCTTTCATTAACACTATCACATGCATCATCAATTCCAAACAATATCAATCAGTCAATACACATAGAGTATTTCACTCGGTTATAAACATACATCATCTCACTAACACCTTCGCATGCATAACCAATTCCAAACATTGTCAATAGTTAATAAGCACATATTATTTCACTCAGTTCCGCATTCGTGTGTATCGGTTTAGATGTTGCAACATAGGCTCTCAGCCTTTTTATACATAGCTCTCAGCTATCAAATCAGCTCCCAGCTGCTTGGCCATTTTACAGGTACCCAACCGTTTGCCCACAGGTGACACCAGCGCTCTCAGCGCCAACGGAGGTGTTCACAGGCAGCCCGAGTCCCACTCAAGGGCTAACTTGAGTCCCACTCAAGGATTTCATAGCGTCCCACGCTTTAAAAATCGATGGTAGTGTCCCACACTACGTGCTCTCAGCACAAACACATCCCATGCGCCACACGCGGATTCATCACACACAAGAGTTCATATACACAGCCATACATGCATCTCATGCAATCGGCATCATACATCATCAGCATTCAAACGGCACATGCATCTCATGCAATCAATGCTGGACATTAACAGTACTCAACAACACATGCATCTCATGCAGTCGGTGTTACACATTCTCAGAACTCAATAGCATATGCATCTCATGTAATCAGTGCTAGGCATTAACAGTATTCCACAACACATGCATCTCATGCAGTCGGCATTATACATCATCAGCATTCAACAATACACGCATCTCACGTGACTGGTATAACACATCAATAGGACTCAAACAACATACATGCAATCGGCATTAAGCAATGTCAGGACGCAGACAACACATGCAATCGGTATGGTACATTATCAAATTCACTGAGTCATATTCTATCACATGCAGTCAGCATTCTAATCTCATAGCAACTTGCAGGTCATATAAAACACACGGTAATCATCAACATCACTACAACACACTCTTTTCATACAATCGTTCAACACTCACAGGCCATCATCATGCAACACTCATCTTTCACTCGTCATGCAACTGGGCAGTACACACTCGCATGCAACACAACACACAATCAGAACACGGAAATAACAAGCATCTACACTCGGAACCTGTTCATAACCCATGCATTTAAGATAGAAGATACCCCCCTACCTGGACTGAAGCTTTCAGTCGGTCACCACGACGTTCAGTTCCAGAGGAACACTGAATCACTCTTAGTATATCTGCATGCAAGAGCAGGGGAGGCCCAAGACGTCCAGCTCTCGGCTCGCTCCCTGGAATGGTTCCATCACAACGCTGTGAACACTCCGACCCCCTTGAAGCTCCTTACAGTGCAGATCTCCACTAGGACTTGGCAGCTTCGAGCAAGGAGAGGAAGAAGGAGGGAAGCCGACAAAGGAATGAAGGAACAAGGAAGGAGTCGTGTTGCATGCAGAGGGAATGCACACCCTCATCCTCACGGGTTCGTCGAGTAAGGGAGGAGGACCCCAATCCTCAGCCACCATTGCTGCGAGCTCACGGAAACAGAGCGCAGAGGAGGAAGAAGAAGATCGAAGAGGAAAGAAGAAGAAGAAGAAGAAGAAGAAGAAGAAGAAGAAGAAGAAGAAGAAGAAGAAGAAGAAAGAACGGGGGAAGAGGAGTCTGCAGGGAAGAATAGATGATAGTGTACCCATATATGCATGTACAAAAAGAATGAAGAGTGGGGTGGGAAAGCGTGCACAGCAGCAGCCCCCCACACGCGTCACACACACCATCACATCCAATCAGTCATTGACAGCTAATCACCATTAATCAACCTTTCTTTTCTTAACTTAAATTAATTAAACCAATTATAATTAATAAATAATTCTCCCCACACTTATCGATTTATTATTTTAACGATTTATTTTCATTTGGCAACTAGTTATTAAATTGGGATGTTACAATTGCAGTTTCCTAAGTTGGAAATCTGGGTATGTGATAGATGGTTAAATATAAAGCTTGATGCATGTTGATTCGGGTAGTGTCTCAGTTTCTGATGTGTGAAAACCGAGTGAATGATTGGTTGATGTTGGACCACTAGGCATGGTGACCTAGATTGATTGGACACGATCATGTATGAACAGATACTATTGAGATGGGTACCTGAGAGATTAGAAAACTGGGTGAGAATTTGGTGTAATTGGATACCTGAGAATTTGGATTGGACTCATCCTTGTGGTTGAAAACCGAGTAAATACTTGATTGAATTATGACCCATAAGGTGTGGAAACCCCGATTGGATTTAGTATGACCTTATACTGTCAGACTTGTGGACTAGAACCTATGGTGGTTTCGACTCGGAGATAATTGGATGTTATGGGAATGCCCGCGATGGGTACTTAATGACCCCTAGAAATTCCGATCCTGATAATTTGATTAACCCTATGAATTGTTGAGCCGAGTAAGAGAATTGTATGGTAACCCCTTGAGGATTGAATAGTTATATGGTGAAGTACAAATAACGAATGATACCTGATGGATAAAGAAATGGTAGTGTTGAATTCTGGGTGCATTTGGGTATTGAGTAGGGTAATGATAGAACCCGTGTGATGATGCTGATTGCACATCCAATAGGTGGATTGTACTTATGATCAGTGAAGAGAGTTCACTGAGGCAAAAACTTGTTATTTAATCAGAAATTATATGGTAACCTCGAGATGTATACTCAAGTAGGTTTAATGAATTGTTTAGGCTTCAATTGATTGATGAGTGATGACATGATGGAATAATGGACTGTCAGACTATAGCTTTATGAGGATGAGATTCAGTGACGAGGTGTGTACCCCGTGTGAGTCAGAAATCTATTGCTATGATACAGTTTTACAGTAATGGTAATTGATAACTTATGACTGTTGTTGTGTGATGTATGTAACATCCTAAGTTCAATTTGAGAATAAACCGAGAGCAGGAAAATTTTTCCAAAATTCAAAGGGGATTCAAGGGCAAGATGAGCAGTGGAGTGTTAAGGAGAGTAGAATTAGGACAAGAAGAAAGGGAAAGGAATGCAAGCCATCCACAAGGCAACAGCGGAAGATGTAGGGCATGGGCGAACCCAATAGCGTCTACTCGCTCAGGCGAGATTCAATATCGCTCGAGCAAGACAACCCAACACGCTTGGGTGAGGCACGCATAGCTTAAGCGGAACCAACAGAGACCTTCCTTACGCTCACACTCGCTGGAGCGAACACTTAGTCACTGAGGCGAGCAACTCCACTCGGATTTTCCCTCGCTCGGATTTTAAAGTCTAAGTCCACTCAAAAAGCCTTACTTTCGAATCATTCGGGTTAACCCTTACACGTACAAGTTTCATTCAGAAGTTTACCTCGTATTCCTTAACTTCATTCACTCGAGTCACAGATATTGACCACTTGGGAAATGATTCTCCTAGCCATTCCACTAGGATTCTATAAGGACTCATCACTCGAAATATCTTTCCCGGTCTTTTACCACTCGAGGTTATTTCACTCGTTTTTCATTCGGCATACGTAATCTTTCTCACTGAAGTTATCCTACTAAGTCAAGACTCACTCACGGATCTTCTAGCTTCCAATAAGTTTACTACTATGGGTCTCACTCAGAATCTTATAGATCACTCTTCTGATGGAAAACACTCACTCAGAAGGTTCTCACTCGGAAATATTTAATTATTCTCCACTCGAGGGAATCCTAACGGGTTATCATTCTGAAGGTGTTCAGATCAATTCTCACTCGGGATAAGGTCACTATCCCGCTTCCCACAACCATAACTTAGCTCCATTTTTACTTAGAGTCATACCAACCTCACACGCTCGGAAAATGCGTACATATATATCACTCGGACCTTTACACACACAGCATAGAATAAACATACAGTAGGATATGGATAGGAATGTATATGAATATTTACAGGCACATTGTCATACTCTCAACCCGAGAGAGTTCAAATTCTGACATAAAAAGACAAGGACCAAAATATGAGCCGGCCAAGGCTTAACAAACCCTTATACACAGTATATACATATACACGCATATCCCTATAGTGCACAAGCACCTCACTCGGCATGCAGCTCCTCCTTCATTCATCATTCCGAGAGACATTCACTGTAAAATATAGCCACAGTAGGGGTGAGCTTTTACATATAAAATGACAGTTAGTGACTCAGCTTCAGCATCAGTACACGCACTCATGTTCACTCGGGTTGCATTCAATTTAAATTTAAGCCATGCAGATTATGATATTTTCAATGACATACACTTACATACATATTACGTGAAGTTCATTTTCATTCATATTCAAAATTCATTCGTATCACTCCGAGTTATACCATCGTACTATCCTAATCAATATTGCATCTACATGCATGCCTGCGGATCCGACTTAGGCAGTGATTTTCAGTTACAGGTTCCCTTACTGGCCTCTCATCCATTAGCCCTTCCCGCGTGGTACCGGCCTCCCATTGACGTCTCGAGACTTAACTCTAGCTCCCTCGGCTACCACGAGCTCACACAGGATCTAGCCAAGGGTCTGTAGCTGAAGATCATTTCTTTGGGGTTCCTGACCTTCCACGGGTCACCCCGTTCCTGTACATGCAGCCTATGTGCTCTAACAACGAGCATCCTCGATTATCCGACACATTCCTCGTAACCATTAGAGTCATAACCGATCCAACACAGTTCCTACATTCACTCGTCAATCGTACCAGCATACACAGCAATCAAACAGTTTATGTTTATAACATCCCAGATGAAATTAACCAATAGCCACACATGCATATCCTCTTGGTATTAACAATAATAGGAACATGCATCACACGCGTTTATGTGTAAATGACTATCAGAACTCAGCACAACAACCCTGAATACATGCATATAAATGTATAACTATTAACAGGACTCTACTATCACACATATGGTATCTAAGGATTAACAATCATGCATTGCACACAGTCATTATAGACACATTTGCACACACGTAAGGCAATACATTCATCCGGTACCATCCATAAACCATGCATTTGACATGCAAGCGCCCCCTACCTACTGAAGGGACTCGAGAAGCTCTTCTATTTTTCGACGTTTAGTCTGATGCTCTGTTTGCCTCGTTCAGTCCTCCCTCGCACAGTTGTACTCTGCAATCGGCTTGGGGATAGGAAGCTATTGTTCTTCCGCTTTGATGATCGTCCTTCACCAATAGAAGGAGACTCTGAATCTTCTGCAGCACCGTCGTCGTGGGTTTCCAGAAACAGAGAACAAAGAACAAGGGAGAAGAAGAAGAGTGAAGAAGAAGAAGAAAAGAGAGAACGAAGAGAAGAGGAGTAGCGGAGAGGAAGTCTGAAGGGAATGCATAACAACAGTGACCCTGGACATGTATATATGCGTACGAAGAGAAGAAGAGTGGGGTGGGAGTTCATGAACGTCAGTCCATTCACGCCACACCCACCAATCACAAGCAGCCAGCTATTAACAATCAATCACAATTAATCAGCCATTATTTTCTTAAGTTAAATTAATTAAGTTAATTATAATTAACAAGTAATTTTCCACTTTGCAATTATTATTCTAATGGCTTAATTTCATTCGGTAATTAATTTTTAAATTGGGATGTTACAGTTCTCCCCCTTTCAAAAGAATTTCGTCCTCGAAATTCAATCGGTAACTCACCTTGATTAAACAACTCGGGGTACTGTTGCCTCATGGCATCCTCGCGTTCCTAGGTATATGAGGTATACCCGTCTTGCTGCCACTCAACTTTAACCAGTTGTACATCCTTGCTCCTCAGATGCTTTACCGATCGGTCCACGATTCTAGTTGGTACAGTCACAGTGGTCAGGTCCTCCTTGATCTCCACTCCATCATCCGGCATTGTGTGAGTGGGATCGGGTAGATACTTCCTTAGTTGAGACACATGAAACACGTTATGCAATCGGGATAGGTGAGTCGGTAACACTATTCGGTATGCCATGGAACCGATCTGCTCTAATACTTCGTAAGGTCCAATATATCGTGGGTTCAACCTCCCACTTTTCAAGGCTCGCCCGACTCCTTTACTCGGTGAAGTCTTTAGAAACACCCTATCTCCGACTAAAAACTCCAGTGGTTTAGTTCGTTTATCTTGGTAGCTTTTCTGCCTACCCTGAGACGCCTTCATCTTTTCCCTTATTACTTAGATTTGTTCTAAGGTTTGTTTCACAATTTCCGGCCCCAATAGTAAACTTTCACCCGTTTCCGACCAACAGAGTGGGGTTCGGCATTTTCGACCATACAGTGCTTCATAGGGTGCCATACCAATACTGCTGTGGTGGCTATTATTGTATGTAAATTCAATCAGGGAAAGGTACTATTCCCAACATCCACCATGTTCCAACACGCACGCCCTCAGTAAGTCCTCCAAACTTTATATCGTTTGCTCGGATTATCCATCCGATTAGGGGTGGTAGGCAGAACTTAGCCAAAGTTTCGTGCCCAATTCCTAGTGCAGGCTGGTCCAAAACCGGGACGTGAATCTAGGATCCCTATCCGACACAATAGAAGTCGACACACCATGTAGTCGGACAATTTCATGAACATAAATCTGAGCTAACTTATGTAATGGGTATCTCATGTTTACTGGTAGGAAGTATGCACTTTTCGTCAATTGGTCAACAATGACCCAAATCACATCGTAACCTGCTCGGGTTTTTGGCAATCCCATGACAAAGTCCATGGCGATTGAGTCCCATTTCCACACGGGGATCTCCAGGGGCTGCAATGCATCATACGGCTTCTGGTGCTCGACTTTCGATTTCTGACAGGTAATACACCGAGCCACATATTCCGCCATATTTCTCTTTAATCCGGGCCACCAGAATTGTAGTCTTAGATCATGGTACATCTCCGTGGTACCCGGGTGAATACTCAGCAGGCTCTTGTGGGCTTCATCAAGCACCATCCTCCTTAATTCACCTTTACCCGGCACATATATCCTATTCTTCACTCGGAAAATTCCATCCGGTCCCTCGGTCAGAGGCAAGTCCTTACCCTTGGCCTGAGTCGCCTTCATCTCAGCCAAGTAGGGATCTGACTTCTGCTGCTCGAACACCAATTTTAAGAACTCATTGGCAATCTTTAATGTACCGAGCGTTATCTTCCGAGACGAAGGAACGTCAACATACAAATTCATGTCTCGGAATTGTTCCAATAACTCCACCTCCTTCACCATCATCACTGCTATATGGAAGGATTTCCGACTCAACACGTCGGCAACAATGTTCGCCTTACCTGGATGATACTTCAGCTCGAAGTCATAATCCTTTAAAAATTCCATCCATCTCCTCTGCCTCATGTTCAGCTCTTTCTAGTCGAATAAATATTTGAGGCTTTTATGGTCGCTGTACACTTCGAATTTAGAACCGTACAAGTAATGCCTCCATATCTTCAATGCAAAGACCACAACTGCCAATTCCAAGTCATGGGTCGGGTAATGCTATTCGTGAGGCCTCAATTGCCGAGAGGCATAAACTATCACTCGGTCTTTCTGCATTAGCACGCACTCCAGGCCGAGTCCCGACGCATCACAATAAACCACAAAGCTTTCCTGCAAGTTTGGCAATGCCAACACTGGAGCGGTTGTCAACTTGTCTTTTAACTCTCAGAAACTGCTCTCGCACTCGGAACTCCACATGAAAGGGACATTTTTCCGAGTCAATTTAGTCAGTGGCAAAGCGAGTTTAGAAAAACCTTCAATAAACCTTTTATAGTAGCCAGCTAGGCCCATAAAGCTTCTTATCTCCAAGACTGACCTGGGTCTCTCCCATGCCATTATAGCTGCCACCTTTGATGGGTCTACCGAAACGCCTTCCATGGAAATTACATGTCCGAGGAAGTGGATCTTATCCATCCAGAAATCGCACTTTGAAAGTTTTACAAACAATTGCTTCTCCTTCAATACTTGAAGTACCGCTCGGAGGTGTTCCTCATGCTCTTTAGGGGTCTTAGAATAGATTAAGATGTCATCAATAAAAACTAAGTCTTCTCCACTCGGAAGAGAAGCCCCAACACTATAGTCTCACTCGGAATCATCAACTTAACACTATTTCACCCATCAACCATCCTCAAATAATTCAACAACACTTCACAATCAATACAGCGTACGTTACCAATATAACCACACACACACACACACATATATATATATAAACATACATTCGGATACTCATCATCCTAACATTATTCATTCACCAACACTTATTATTCGATGCAATTAACACCATACCCATGTAAAGTATTTATATATATGTATACATGTACTTGTCTACAACTCTGATAGGCACTGCTCATAAACAAAGATATTAAATTATCATATTACATGAGAGCCGGCCAAGGCTACACTGACTAAACATAATAAATACAATATAAGCACTCTACAGTCGGAGTGCATCTCACTCAGACTTGAGGCCTTATCACTACTTCCGAGTCCGACCTGCACATACTAAAAAATGGTGTAGGGGTGAGCTTTTACATATAAAATGACAGTTATTGACTCGGATTATACTTCAATCCTCAATTATACAATTTACATGGCTTAATCCACAATAATATACATACACTGCCAAATAATATAAAAGTCACACAACGTTACCCAGTCGGAATTTGCAAATTAACATACAGTCTCAATCATAACATCACATTGCACTCAGCAACAGCATCAATACATACATATTCATTCAGTCGGAATTTACTCAAATCATTCAAATCCATGCAAATCATGTTAGTCTCAATAACAATGCTCTTACACACATGCATGCGGATTCGACTTAAACAGTGATTTCAGTTGCAGATTCCTTCCCGGCCCCTCGTCCACTAGCCCTTTCCATGTGGTACCGGTCACCTCGTGACGTCTCGAGACTCAGCTCTAGCTCCGTCAGCTACCACGGGTCCTCATGGAACTAGCCAGGAATCTGGAAGTCATCTCAAAGGGTCCCTGACCTTCCACGGGTCACTCTTTTCTCATATATGCAATTCCCATGCAATTTCACAACAAGCATCCAAGCTTACCAAGTGCGTCTCACGCAGCCATTAATAGGTCACAACCGTTTCAACACGGCATATAGATTCACTCAGAATTTCACAGTTTCATCACAGCATCACATGCGTTTGTCATAGTAACTCACAACAAGAAAATCAGGGTAATAATACTACAGCACATCCACTCGACATTTTTAATGAAGTCAGCATGCATTTCAACATAACATTCCAAATGGAAATCAACATATCAACTCACATCTCATGCATTCGGAAATCATCATGGCATTCTCATTCATATACATTTAAACATGAAACTGCAAACAGAACTCAGCAAATCACCCCCTTTTTAACCCATGCACTTGGCAATAATGGTAACACTCTTATTTACAAGCATTCAGTCAGCATTTACAGAAATATTGACATGCACTCATGGACAGAGTCACACAACACTAAACAGTTCACAGATACCACAAATCCAGGAGTTGCATGCACTATTACTTAATCACAGCACAGCTATCAACACATTTCACACATAACATATCACATTTAAACAAACACCCGGAACCTGTCCATAAACCATGCATTTGATATGTAAAGCGCCCCCTACCTGCTGTCGGGGTTCAGAGACTCTTCGAGTTACAATACTGACCGATCGTCCCCTCTGTTACTCCTCCTCCAACAGCCTTCGAACTCAGCGTCGATTCTGGACCAGAGTTGCTCCTCCCTCCAATGGAT
Source organism: Clitoria ternatea (assembly GCA_037962975.1). NCBI lineage: Eukaryota > Viridiplantae > Streptophyta > Magnoliopsida > Fabales > Fabaceae > Clitoria > Clitoria ternatea. The sequence goes on from CM075672.1 coordinate 185,995,909, forward strand.
TCGTCTCCCCCACAGCTCTAAGGCACTTCCCAGCACAGCCTTCCAACTGGGAACTGACAGCTCCAAGTGGAAGAAGAAGAAGAGGAAGAAGGTGACGGAGAGGAAGAAGAAGACAGGGAGTGAAAACAGAACTGCGTCTCTGCTCCTCCCAAAAGCTCTCGACTCTCTCTGTTCTTCCCAAGTGGACGACGCAAATGAGGGTGAAGAAGAAGAGAAACAGTAGCAAAGAAGGGACCAGATGCATGCACGAAGAAAGGTGTCCAGCGTGAATAAAAATAAGGGAAAGAGAGAGCTAAAGTTATTTTATACCCTCAGGGAAACATGTGTCCTTTCGCCTGGCATTATTATTATTATCATTATTTATTCATTCATTTCTAACCAATCAGCAATTAGTCTAATTAATCATTAATCTCAATTCTACAATTAACCTTTAATTAATGGCTTAATCTCAATCAGTAAAAATCAGGATGTTATAATTCTCCCCCACTCAAAAGAATCTCGTCCACGAAATTCAAATGCAGGCTTACCTCAACAACGGTTCGGAATCTCATTGTCCTGCTCCGACTGCAACTCTTCGCTTCTCAGTGTTTCTGACTGCTTCGCAATTTCTAATCGGTATAAATAAAACAACTCTTCATAGTCTTCAATACATTCGGGATTCAGTTTTCCATTTAAAGTTACTTCCATTCAACTCTGCCAGTTCACCATCGCCATTGGTACTTCCTAATTCCTTGGCCGCTCGGCCTTATACTCCCAACGCCAATCGGCGTACATCCACCGTCCGTTCCTCCAATGCCAATGGAGCCACTCAGAATAATTATGTATCTACACAGGGTATAAGCACAAGGTTGTATCAACTATAGAGTTGGGAAAGTCCAGTCGGTAAGAAACATTACCGATTCCTCCCAATACACGTTATTATCTAACTTATCTCAGCTTAATCCCTCAGATATTCAACATCCAACTACTAAATCTCTTCTTTAAACCAGAAATTATCTTAACAATACCGAGCCGAACACACAAAAGAGCTCCAGTGTGCCTCAATTAGCACAATTTGCCTGGACTCGTCTTTTACAGGCACCACACTCGGTTCTAAAACCTCAGACCTCCATCCATTCCTTCGGCCAATTCCATGCCTACACCCTGAAAGGTCACTCGAAACTCTCAATTAAAAGGGTTGTTCGGGGTTTGAAGGTAATTCTTACCCAGAAAACTTTCCATTTACCCAAATTTTCACTCGGAATTCAAGCCTACTTCAAATACAAATTTGAGTTCAAACTCAGTAGCTCCAAACATCAATCCGAACATATCTATGGATAAATTTACCTCTCGAGTATTTACTCTTCCTCGGGATAATTCACTCAGAGACTTACCTATTCATAGCCTCACATTCTGACCCGAAGTTCCTCTTGTAAAGATTAGTCAGGGGTACATCCTACAGATTTAGAAATTTCATACGATGGGGACCGTCTACATGGTACCATTCACTCGAAAATGTCACGCTCTGAGTCACATCACCCGAATCTAACCTTACTCAGAAGTGTCACGCTCGGACACAATTCCCTTAACTTGGTAATGATCCTCTTTCTGAGATCTTACTCGGAATACCATAACTTCACTCAGGAATCCTTTCTCCCAGAAAGATTTCACTCGGATCTGTCTCCACTTTCTCGCACTCGGAATATACTAATCTTTCCCCAGAAAATCCTCACCTTTCAGATTACCTCCGCTCAAGGTCATGGTTTCCCCACTAATCCACAATACCACTTGGCTAAACTCTTAAAACCTCCAATTCCAGTGACAAACTTGATCACCCATCAATCTCAATAACCAATCATCATTTTAATAGCCAATTCATACACAATAACCTCTAATCCGCTCTGAGGCAACACATCAAGGTTAAACAAACCTTCCATCCTCGTTTTGATACCCAACCTCTTACTGTTCACTCGATACAACTCTCATCCTGACTCAAACAGCCCGATAGACTCACCATCACCATAAACAGTTACAGCCTCACCTGCCTGACTTACGAATTGCTGCATCCAACTTATAGGATGACGTCTCATTCCTATAGGGTTACAATAATTACATAGAGTCGCTGCAAGAGTGTACACTGCCACAGTACCTATGGTATGAAGGGTTGTCTCGGAACGGCATAGATTACACTCTTCTCACACACACCGACCAACTCACTCAACTAATACTAACTCACAAGAATTAATGGCAATTCACATACATATATAAGCACATATTCACATCAACATTATCATGATGCACCACGTAGGGCACGTCACACAGCAACAATCATGAAATATAATTTACCGCTACTGTAAAATAGTATAATGGCTATAGGCTTCCAACCCACACAAGAATCACACACCTCATCATTACTCATAAGTTAGCGTAACTCTCCTGATGACAATCGTCAAGTAGCAGTTACTATCACCCTAAAATGGTATAATAACAGTCGGTTTCCGACCCTTACCGAGTAATTATCTCTTCCTTAGATCCTATCCACCTCAAAACCATACAATATCATATATATATATATACACATATGTACCAATAGTCAATAACATTCACGCTGTCATTCAATCAGAACACATTGAAGCATCATTCAATCGGAATCTATCCAGCCAGCTCTCAGCTATATTACTTACATTATTTATAATCACATATAATCACAGCCATAGGCTCACTTTGCACTCAGCGACGGCATCAACACATATATATATTCAATCATCCAATCGGAATATTAAATTCACACTCGGCCATATAATTCATATCATTCACCACAGCATGTATTACAACCACAACATTATATTGCACCCAGCCATAACATCAATATACACACATTCATCCAATCAGATTCCACTCAATCATGTTATTCTAAATAACATTCCACATATTCATGCAATTCACATTGAGCTCAACAACAATCATAGTGTGCACACATTCATTTCACCCGGATCCGTTTACCCATTTTTATTGTTGCAACATAGGCTCCAAGCCTTTCCTCAGCTCCAAGCTGATTCGGCCATTTTACAGGTACCAAACCGTTTGCTCTAACATGTAACACAGTCACTCCAAGCGACAACGGAAGTGTTACGGGCAGCCCCGAGTCCAACCCGGTAGGCTTGCCTTGAGTCCAACCCAAGGTCCTTAAGCGTCCAACGCTTAGTGCACTCGGCACTGCCCCAAGTCCAACCCAGGCTCTTTTTATAGTGCACTCGGCACTGCCTCAAGTCCAACCCGAGGACTTTCAACACATATTCATCTGATTGTCGATCGGTATTAAGCGCCTACGCTATATGCTCCAAGCATTTCCAGTGGCGAATCAGATGAATATAGTCTTATTCACCCGGCGTCCAACGCCAATGCACTCGGCATTCAATATCAATACATGCATCCAATGCATTTTATCATTATTATTCATAACAGTGGTCATCATAGCAATAACACCATACATGCACTCGGTAAATCATATACTTTTTAATATAAAATCCCACATGGGAATTAATATAACTGGCCCACATCTCATGCAAGACTTTATCATTGGACCATAACCACTTCCACACTATTAATTTAGACATCACTTGCATCATATTATAAACCACACACAGAAATCACCATGCAGGTACCTATCACATATATTCAACCTTTTCCTTAACAATACATGCATCATATATAGTCAGTATTAAACACCATCGAGGCTCAATGAGATAGTCTTTTACCGCATGTAATCAGCATTCATACTTACAATAGCCCACAACTCATATAATTCACATATGGTAACCAGCAAAAATTCCTTAACATATACATCTCATACTCAAATTCTTCATCCTAGGAGACTACACAATCACTTATTCCATATACATCATACAGGGTTCTCGTGTCAGGGATATAAAACTTATTCTTCATGATGGCATAACCCGTTAGTTGAATTTGAATACACCACTCTAGGGGTTCCATCAATATTATTCATTCAATCAATTCAGACGTGTGAGTTCGAATCCGTCCAACAGCATGCCTCGGCTATGGGCCATTGGCATGGCCTACATAAGAGGCTGAACCAACTAATTCAGTTTCAATACACATGAAAGTTTCCACATTTATCATTCTGTTTCCTCTCTACCGACCCAGGCTTAGAAATACTTCTCAGTATTTCGTGAACAATCAGCCAGGGTCGTCACAAATCTCTATTCCCTAGGGAACATACCCCTGGCAGTACCCTTTGTTCCCAATCTCAAACAAACGCACAAGCGTATAATCACACCATTCATAATTCAACGTATATCAAATCCGACAGGATACCACAAGCAATGATGACAACCGGTCATATCGCACGCAACCGCTTACACTCGGTAAGCATACCTTGGCCATGGACCTTTTGGTCTGCTCTAATACCAAAATGAAACATCCTTAATTAAATAAAAATAAACCCAAAATGAGGAAAATTTTTCCCAAAATAAACCTCAAGGAAACCGGCATAGAAGAAAGAAGAGGAAGGTAAGGGACAATAAAAGCCATTCATACATATAGCAATCAGCGGAAGGGACAAGGCTTAAACCAATCCATTTAGTCCGGCGGAAAACACAACAGCGCCTAAGCGAATCCCTCAAACAACGCTCACTCGCTCAAGCGAGATTTAACACGCTTGAGCGAGGCAAACCAACTCGCTCAGGCGGACAGCCCTTCGCTTAAGCGAAGCCAGCACAAGGCCTTCTATCCACTCACACTCGCAGGAGCTAAGTCTAATTCGCTGGGGCGAACACAGGTACAAGGTAATTTCTCACTCGGATTTGGGACATAGGTTCACCCGATAAATCATCACGCTCATACTTCACTCGGGGATTTACACAGCTCCTTATTTCATTCATATAGGTCACAAGTATAAACCACTCGGGAAATGACTCCCTTAATTCTACCACTCGGGATCCAGAACTCTTTCTCACTCAGAATATTTCCTAATCAAACATCACTCAGGGTATTTAACTTCAACACAATCGGGAATGTACCGTACACCCGTCACTCGGTATATTTTCATATCTCTCACTCAGAGAACACACAGACCTTCCTTCTCTCAGAAGGGGTCTCCACTATCCTACTCCACCCGGAATATTCATTCCAGATTCACTCGGCATATGATATCTTACTCACTCGGGGAAACGTTAAGTAAGTCCCACTCGGACTTGCTCTAAGACTCACCCACTCGAGATATGGAACCTCGTTCACTCGGATTATACTTATATCACATACTTAGATTATATTCCAATCTCAACCATTACAACAACTCTTTCCGGAAGAGGTTCACTCGGATTTCCACTCAGAAATACCCAAACTTTTTCCCCCCGGGATCTACACACATTTTTCACTCGGAATAATCAAGCCTAGTATTACTCGGGAATTCTCCCATTAAGTCCCACACAGAATAGGTTCATCAAAAGAGATTTCTCTCAGAATCCTTTTAAGTCTTCTCCACTCGGAAGAGAAGCCCCAACACTATAGTCTCACTCGGAATCATCAACTTAACACTATTTCACCCATCAACCATCCTCAAATAATTCAACAACACTTCACAATCAATACAGCGTACGTTACCAATATAACCACACACACACACATATATATATATATATAAAAACATACATTCAGATACTCATCATCCTAACATTATTCATTCACCAACACTTGTTATTCGATGTAATTAACACCATACCCATGTAAAGTACTTATATATATGTATACGTGTACTTGTCTATAACTCTGATAGGCATTGCTCATAAACAAAGATATTAAATTATCATATTACATGAGAGCCGGCCAAGGCTACACTGACTAAACATAATAAATACAATATAAGCACTCTACAGTTGGAGTGCACCTCACTCGGACTTGAGGCCTTATCACTACTTCCGAGTCCGACCTGCACATACTGAAAAATGGTGTAGGGGTGAGCTTTTACATATAAAATGACAGTTATTGACTCGGATTATACTTCAATCCTCAATTATACAATTTACATGGCTTAATCCACAATAATATACATACACTGCCAAATAATATAAAAGTCACACAACGTTACCCAGTCAGAATTTGCACAATAACATACAGTCTCAATTATAACATCACATTGCACTCGGCAATAGCATCAATACATACATATTCATTCAGTCAGAATTTACTCAAATCATTCAAATCCATGCAAATCATGTTAGTCTCAATAACAATGCTCTTACACACATGCATGCGGATCCGACTTAAACAGTGATTTCAGTTGCAGATTCCTTCCCAGCCCCTCGTCCACTAGCCCTTTCCGTGTGGTACCGGTCACCTCGTGACGTCTCGAGACTCAGCTCTAGCTTCGTCGGCTACCACGGGTCCTCATGGAACTAGCCAGGAATCTGGAAGTCATCTCATAGGGTCCCTGACCTTCCACGGGTCACCCTTTTCTCATATATGCAATTCCCATGCAATTTCACAACAAGCATCCAAGCTTACCAAGTGCGTCTCACGCAGCCATTAATAGGTCACAACCATTTCAACACGGCATATAGATTCACTCAGAATTTCATAGTTTCATCACAGCATCACATGCGTTTGTCATAGTAACTCACAACAAGCAAATCAGGGTAATAATACTACAGCACATCCACTTGACATTTTTAATGAAGTCAGCATGCATTTCAACACAACATGACAAATGGAAATCAATATATCAACTTACATCTCATGTATTCAGAAATCATCATGGCATTCTCATTCATATACATTTAAACATGAAACTGCAAACAGAACTCAGCGAATCACCCCCTTTTTAACCCATGCACTCAACAATAATGGTAACACTCTTATTTACAAGCATTCAGTCAGCATTCACAGAAATATTAACATGCACTCATGGACGGAGTCACACAACACTAAACAGTTCACAGATACCACAAATCCGGGAGTTGCATGCACTATTACTTAATCACAGCACAGCTATCAACACATTTCACACATAACACATCATATTTAAACAAACACCCGGAACCCATCCATAAACCATGCATTTGACATGCAAAGCGCCCCCTACCTGCTGTCGGGGTTCAGAGACTCTTCGAGTTACAATGCTGACCGATCGTCCCCTCTGTTACTCCTTCTCCAACAGCCTTCAAACTCAGCGTCGATTCTGGACCAGAGTTGCTCCTCCCTCCAACGGATTCGTCTCCCCCACAGCTCCAAGGCACTTCCCAACACAGCCTTCCAACTGGGACACTAACAGCTCCAAGTGGAAGAAGAAGAAGAGGAAGAAGGTGACGGAGAGGAAGAAGAGGACAGGGAGTAAAAACAGAACCGCGTCTCTGCTCCTCCCAAAAGCTCTCGACTTTCTCTCTGTTCTTCCCAAGTGGACGACGTGAATGAGGGTGAAGAAGAAGAGAAACAGTAGCAAAGAAGGGACCAGATGCATGCACGAAGAAAGGTGTCCAGCGTGAATAAAAATGAGGGAAAGAGAGAGCTGAAGTTATTTTATACCCTCAGGGAGACATGCGTCCTTTCGCCTGGCATTATTATTACTATCATTATTTATTCAGTCATTTCTAACCAATCAGCAATTAGTCTAATTAATCATTAATCTCAATTCTACAATTAACCCTTAATTAATGGCCTAATCTCAATCAGTAAAAATCAGGATGTTACACCCCGACCTTTATATCTAGCAGAGGGTCCACTTCTTCCAACGTTACCTGATCTCTTGAAGCGTGACTGTTGAGGCCTCAAGGAGGGTTCTGTCTTAATTCTCTGGCCCGAATAGGCCTTGTCATATTCTTTAAAAATCCTGCATTTATTCACCGGCACTGGGAAGCTTCTAATTCCTGATATCTGCAAGCTCTTTTAATGTCCGATCATAGTCCATTCTCAAATTTGAGGCATTTAGAACTCTCAGTGCCGGGTTGTTGGAAGGGCGGATAAAACAGACACAACTCTTCAAATCTGGCTGCATATTCTTCTACAGACATAGAACCCTGTTTCAGTTCCATAAATTCCAGTTCCTTCCGACTCCTCACTGTGTCGGGGAAATATTTTTCCAGAAAGCACGTTCTAAAATTCTCCCAGACTAGTTGGATGCCCGCGTCAGTCAGTCGGTTTTTGGCGATTTTCCACCAATTTTTCACTTCGTCTCGCAGTATGTGTAACATCCCAATTTTAACAATGTACCGGATGAAAGAAAGCCATTAAAATAATAATTCAGAAGTGGAAATTGTTCATTAATTACCCTTAACTTAATTAATCAAAAGGTGTGTTGATTGAAAAGGTGATTAGCTTTAGTGGATGATGATGGGACTGGGTGACGTGAGCAGACTGCTCCTCACGTTTTCCCACCCCACCATTCCTTTCCCTCATGCATACGTTTATAATTGGTTGATGGCTTTCCTTGCCATTCATTCTTCAGAATTTCCCTACGAGTTCTTCTTCTTCTTCCTCCTTCTCTTTCTCTCTTATTTTCCTTCTTCTATTTTCCTTCTCTGCTCTCTGTTTCCACTCCCTGTTTCAGAGGCCACGTTGATGGTGCTGCAGAGGAGTCAGAGCTCCCTTATACGAGTAAAGGATGAGCATCAAAGCAGAAGCAGAAGTAGCCCTGCACCACTCATGGAAGGCAGCAGTGTTCCAGTGAAGGTTAAACGAGTGAAAGTGTTGAGTGAAGCAGCGAGGAAAAAGGACCAGTGCCCAAGCAGAAAAGTCTCTCGGAGTCTCATAGTTGGTATGGGGAGTACCTTACATGTTAAATGCATGGGTTATGAACTGGTTTCGGGTGTTGATAATTGTGGTTCTGCATTCTGTTTGTATGATGTGCCTGTATGTGGAGTACCCGAGTGTAGGATAAGTGAGAGTGAATGTTGCATGTTATCATTGCCCTTGAAGATGCATGCGTTGATTAAGTCCTGACACTATTGTATACCGATTGCATGTTATGTTGTGTTGATTAGAATACTTATTTGAATCTGTTGATCCTTATATGGATGCATGCATTGATTAAGTCCTGATACTGTTGTATACCGAGTGCATGTGATGCTTGAGTTGATGAGAATACTTATAGAATCTTGATATTGATTGACACCGATTGCGTTGGACCTTTATCTTGCTGTATCCACCTAATAGAGCTATGATGATGATTGCATGGAAGTATGTGTGTGTTAGATTAATATGTGGAGTTCTGAAAATGGGTATTACCGACTGCATGTGAAGTATGTATGGCTGAGTGAAAGATCGTGTGCATGAACTCTATGTTGTGTGATGAATCTGCGTGTGGCGCATGGGATGCGTTGTGCTGGGAGCACGTAGTGTGGGACACTACCATCGGTTATAAAGCGTGGGACGCTGTAAAATCCTTGAGTGGGACTCAAGGTAGCCCTTGAGTGGGACTCGGGCTGCCTGTGAACACCTCTGTTGGTGCTGAGAGTGTTGGCGTCACCTGTGGGCAAACGGTTGGGTACCTGTAAAACGGCCAAGCAGCTGGGAGCTGACATGATGGCTAAGAGCTATGTACAAAAGGCTGAGAGCCTACGTTGCAACGTCAGAACCGATTACACACGAATACGGAACTGAGTGAATAATCTGTGTATATTAACTGCCGATATTGCTGGAATTGATTATGCATGAGATGATAAATGTATATAAATATATATATCCGTGTGCATATGCTGTTGATGCTGATTGAAACCTGTTCTATGAATGTATGTTATGTTATTGAAGAGTTGCGTATATATATATAGCCGAACGAGAATTGTGTGTTCTGACTGATAAATGTTCAAAAGATGTATTCTGATTCATGGACCTTAACATCATGTCACTGATGTATGTTAATGTTATTGAGTTGATGTGTGTAAGGGGGCGAGGGATAACTGGTGGATTCCGATCGGTAAGGATCTTGTGTTTGTGTCCTGGTTCATTAGTAATACTCTGACCTTAATCATTGCCACGTGTGATTGTGTGTGCATATATATATATATATATAGTTGTATAAATATGAAACAACCTGAGTCAGTATCTATCATTTAAAATTTAAGATACTCACCCCTGCTGTGACAATTTTTCAGTGAACATCTCTTGTAAAGAGGATTGGAGGAGGAGCTGAAATACCGGGTGAAGTGTTGATGCACTATGGAAATTTTATGATTGTGCATGTGCTGTATATAATGTTTTGGGTTAAGCCTTGGTCGGCTCGTGTTTTGCTGTTAGTCTTTTATACAGAGTTGATCCCCTTAGAATGGGAATATGACAATGTGGTTGTAAATCTGTGATATGCACTTCTATATACGTATATATATGCCTATGTTTATCTATGTTGCATGTCTATCTTATACTGTGTAATACCTGGGTAATCTATACATATATATATATGTGTGCGTTCATATTCCCGAGTGTGTAGGAAATGACATAACTTATCATGAAGAAGCCAATCTATGGCCTAGAGGGTGAGTTTGTGACTCTGTCACCGATTGGGGGAGGTTCAGACGCTCCGAGTGAGTGAAATCAGATAGCTCCGAGTAGGAATTGACATAGAAGACTGCCCCTAACGATGAGTTGTTAGGATCGAAGTTGAAAGCCTAAATATACGTTCCGAGTGGTTATTACTAGGATTCCTCCCGAGCGTAGAATAATCAACGAACCCCGGGTGAGAATCCGCCGAGTGAAGGTTTTCCGGACAGGAGAGTGACACCTTAGACTCTAGGGGACCCCACGGTAGTAAACTGTTAGTGACAAAGGAATCTGAGTGAGTCTTAACTTAGTAGAATGTCTAGAGTAGGAAGATTATGGTCACCGAGTGAAAACTAAGTGAAATACCCGAGTGGCAAAAGGACGTGAAGGTTATTCTGAGTAAGGAGTCCTCCTAGATTCCGAGTGAGTGATAGTGGGGACCACTTCCGTATTATTCACGTATATGTTCTGATTGATGAAACCGTAGAATAAGTTGTATTGTCCGAATGGGACTAGTAGGTGCAAGAGTTAAGTCCGAGTGGACTGAGGTTGGATCCTTCCGAGTGAATCAGGCGCTGGAACCCGAGTAATGCCAAGTGAAATGAACGAATACCGAGTGAAGCTTTCACTTGAGCACGTGCGCGTTGCTATGTGACCTGCCTACGCGATTTCCCCTTCTTCCGCTGTTAGTTTCTTGAATTTCTTTTATTCTCTTGTTCTTCTTCTCCTCTTATTCTTATACCGTGGTATTCTGGTTTTAATTGTGAAAAATTTCCTCTGTTTTTCTTGTCTATGATTTGTTTAAATTAGGGTGTTACATTTTGGTATCAGAGCAGACCGAAAGGTCCAAGGCCAAGGTATGCTTGCCGAGTGTGAGCGGTTGTGTGCTTTCTGACCGAGTGGTCATCATGATTGAACCTGATTGATATTGACTTGTGGATAGGAGGTTGTTTCCCTCCTGGTCCAATTGATTAAGTAGCATATAGAAATAGTATGATCTGCTAAGTTACTGAACGTTAGGCTGAAATCCGATCGGTATTAGGTGGCTTGGTATACTTATCCTTGAAGGGGTGTTAATTTCAGGATAAGGGATGACACATCGCCAAAGCATGAAGGCTATAGCCACGGCATTCCAACGTTTTGCAGACATGTTTGAGAGGTAAGGCCAGCCTCGAGCTGAGGAGGGCCAAGTGCTAGACCGCTTCCTGAAGAGGAAGCCGAGTGAATTTCTAGGAGGACGGAACCCTGAGACAGCTTTTAAATGGACTCAGGAGCTGGAGCGGATTTTCGGGGGTCTTCGCTGTACCGAGGCCCAGAAAGTAGAATGTGCAGTATACATGCTGTGTGACGAGGCAGAAAACTGGTGGAAGATAGCCAGAAACCGATTCCCTGACGATGATAATCAGCTGACCTGGAACGATTTCAAGACATGCTTCTTAGAGAAGTACTTCCCCGACACAGTAAGGAGTCGGAAGGAGTTGGAGTTTATGGAATTGAAACAAGGCTCCATGACCGTGGAAGAGTATGCGACCAGATTCGAAGAGTTGTGCCTATTCTACCCACCTTTCCAACAACCAAGGACAGAGAGCTCCAAGTGCCTTAAATTTGAGAATGGATTAAGATCTGATATTAAGAGAGCCTAGAGATACCAAGAGATACGGAGTTTTCCTATATTGGTGAATAAGTGTAGGATATTCGAGGAGGATGACAAGGCCCATTCGGGCCAGAACAGTAGAGCCAACCATTCCTTAAGGCCCCAGCAATCCCACTTCAAGAGGCTGAGTAACGTTGGCAGAAACTGATCCTTTTCCAGAATTGGGGGTCGGAACCAGCATGAAAGACGACCAGCTATGGGAGACAGAAAGTGTTTCAAGTTTGGAGGAAATCATTATGCCCGAGACTGCAACAACGATGGTGAGGTGGTGTGCTTTCATTGTAATAAAAGGGGACACATTTGCCCCGATTGCCCCCAACTCCGTCAAGCAAACACCAGTGTACGTCAAGGAGGTTTCCAAGAAAGAAACTGAATGAATGATAACCAAAGACCGGGTGGCGGAGGCAACCGAGCTAGAGGAAACATGATGCTTGCTCCAAATGGCCGAGAGAGGAATACCGACCAACCAGCAGCGGGAAGAGTCTACACCATCAACGCGGAGGATGTTGCACAGGCGAATGACTTAGTACAATGTAAGTGTTCACTCGGTAGATATATGCTTAATGTTGTTTTTGATTCAGGAGCCACCCATTCTTTTATAGCTGATGAGTGTGTAAAGCAATTAAAGTTACCGACTGTGTTTATGAATCGGACTTTGGAAGTAGCCAATCCGACTGGCGCTAAGGTGTTGACATCATCAATGTGCAAGGATGTAACATTTGTGTTGTGTGATCGAAGTTTCACTTTCGATTTGGTGTGCATACCCTTAAAGGACCTTGACATTGTGCTCGGAATAGATTGGCTTTCAGCCAACAAGGTGCTAGTGGATTGCAGAAACCGAAGGATAATCTTCCCGAGGCAGCACAATGAAGGCAACACAGCACAAGGTATGACTCAACTGTTTATGATGCTTTGTCTAACCAAGGGTGAGAGTAAAGCCCGAGTGAACGAAATTCCAACTGTCTGTGAATTCCCAGAGGTGTTTCCTGAAGACGTACCAAGTGTCCCTCCCGGTAGAGAAGTTGAATTCTCTATAGACCTGATCCCTGGAGCTGAGCCAGTCTCCAGTGCACCATATAGAATGTCCCCAATTGAATTGGCGGAGCTAAAGAAGCAAATAGATAAGTTACTTGAAAAACAATTCATTAGACCGAGCGTATCACCATGGGGCGCACCCATGCTGCTTGTTAAGAAGAAGGATGGCAGCATAAGACTTTGTATAGATTACCGACAGCTAAACAAACTCACGATTAAGAACCGATACCCATTGCCCCGAATTGATGACTTGATCGACCAACTGCGTGGAGCCTCAGTCTTCTCAAAAATCGACCTACGATCAAGATACCACCAAATCCGAGTAAAGGACTCGGATATCCCAAAGACTGCCTTTAGGACTTGGTATGGTCACTACGAGTATGTAGTGATGCCGTTCGGTGTAACAAACGTTCCTGCCGTCTTCATAAATTACATGAACAACATATTCCACCCATATTTAGACCGATTCATAGTTGTTTTCATTGATGACATCCTAGTCTATTCTAAGACTTCTGAGGAGCATGAAAAACATCTCCGGGCGGTACTCCAAGTGTTAAGGGAGAAGCAGTTGTTTACAAAGCTTTCAAAGTGTGATTTCTGGATGAATAAAATCCATTTCCTCGGACATGTGATTTCCGAGGAAGGTGTCTCGGTGGACCCTTCGAAGGTGGCGGCTATAATGGCATGGGACCCAAGTCGGTCTCGGAGATAAGGAGCTTTATGGGCCTGGCAGGTTATTATAGAAGATTCATTGAAGGTTTTTCTAAGTTGGCCTTGCCACTGACTAAATTGACTCGGAAAAACATTCCCTTCGTATGGAGTCCCGATTGCGAGAACAGCTTCCGAGAGCTGAAGGAAAAGTTGACGACTGCTCCAGTACTGGCATTACCTGACTTGCAAGAGAGCTTCGTGGTTGATTGTGATGCATCAGGACTCGGATTAGGATGCGTGCTAATGCAGAAAGATCGAGTAATAGCGTATGCCTCTCGGCAATTGAGACCTCACGAGCAGCATTATCCGACCCACAACTTGGAATTGGCAGTTGTGGTGTTCGCATTAAAAATCTGGAGGCATTATTTGTTCGGGTCCAGATTTAAAGTATACAGTGATCACAAGAGCCTCAAATACTTATTCGACCAAAAGGAACTGAATATGAGACAAAGGAGATGGATGGAATTTTTAAAAGATTATGATTTCGAGCTAAAGTACCATCCGGGTAAGGCAAACGTTGTTGTCGATGCGTTGAGTCAGAAGTCCCTTCATGTAGCAGTGATGATGGTGAAGGAGGTGGAGTTATTGGAACAGTTTCGAGACATGAACTTACATGTTGACATCCCCTCCTCTCGGAAAATGACGATCGGTACGCTAAGGATTACCAATGAATTCCTGAAATCCGTGTACGAGCAACAACAGTTAGATTCCTACTTGTCTAAGATGAAGGAGACTCAGGCCAAAGGCAAGGGTTTGTCCTTGACCGAGGGATCAGATGGAATCTTCCGAGTAAGAAATAGAATATACGTGCCGGGTGGGGGAAAATTGAGAAGAATGGTGCTTGATGAAGCTCACAAGAGCTTGCTAAGTATCCACCCGGGTGCCACGAAGATGTACCATGACCTGAGAACCCAGTTCTGGTGGCCCGGATTAAAGAGGAACGTGGCAGAATATGTGGCTCGGTGCATCACCTGTCAGAAGTCAAAAGTGGAGCACCAGAAGCCGTATGGTGCATTGCAACCCCTGGAGATTCCCATGTGGAAACGGGACTCAATTGCCATGGACTTTGTCATGGGATTGCCTAAAAACCGAGCCGGCCATGATGCAATATGGGTCATTGTTGACCGACTAACGAAGAGTGCACACTTCCTACCTGTGAACATGAAGTACCCGATGCATAGGTTAGCTCAGATTTATATTCATGAAATTATCCGACTGCATGGTATACCGACTTCTATCGTATCGGATAGGGATCCTAGGTTTACGTCCCGGTTTTGGACCAGCCTGCACCAGGAAATGGGCACGAAACTTTGGCTTAGCTCCGCTTACCACCCCCAATCTGATGGACAATCCGAGCGGACAATCTAGAGCTTAGAGGACTTGCTAAGGGCGTGTGTACTAGAGCACAGTGGGGATTGGGAGCAATACCTTCCCTTGGTTGAGTTTACGTACAATAACAGCCATCACAATAGTATTGGTATGGCACCCTACGAAGCACTGTATGGTCGAAGATGCCGAACCCCGCTTTGCTGGTCAGAATCGGGTGAGAGTCTGCTATTGGGGCCAGAGGTTGTGAAACAAACTTCAGAACAGATCCGAGTGATAAGAGAAAAGATGAAGGCGTCTCAAGATAGGCAGAAGAGCTACCATGACAAACGCACCAGACCATTGGAATTTTCAGTCGGAGATAGGGTATTTTTAAGGACTTCACCGAGTAAAGGAGTCGGGCGAGTCTTGAAGAGTAGAAAGTTAAGCCCTCGATACATTGGGCCTTATGAGGTGTCAGAACGAGTCGGCTCCATGGCATACCGAATAGCATTACTGACTCACTTGTCTCGATTGCATGACGTGTTTCATGTGTCTCAACTAAGGAAGTACCTGCCAGATTCTACTCACACAATGCCTGATGATGAAGTGGAAATTAGGGAAGACCTGACCACTGTAACTATACCGACTAGGATTGTGGACCGATCGGTAAAGCGATTAAGGAGTAAGAATGTGCAACTGGTTGAAGTGGAATGGCAACAGGACGGGTATACTTCTTATACCTGGGAGCGCGAGGATACCATGAGGCAGCAGTACCCCGAGTTGTTTGACCAAGGTGAGTTACCAACTGAATTTCGAGGATGAAATTCTTTTGAGTGGGGGAGAACTGTAACATCCTGATTTTAACAATGTACCGGGTGAAAGAAAGCCATTAAAATAATAATTCAGAAGTGGAAATTGTTCACTAATTACCCTTAACTTAATTAATCAAAAGGTGTGCTGATTGAAAAGGTGATTAGCTTTAGTGGATGATGATCGGACTGGGTGACGTGAGCAGACTGCTCCTCACGTTTTCCCACCGCACCATTCCTTTCCCTCATGCATGCGTTTATAATTGGTTGATGGCTTTTCTTGCCATTCATTCTTCAGAATTTCCCTGCAAGTTCTTCTTCTTCTTCCTCCTTCTCTTTCTCTCTTGTTTTCCTTCTTCTCTTTTCCTTCTCTGCTCTCTGTTTCCACTCCCTGTTTTGGAGGCCACGTTGACGGTGCTGCAGAGGAGTCAGAGCTCCCTTATACGAGTAAAGGATGAGCATCAAAGCAGAAGCAGAAGTAGCCCTGCACCACTCATGGAAGGCAGCAGTGTTCCAGTGAAGGTTAAACGAGTGAAAGTGTTGAGTGAAGCAGTGAGGAAAAAGGACCAGCGCCCAAGTAGAAGAGTCTCTCGGAGTCTCGTAGTTGGTAGGGGAGTACCTTACATGTTAAATGCATGGGTTATAAACGGGTTTTGGGTGTTGATAATTGTGGTTCTACATTCTGTTTGTATGATGTGCCTGCATGTGGAGTACCCGAGTGTAGGATAAGTAAGAGTGAATATTGCATGTTATCATTGCCCTTGAAGATGCATGCGTTGATTAAGTCCTGACACTATTGTATACCGATTGCATGTTATGTTGTGTTGATTAGAATACTTATTTGAATCTGTTGATCCTTATATGGATACATGCGTTGATTAAGTCCTGATACTGTTGTATACCGAGTGCATGTGATGCTTGAGTTGATAAGAATACTTATAGAATCTTGATATTGATTGACACCGATTGCATTGGACCTTTATGTTGCTGTATCCACCTAATGGAGCTATGATGATGATTGCATGGAAGTATGTGTGTGTTAGATTAATATGTGGAGTTCTGAAAATGGGTATTACCGACTGCATGTGAAGTATGTATGGCTGAGTGAAAGATCGTGTGCATGAACTCTATGTTGTGTGATGAATCCGTGTGTGGCGCATGGGATGCGTTGTGCCGGGAGCACGTAGTGTGGGACACTACCATCGGTTATAAAGTGTGGGACGCTGTAAAATCCTTGAGTGGGACTCAAGGTAGCCCTAAGTGGGACTCGGGCTGCCTGTGAACACCTCCGTTGGCGCTGAGAGTGTTGGTGTCACCTGTGGGCAAACGGTTGGGTACCTGTAAAATGGCCAAGCAGCTGGGAGCTGACATGATAGCTGAGAGCTATGTACAAAAGGCTAAGAGCCTACGTTGCAACGTCAGAACCGATTACACACGAATGTGGAACCGAGTGAATAATCTGTGTATATTAACTGCCGATATTGCTGGAATTGATTATGCATGAGATGATAAATGTATATATATATATACGTGTGCATATGCTGTTGATGCTGATTGAAACCTGTTCTATGAATGTATGTTATGTTGTTGAATAGTTGCGTATATATATATAGCCGAATGAGAATTGTGGGTTCTGACTGATAAATGTTCAAAAGATGTATTCTGATTCATGGACCTTAACATCATGTCACTGATTGTTGTATGTTAATGTTATTGAGTTGATGTGTGTAAGGGGGCGAGTGACAACTGGTGGATTCCGATCGGTAAGGATCTTGTGTGTGTCCTGGTTGATTAGTAATACTCTGACCTTAATCATTGCCACGTGTGATTGTGTGTGCATATATATATATATAGTTGTATAAATGTGAAACAACCTGAGTCAGTATCTATCATTTAAAATTTAAGATACTCACCCCTGCTGTGACAATTTTTCAGTGAACATCTCTCGTAAAGAGGATTAGAGGAGGAGCTGAAATGCCGGGTGAAGTGCTGATGCACTATAGAAATTTTATGACTGTGCATGTGCTGTATATAATGTTTTGGGTTAAGCCTTGGCCGCCTCGTGTTTTGCTGTTAGTCTTTTATACAAAGTTGATCCCCTTAGAATGGGAATATGACAATATGGTTGTAAATCCGTGATATGCACTTCTATATACGTATATATATGCCTATGTTTATGCTATGTTGCATGTCTATCTTATACTGTGTAATACCTGGGTAATCTATACATATATATATATGTGTGCGTTCATATTCCCGAGTGTGTAGGAAATGACATAACTTATCATGAAGAAGCCAATCTATGGCCTAGAGGGTGAGTTTGTGACTGTCACCGAGTGGGGGAGGTTCAGACGCTCCGAGTGAGTGAAATTAGATAGCTCCGAGTAGGAATTGACATAGAAGACTACCCCTAACGATGAGTTGTTAGGATCGAAGTTGAGAGCCTAAATATACGTTTCGAGTGGTTATTACTAGGATTCCTCCCGAGCGTAGGATAATCAACGAACCCCGAGTGAGAATCCGCCGAGTGAAGGTTTTCCCGACAGGAGAGTGACACCTTAGACTCTAGGGACCCCACGGTAGTAAACTGTTAGTGACAAAGGAATCTGAGTGAGTCTTAACTTAGTAGAACGTCTAGAGTAGGAAGATTATGGTCACCGAGTGAAAACTAAGTGAAATACCCGAGTGGCAAAAGGACGTGAAGGTTATTCTGAGTAAGGAGTCCTCCTAGATTCTGAGTGAGTGATAGTGGGGACCACTTCCGTATTATTCGTGTATATGTTCTGATTGATGAAACCGTAGAATAAGTTGCATTCTCCGAATGGGACTAGTAGGTGCAAGAGTTAAGTCCGAGTGGACTGAGGTTGGATCCTTCCGAGTGAATCAGGCGCTGGAACCCGAGTGCGGAAATGCCAAGTGAAATGAACGAATACCGAGTGAAGCTTTCGCTTGAGCGCGTGCGCGTTGCTATGTGACCTGCCTACGTGATTTCCCCTTCTTTCGCTGTTAGTTTCTTGAATTTATTTTGTTCTCTTGTTCTTCTTCTCCTCTTATTCTTATACCGTGGTATTCTGGTTTTAATTGTGAAAAATTTCCTCTGTTTTTCTTGTCTATGATTTGTTTAAATTAGGGTGTTACAGCATGTACACTGCGCACTCAACTTTCAGGGCCTCAGTACAGTGAAGGCTCCCAAAAACTCTCTCCAAGTCTTGAATCCACCTGTATGTTGCCTCGGGATTAAATTCCCCTTGAAACTCAGTTGGCTTCCTCTTCAGGAAGCGATCCAACACTTGGCCATCTTCAGCTCGAGGCTGGCCCTGCCTCTCAAACACGTCAGCAAAACGTTGGAATGCCACGGCTATGGCTTCCATGCTTTAGCGATTCGTCATTACTTATCTTGAAATTAACACCCCTTCAACGATAAGTTTACAAAGTTACTCACTACCAATCGGATCTCATCCCAACATTCAATAACTATAGCACATTTTACCATTCCTATATATATCACATAATTAATCGGACCAGGAGGGGAATAATCTCCTATCCTCAAATCAATATCTCAACATCGATCATGTTCAACAGAATATCACAATAATGATGACCACTCGGTCATAATGTACACAACCGCTTACACTCGGTAAGCATACCTTGGCCTTGGACCTTTTAGGTCTGCTCTGATACCAAAATGTAACATCCTAAGTTCAATTTGAGAATAAACCGAGAGTAAGAAAATTTTTCCAAAATTCAAAGGGGATTCAAGGGCAAGATGAGCAGTGGAGTGTTAAGGAGAGTAGAATTAGGACAAGAAGAAAGGGAAAGGAATGCAAGCCATCCACAAGGCAACAGTGGAAGATGCAGGGCATGGGCGAACCCAACAACGTCTACTCACTCAGGCGAGATTCAATATCGCTCGAGCGAGACAACCCAACACGCTTGGGCGAGGCACGCATAGCTTAAGCGGAACCAATAGAGACCTTCCTTACGCTCACATTCGCTGGAGCGAACACTTAGTCGCTGAGGCGAGCAACTCCACTCGGATTTTGCCTCGCTCAGATTTCAAAGTCTAAGTCCACTCGAAAAGCCTTACTTTCGAATCATTCAGGTTAACCCTTACACGTACAAGTTTCATTCGAAAGTTTACCTCGCATTCCTTAACTTCATTCACTCGAGTCACAGATGTTGACCACTCAGGAAATGATTCCCCTAGCCATTCCACTTGGATTCTATAAGGACTCCTCACTCAGAATATCTTTCCCGGTCTTTTACCACTCGGGGTTATTTCACTCGTTTTTCACTCGGCATACGTAATCTTTCTCACTGAAGTTATCCTACTAAGTCAAGACTCACTCAAGGATCTTCTAGCTTCCAATAAGTTTAGTACCATGGGTCTCACTCAGAATCTTATAGATCACTCTTCTTACGGAAAACACTCACTTGGAAGGTTCTCACTCAGAAATATTTAATTATTCTGCACTCGAGGGAATCCTAACGGGTTATCATTCTGAAGGTGTTCAGATCAATTCTCACTCGGGATAAGGTCACTATCCTGCTTCCCACAACCATAACTTAGCTCCATTTTTACTTAGAGTCATACCAACCTCACACGCTCAGAAAATGCGTACATATATATATCACTCGGACCTTTACACACACAGCATAAAATAAACATACAGTAGGATATGGATAGGAATGTATATGAATATTTACAGGCACATTGTCATACTCTCAACCCGAGAGAGTTCAAATTCTGACATAGAAAGACAAGGACCAAAATACGAGCCGGCCAAGGCTTAATAAACCCTTATACATAGTATATACATATACACGCATATCCCTATAGTGCACAAGCACCTCACTCAGCATGCAGCTCCTCCTTCATTCATCATTCTGAGAGACATTCACTGTAAAATATAGCCACAGTAGAGGTGAGCTTTTACATATAAAATGACAGTTAGTGACTCGGCTTCAGCATCAGTACACACACTCATGTTCACTCGGGTTGCATTCAATTTAAATTTAAGCCATGCAGATTATGATATTTTCAATGACATACACTTACATACATATTACATGAAGTTCATTTTCATTCATACAAAAGCATGCATCAACTCATTCAGAATTCATTCGTATCACTCCGAGTCATACCACTCGTACTATCCTAATCAACATTGCATCTACATGCATGCCTGCGGATCCGACTTAGGCAGTGATTTTTAGTTACAGGTTCCCTTACTGGCCTCTCGTCCATTAGCCCTTCCCGCGTGGTACCGGCCTCCCGTTGACGTCTCGTGTAACATCCTAGAATTAATTAGAGTTAAACCCAGGACAAGTAAATTTTTCCCAAATGAATTATGAAGAACCGGGCCAAAATAAAACAAGAAAGGGAAGGCAAGGCAATTAAAACCGACCAAGAAGAGAAACAGCGGAGGAATAAAACACGCTCGAGCGAAACCACAATACAACGCTCACTCGCTCAAGCGAGATCCGACTCCGCTTGAGCGAGACAGCCAAACTCGCTCGGGCGAGCACACAATCGCTTGGGCGAAACCACACTAAAGCCTTCCCAACCAACATACTCGCTGGAGTGAGAACTCACTCGCTAAAGCGAGAAGCCACACTCAGTAAATCCACCACTCGGCAACTGAAGGTTATCCTACTCGGGTTCCATAGACCCTCACTTAGAATATCTTCCAATCAACGCCGCTCCGTATAACACAACCTCAATTCACTCGGGGTATTCTACAAGTTCCTCACTCGGTACACGGGTTTCACTCGGTATCGGTCCTAACACACACACGCCTCACTCGACAGCTCACAACAGTCTCACAGTTTTATCCACAGGGGTTACGTAAGGATCCACTCGGAAAATTCAGTCAAAATCCGAGTCACCCCTCGTTCAAGAATCTACTCGGTAGTCAAATTCCAAAACCGAGTCATCCCAGTCAGCCTTTCACTCGGATCATACATGAATTACATACTTAGATTATATTCTAGTCTCAATCTATTCCAACAACTCTCCTCTCAGAAGAGGATCACTCGTATTTTCCACTCGGGATATTCAAATCATTCCCCGCTCGGGCACACCATAGAGCTTCACTCGGGAAAAAGCTACTCAGTACATCTCACTCGGAACTGGATCTAAATCTTCTATAATCCTCTCGAAATTCATTAACTTGGAATAGTTCACACAACATCACTAGTATTCCAGTCGGTAAGAAGCATCAAATCAACATAAACACTGATATATGTATAATCACCTATTCACTCGGTAAATTCCAGATTCACGTTACTCGGTAGATTCTAATAGATTATGACACGGACGGTTTCTAAGTAAAACCCTACACAGATTATACGACCACATTCGCTTGGAAAACCTGAATCTTATACACCTGGAAATAGTTGCAGGACGTAACTCTCATAACTTATTTAGGTCATTTCCCCTTAAGGTTAGCCCAACGAACATGTTTCACTCGGAAGTACTCTAGTCCTTCCATACTCGGGATAGGGCCAAATATCTCGTCTTCCTCACTAATAACTCAACACATTCCTCTTTCTTAAGAATCATACAACCTCATACACTTAGTCGAACATATTATATCCCTCTCGAACCTTAATCTACAATCATTACTCAGAAAATAAGATAGCACAGCAATACATATACATATATATTCATATCTGATAAGTTGTACTCTCAACCCGAGAGATTTAACCCTCAAACATTTAAACAAAAGATTATACTAGAGCCGGCCAAGGCTGTGACAACATCCTTCATTTAATCTAAATATATTTACATATATATATGCCTCCATAATTTTGATACTCTGCGCACGGAAATGAGTTCTTCCTTCACTCGCTGTCCCGAGCAACATTCACTGAAATATAGCCACAGCAGGGGGTGAGTTTACACATATAAAATGATAATTAATGACTCGGAAATCCTCCAGCTGTCATTATACAATACAATGACTAGCTCAACACATATCATGCACTACCACTAAGCATATCTATACACACAGGGCCATTCAGTCGGAAATCATTCAACTAATACATGGCTATATCATCCCTATCAACCCCAACGCATTCACATGCAATCGTGTCGAGTTTATCAATAATATAAACATATACACATTTAATTCTGATCGGTTTTTAGCATTTATTATGTTGCAACATAGGCTCCAAGCCTTTTACTCAGCTCCAAGCTGACTCGGCCGTTTTACTGGTACCAAACCGTTTTCCCTCACACGTAACACAATTGCTCCAAGCAACAATGGAAGTGTTACGGGCAGCCCCGAGTCCAACTCGGTAAGCTTGCCTTGAGTCCAACCCAAGGTCTTCAAGCGTCCCACGCTTAGTGCACTCAGCACTGCCCCGAGTCCAACCCAGGGACTTTTATCATATTTAACAAGTATTCATTAGTAACACAATAGTATCTCAGTCGGTAAAGCCATGCAGTACATACATCTCATAGATTCATTATGAAATCCCACCATGTATATGCGAGCAATCATAATATATCTACCAATTGTTCCACAATATACACTCGGTATATACATACGTAACGAGTACCCTTTTTATGTTTAAATATAACACCCTAACACGCATACATCTCAATCTCATACCTTTACGTACAAAGTTATCAACAGAACCTAGTTAACACGTACACACGATAATCATGAAGTATCATCAAAGTATTTCACACAATCATCAAGTTCACAAACACACACACACACACACGCGATACTTCTACCCTGGGCCCATTCACAAACCATGCATTCGAGGTGTTAAACTCCCCCTACCTCTAGGAGAACTTAGAGTTCTTCGATTTAGAGCACTTGACTGGTTATTCCTTCACACGAACAGTCCTCGAACCCAGATATCAACTCTGAACCAGCTTGGGAAGACCAAGGTTATCCTTTTTCTTCAATTGCTACTCACTGCAAACAACCACCCAGTCTTATATATCTCATACTACAACTTCCTACCGAACACTAACAGTTAAAATGAGAGATGAAAAGGAAGAAGATAACAATGAAAGGGAAGAGGAAGAAGGAGGGTCTCCCAAAGGATTTCTGAGGAAATGGGAGAATGAGAAAAGTAGTGGGAGAATGGAGAGTCTTCAGCCCATATATCTCTTGGAGACGTTCGAAGAGTATGTGGGTTCCACACGTGATGGTGATTGCTGCACCTTCACGTCACCGTCTGTCAGCCATCAGCCATCACGCATTAATTGGAGTGGATCAGATTTATCTCTTAGCTGATTTGCAATTTCCCACAACTACCAATTAAATTATCCTTAATTAATATTTAATCCTTAATTACCCTTAATCCAAAGATTAGGATGTTATAATTCTCCCCCACTGAAAAAAATTTCATCCTCGAAATTCAAGAATGAGCTTACCTTAAGTAAATAACTCGGGATATTATTGTTTCATGGCATCTTCACGCTCCCACGTATAAGAGAGACACCTATTTTATTTCCATGCTACTTCGATCAGTTGCACATCTTTACTTCTCAGACGCTTTACCGATCAGTCCACAATCTTAATTGGCACAGCTACAGTAGTTAAGTCCTCCCTGATCTTAACTTCGTCATCTGGCATTTCATAAATGGAATCGGGCAGATACTTCCTTAGTTGGGACACGTGAAACACATTATGTATTTGTGACAGATGAGCTGGTAATGCTATTCGATAAGCCACAGAACTGACCCGTTCTAATACTTCATAAGGTCCAATGTAGCGGGGACTCAGTTTTCCACTTTTCAAAGCTCTCCCGACTCCTTTTTTTGGCGAAATCTTCAAGAACACCTTATCACCGATTGAAAATTCAAGCGGCTTAGTACGCTTATCGTAATAGCTTCTCTGCCGGTCTTGGGACGCCTTCATCTTCTCCCTGATTATTTGAATCATCTCAATAGTCTGCTTCACAATCTCTGGTCCTAATAACAAACTTTCACCAGTTTCCAGCCAACAGAGTGGGGTTCGACATTTTCGGCCATACAATGCTGCATATGGTGCCATGCCAATGGTGCTATGGTGACTATTATTATACGTAAACTCAATTAAAGGAAGATACTGCTCCCAACCACCACCGTGTTCCAGTACACAAGATCTCAACAAATCCTCTAAACTCTGTATCGTCCGCTCGGTTTGTCCATCAGATTGGGGGTGGTAAGCCGAACTCATTCGAAGTTTGGTGCCCAGTTCTTGATGCAAACTAGTCCAAAATCGGGACGTAAATCTTGGGTCTCTGTCTGATATAATGTAAGATGGTACACCATGCAATCGGAAAATTTCTCGAATGTAAAGTTGGGCCAATTTCTGCAATGAATATCTCATGTTCATGGGTAAGAAATGGGCAGACTTCGTTAACCGATCAACGATGACCCAAATGGCATCGTGTCCCGCTCGGGTTTTAGGCAGTCCCATAACAAAGTCCATGGTAATAGAATCCCACTTCCACACGGGAATGTCAAGTGGCTGTAAACTCCCATAAGGCTTCTGATGTTCAACCTTTGACTTTTGACAAATGATACACCTGGCCACATAATTCACCACGTCCCTTTTCAATCCGGGCCACCAGAATTGCAGTCTCAGATCATGGTACATCTTTGTAGTACCCGGGTGAATACTTAATAGGCTTTTATGGGCCTCGCCAAGCACCATACGTCTTAATTCTCCCGTACCTGGCACAAAAATTCTACCCTTCATTCGGATAATTCCATCTGGTCCCTCAGTAAGGAACAAGTCTTTTCCCTTAGCCTGCGTCTTCATTATTTTAGCTAAGTAGGAATCCAACTTTTGCTCTTCACAAACTAGCTTCAAAAAGTCATTAGTTATCTTCAGTGTTCAAGCATTAACTTCCGAGGTAAAGACATGTCTACATGTAAGTTCAGGTCTCGGAATTGCTCTAATAACTCTGCCTCCTTCATCATCATCACTGCCATATGGATTGATTTCCGACTCAACGCATCAGCAACAACGTTTGCCTTACCCGGGTGGTACTTTAGTTCAAAATCGTAGTCCTTCAAGAATTTTGTCCACCTCCTTTGCCTCATGTTCAACTCTTTCTGACTGAACAAGTATTGAAGGCCTTTGTGATCACTATATACTTCAAATCTCGTGTGAAGTATGTATGGCTGAGTGAAAGATCATGTGCATGAACTCTATGTTGTGTGATGAATCCGCGTGTGGCGCATGGGATGCGTTGTGCTGGGAACACGTAGTGTGGGACACTACCATCGGTTATAAAGCGTGGGACGCTGTAAAATCCTTGAGTGGGACTCAAGGTAGCCCTTGAGTGGGACTCGGGCTGCCTGTGAACACCTCCGTTGGCGCTGAGAGCGTTGGTGTCACCTCTGGGCAAACGGTTGGGTACCTGTAAAACGGCCAAGCAGCTGGGAGCTGACATGATAGCTGAGAGCTATGTACAAAAGGCTGAGAGCCTACGTTGCAACGTCAGAACCGATTACACACGAATGCGGAACCGAGTGAATAATCTGTGTATATTAACTGCCGATATTGCTGGAATTGATTATGCATGAGATGATAAATGTATATATATATATATCCGTGTGCATATGCTGTTGATGCTGATTGAAACCTGTTCTATGAATGTATGTTATGTTGTTGAAGAGTTGCGTATATATATATATAGCCGAATGAGAATTGTGGGTTCTGACTGATAAATGTTCAAAAGATGCATTCTGATTCATGGACCTTAACATCATGTCACTGATTGTTGTATGTTAATGTTATTGAGTTGATGTGTGTAAGGGGGCGAGTGACAACTGGTGGATTCCGATCGGTAAGGATCTTGTGTGTGTGTCCTGGTTGATTAGTAATACTCTGACCTTAATCATTGCCACGTGTGATTGTGTGTGCATATATATATATATATAGTTGTATAAATGTGAAACAACCTGAGTTAGTATCTATCATTTAAAATTTAAGATACTCACCCCTGCTGTGACAATTTTTCAGTGAACATCTCTCGTAAAGAGGATTGGAGGAGGAGCTGAAATGCCGGGTGAAGTGCTGATGCACTATGGAAATTTTATGACTGTGCATGTGCTGTATATAATGTTTTGGGTTAAGCCTTGGCCGACTCGTGTTTTGCTGTTAGTCTTTTATACAGAGTTGATCCCCTTAGAATGGGAATATGACAATATGGCTGTAAATCCGTGATATGCACTTCTATATACGTATATATATGCCTATGTTTATGCTATGTTGCATGTCTATCTTATACTGTGTAATACCTGGGTAATCTATACATATATATATGTGTGCGTTCATATTCCCGAGTATGTAGGAAATGACATAACTTATCATGAAGAAGCCAATCTATGGCCTAGAGGGTGAGTTTGTGACTCTGTCACCGAGTGGGGGAGGTTCAGACGCTCCGAGTGAGTGAAATCAGATAGCTCCGAGTAGGAATTGACATAGAAGACTGCCCCTAACGATGAGTTGTTAGGATCGAAGTTGAGAGCCTAAATATACGTTCCGAGTGGTTATTACTAGGATTCCTCCCGAGCGTAGGATAATCAATGAACCCCGAGTGAGAATCCGCCGAGTGAAGGTTTTCCCGACAGGAGAGTGACACCTTAGACTCTAGGGGACCCCACGGTAGTAAACTGTTACTGACAAAGGAATCTGAGTGAGTCTTAACTTAGTAGAACGTCTAGAGTAGGAAGATTATGGTCACTGAGTGAAAACTAAGTGAAATACCCGAGTGGCAAAAGGACGTGAAGGTTATTCTCAGTAAGGAGTCCTCCTAGATTCCGAGTGAGTGATAGTGGGGACCACTTCCGTATTATTCGCGTATATGTTCTAATTGATGAAACCGTAGAATAAGTTGCATTCTCCGAATGGGACTAGTAGGTGCAAAAGTTAAGTCTGAGTGGACTGAGGTTGGATCCTTCCGAGTGAATCAGGCGCTGGAACCCGAGTGCGGAAATGCCAAGTGAAATGAACGAATACCGAGTGAAGCTTTCGCTTGAGCGCGTGTGCATTGCTGTGTGACCTGCCTACGCGATTTCCCCTTCTTCCGCTGTTAGTTTCTTGAATTTCTTTTGTTCTCTTGTTCTTCTTCTCCTCTTATTCTTATACCGTGGTATTCTGGTTTTAATTGTGAAAAATTTCCTCTGTTTTTCTTGTCTATGATTTGTTTAAATTAGGGTGTTACAGCATGTACACTGCACACTCAACTTTCTGGGCCTCAGTACAGTGAAGGCCCCCAAAAACTCTCTCCAAGTCTTGAATCCACCTGTATGTTGCCTCGGGATTAAATCCCCCTTGAAACTCAGTCGGCTTCCTCTCCAGGAAGTGATCCAACACTTGGCCATCTTCAGCTCGAGGCTGGCCCTGCCTCTCAAACACGTCAGCAAAACGTTGGAATGCCGCGGCTATGGCTTCCATGCTTTGGCGATTCGTCATTACTTATCTTGAAATTAACACCCCTTCAACGATAAGTTTACAAAGTTACTCACTACCGATCGGATCTCATCCCAACATTCAATAACTATAGCACATTTTACCATTCCTATATATATCACATAATTAATCGGACCAGGAGGGGAATAATCTCCTATCCTCAAATCAATATCTCAACATCGATCATGTTCAACAGAATATCACAATAATGATGACCACTCGGTCATAATGTACACAACCGCTTACACTCGGTAAGCATACCTTGGCCTTGGACCTTTTAGGTCTGCTCTGATACCAAAATGTAACATCCTAAGTTCAATTTGAGAATAAACCGAGAGCAAGAAAATTTTTCAAAAATTCAAAGGGGATTCAAGGGCAAGATGAGCAGTGGAGTGTTAAGGAGAGTAGAATTAGGACAAGAAGAAAGGGAAAGGAATGCAAGCCATCCACAAGGCAACAGTGGAAGATGCAGGGCATGGGCGAACCCAACAGCGTCTACTCGTTCAGGCGAGATTCAATATCGCTCGAGCGAGACAACCCAACACGCTTGGGCGAGGCACGCATAGCTTAAGCGGAACCAATAGAGACCTTCCTTATGCTCACATTCGCTGGAGCGAACACTTAGTCGCTGAGGCGAGAAACTCCACTCGGATTTTCCCTCTCTCAGATTTCAAAGTCTAAGTCCACTCGAAAAGCCTTACTTTCGAATCATTCGGGTTAACCCTTACACGTACAAGTTTCATTCGAAAGTTTACCTCGCATTCCTTAACTTCATTCACTCGAGTCACAGATGTTGACCACTCAAGAAATGATTCCCCTAGCCATTCCACTTGGATTCTATAAGGACTCCTCACTCGGAATATCTATCCCGGTCTTTTACCACTCGGGGTTATTTCACTCGTTTTTCACTCGGCATACGTAATCTTTCTCACTGAAGTTATCCTACTAAGTCAAGACTCACTCAAGGATCTTCTAGCTTCCAATAAGTTTACTACCATGGGTCTCACTCAGAATCTTATAGATCACTCTTCTTATGGAAAACACTCACTTGGAAGGTTCTCACTCGGAAATATTTAATTATTCTCCACTCGAGGGAATCCTAACGGGTTATCAATCTGAAGGTGTTCAGATCAATTCTCACTCGGGATAAGGTCACTATCCCGCTTCCCACAACAATAACTTAGCTCAATTTTTACTTAGAGTCATACCAACCTCACACACTCAGAAAATGTGTACATATATATATCACTCGGACCTTTACACACACAGCATAGAATAATCATACAGTAGGATATGGATAGGAATGTATATGAATATTTACAGGCACATTGTCATACTCTAAACCCGAGAGAGTTCAAATTCTGACATAGAAAGACAAGGACCAAAATACGAGCCGGCCAAGGCTTAACAAACCCTTATACATAGTATATACATATACACGCATATCCCTATAGTGCACAAGCACCTCACTCAGCATGCAGCTCCTCCTTCATTCATCATTCCGAGAGACATTCACTGTAAAATATAGCCACAGTAGGGGTGAGCTTTTACATATAAAATGACAGTTAGTGACTCGGCTTCAGCATCAGTACACACACTCATGTTCACTCGGGTTGCATTCAATTTAAATTTAAGCCATGCAGATTATGATATTTTCAATGACATACACTTACATACATATTACATGAAGTTCATTTTCATTCATACAAAAGCATGCATCAACTCATTCAGAATTCATTCGTATCACTCCGAGTCATACCACTCGTACTATCCTAATCAACATTGCATCTACATGCATGCCTGCGGATCCGACTTAGGTAGTGATTTTCAGTTACAGGTTCCCTTACTGGCCTCTCGTCCATTAGCCCTTCCCGCGTGGTACCGGCCTCCCGTTGACGTCTCGTGTAACATCCTAGAATTAATTAGAGTTAAACCCAGGACAAGTAAATTTTTCCCAAATGAATTATGAAGAACCGGGCCAAAATAAAACAAGAAAGGGAAGGCAAGGCAATTAAAACCGACCAAGAAGAGAAACAGCGGAGGAATAAAACACGCTCGAGCGAAACCACAATACAACGCTCACTCGCTCAAGCGAGATCCGACTCCGCTTGAGCGAGACAGCCAAACTCGCTCGGGCGAGCACACAATCGCTTGGGCGAAACCACACTAAAGCCTTCCCAACCAACATACTCGCTGGAGTGAGAACTCACTCGCTAAAGCGAGAAGCCACACTCAGCAAATCTACCACTCGGCAACTGAAGGTTATCCTACTCGGGTTCCATAGACCCTCACTCAGAATATCTTCCAATCAATGCCGCTCCGTATATCAAACCTTAATTCACTCAGGGTATTCTACAAGTTCCTCACTCGGTACATGGGTTTCACTCGGTATCGGTCCTAACACACACACGCCTCACTCGACAGCTCACAACAGTCTCAGTTTTATCCACAGGGGTTACGTAAGGATCCACTTGGAAAATTCAGTCAAAATCCGAGTCATCCCTCATTCAAGAATCTACTCGGTAGTCAAATTCCAAAACCGAGTCATCCCAGTCAGCCTTTCACTCGGATCATACATGAATTACATACTTAGATTATATTCTAGTCTTAATCTATTCCAACAACTCTCCTCTCAGAAGAGGATCACTCGTATTTTCCACTCGGGATATTCAAATCATTCCCGCTCGGGCACACCATAGAGCTTCACTCGGGAAAAAGCTACTCAGTACATCTCACTCGGAACTGGATCTAAATCTTCTATAATCCTCTCAGAATTCATTAACTTGGAATAGTTCACACAACATCACTAGTATTCCAGTCGGTAAGAAGCATCAAATCAACATAAACACTGATATATGTATAATCACCTATTCACTCGGTAAATTCCAGATTCACGTTACTCGGTAGATTCTAATAGATTATGACGCGGACGATTTCTAAGTAAAACCTTACACGGATTATAAGACCATATTCGCTCGGAAAACCTGAATCTTATACACCCAGAAATAGTTGCAGGACGTAACTCTCATAACTTATTTAGGTCATTTCCCCTTAAGGTTAGCCCAACAAACATGTTTCACTCGGAAGTACTAGTCCTTCCATACTCGGGATAGGGCCAAATATCTCGTCTTCCTCACTAATAACTCAGCAAATTCCTCTTTCTTAAGAATCATACCAACTCATACACTTAGTCGAACATATTATATCCCTCTCGAACCTTAATCTTGAATCATTACTCAGAGAATAAGATAGCACAGCAATACATATACATATATATTCATATCTGATAAGTTGTACTCTTAACCCGAGAGATTTAACCCTCAAACATTTAAACAAAAGATTATACTAGAGCCGGCCAAGGCTGTGACAATATCCTTCATTTAATCTAAATATATTTACATATATATATGCCTCCACAATTCTGATACTCTGCGCACGGAAATGAGTTCTTCCTTCACTCGCTGTCCCGAGCAACATTCACTGAAATATAGCCACAGCAAAGGGTGAGTTTACACATATAAAACGATAATTAATGACTCGGAAATCCTCCAGCCGTCATTATACAATGCAATGACTAGCTCAACACATATCATGCACTACCACTAAGCATATCTATACACACAGGGCCATTCAGTCAGAAATCATTCAACTAATACATGGCTATATCATCCCTATCAACCCCAACGCATTCACATGCAATCGTGTCAAGTTTATCAAAAATATAAACATATACACATTCAATTCTGATCGGTTTTTAGCATTTATTATGTTGCAACATAGGCTCCAAGCCTTTTACTCAGCTCCAAGCTGACTCGGCCATTTTACTAGTACCAAACCGTTTGCCCTCACACGTAACACAATTGCTCCAAGCAACAACGGAAGTGTTACGGGCAGCCCCGAGTCCAACTCGGTAAGCTTGCCTTGAGTCCAACCCAAGGTCTTCAAGCGTCCCACGCTTAGTGCACTCAACACTGCCCCGAGTCCAACCCAGGGACTTTTATCATATTTAACAAGTATTCATTAGTAACACAATAGTATCTCAGTCGGTAAAGCCATGCAATACATACATCTCATAGATTCATTATGAAATCCCACCATGTATATGCGAGCAATCATAATATATCTACCAACTGTTCCACAATATACACTCGGTATATACATACGTAACGAGTACCCTTTTTATGTTTAAATATAACACCCTAACACGCGTACATCTCAATCTCATACCTTTACGTACAAAGTTATCAACAGAACCTAGTTAACACGTACACACGATAATCATGAAGTATCATCAAAGTATTTCACACAATCATCAAGTTCACAAACACACACACACGCGCGATACTTCTACCCTGGGCCCGTTCACAAACCATGCATTCGAGGTGTTAAACTCCCCCTACCTCTAGGAGAACTTAGAGTTCTTTGAGTTAGAGCACTTGACTGGTTATTCCTTCACATGAACAGTCCTCGAACCCAGATATTAACTCTGAACTAGCTTGGGAAGACCAAGGTTATCCTTTTTCTTCAACTGCTACTCACTGCAAACAACCACCCAGTCTTATATATCTCATACTACAACTTCCTACCGAACACTAACAGTTAAAACGAGAGATGAAAAGGAAGAAGATAACAATGAAAGGGAAGAGGAAGAAGGAAGGTCTCCCAAAGGATTTCTGAGGAAATGAGAGAATGAGAAAAGTAGTGGGAGAATGGAGAGTCTTCAGCCCATATATCTCTTGGAGACGTTCGAAGAGCAGGTGGGTTCCACACGTGATGATGATTGCTGCACCTTCACGTCACCGTCCGTCAGCCATCAGCCATCACGCATTAATTGGAGTGGATCAGATTTATCTCTTAGCTGATTTGTAATTTCCCACAACTACCAATTAACTTATCCTTAATTAATGTTTAATCCTCAATTACCCTTAATCCAAAGATTAGGATGTTATATCTCGAGACTTAACTCTAGCTCTCTCGGCTACCACGAGCTCACACAGGATCTAGCCAAGGGTCTGTAGCTGAAGATCATTTCTTTGGGGTTCCTGACCTTCCATGGGTCACCCTGTTCCTGTACATGCAGCCTATGTGCTCTAACAATGAGCATCCTTGATTATCCGACACATTCCTCATAACCATTAGAGTCATAACCGATCCAACACAGTTCCTACATTCACTCGTCAATCGTACCAGCATACACAGCAATCAAACAGTTCATGTTTATAACATCCCAGATGAAATCAACCAATAGCCACACATGCATATCCTCTTGGTATTAACAATAATAGGAACATGCATCACACGCGTTTATGTGTAAATGACTATCTGAACTCAGCACAACAACCCTGAATACATGCATATAAATGTATAACTATTAACAGGACTCTACTATCACACATATGGTATCCAAGGATTAACAATCATGCATTGCACACAGTCATCATAGACACATTTGCACACACGTAAGGTAATACATTCATCCGGTACCATCCATAAACCATGCATTTGACATGCAAGCACCCCTTACCTACTGAAGGGACTCGAGAAGCTCTTCTGTTTTCCGACGTTTGGTCTGATGCTCTGTTTGCCTCATTCAGTCCTCCCTCACATAGTTGTACTCTGCAATCGGCTCGGGGATAGGAAGCTGTTCTTCTTCCGCTTCAATGATCGTCCTTCACTAACAGAAGGAGACTCTGAATCTTCTGCAGCACCGTCGTCGTGGGTTTCTAGAAACAGAGAACAAAGAATAGGGGAGAAGAAGAAGAGCGAAGAAGAAGAAGAAAAGAGAGAACGAAGAGAAGAGGAGTAACAGAGAGGAAGTCTGAAGGGAATGCATAACAACAGTGACCCTGGACATGTATATATGCGTACGAAGAGAAGAACAGTGGGGTGGGAGTTCGTGAACATCAGTCCATTCACGCCACACCCACCAATCACAAGCAGCCAGCTATTAACAATCAATCACAATTAATCAGCCATTATTTTCTTAAGTTAAATTAATTAAGTTAATTATAATTAACAAGTAATTTTCTACTTTGCAATTATTATTCTAATGGCTTAATTTCATTTGGTAATTAATTTTTAAATCGGGATATTACAATGTACCCTAGTCGGTGCATAACAATGATGTTGATATAAATGTGTCGTTTATAAATTTATGTGAATTGTCATTAATTTCATGTGCATTAGTATTATCTGTGTGAGTACAGTCGGTGCGAGCTATGTTGTTCCGAGACGACTTTTCATACCATAGGTATTGTGGCAGCGTACACTCTTGCAGCGACTCTATGTGATTGTTGTAACCCTATAGGAGTGAGACATCATCCTATAAGTCGGATACAGCAATTCAAAGGTCAGGCAAGTGAGACTGTAGCTACTTATGATGATGGTTGAGTCTATCAGGCTGTCCTGAGTGAAGGTGAGAGTGTGTCAAGTGAATAGTAATTGGTAGTGTACTAAAATGAGGATAGAAGGCTTGTTTGACATTGATGTGCTTACCTCTGAGAGAATCAGAGGTTATGTGGGGTATGAGTTGGTTGTGAAAGAGGTGTTGACTGTCGGAAACAAGAAAGTGATCTTGCCGACATAAGTGTTTTATGTTACTGATCGAAAGGTGTGGCGGTGGCGTGTGATCATGCCTTGATTGCCACCGATTGAGTAAGTTAACTATAGGGAATAATAACTACTACCGAGTACTAAAGGTTTGGAGGATCAATTATATGCGACTCAGTCTTTCAGAGTCAATTGATAGTTAGAATGCCATTAGAGTGGATTAAGGTTTCTGATACACCTAGAACAGCGTTTAGAATTTGCTATAGCCATTTTGGGAATGTGGTAATGCTGTTGGTATGACGAGCATTCATTGATGGTATCCCGAATCCTGATGGGAGTAATTAGTTGCTGAGTGTATATATCTGTGACCCAAACCTATCACTAGAATTAGAAGTTTATGGGTTTAGCCGAGTAATATTGAGGATTCAGTGAAGGATCATGATTTTAGAGCTGAGATAATTAATGAGGCAAAATTTACTTAGGGAAGGTTAATATAATTTGAGTGTCAGGAGGTAGAGATGATTCTGAGTGAAGAGGGGGAATATAATTCCGAGTAAAATCTTTCTGGGAGGAAGAATCACTGAGTGAAGCGAAGTTACGATGTTCCGAGTGAAACATCACTGTGACAGTCATTAAGAAGTTGAGGAAATTATGTCCGAACATGACGCTTATGCGTAAGATAGAATTCGAGTGCGAGTCTCTGGGTGAGACGTTTATGAATGGATTATTCCGAGAGTGGTACTGGCGAATAAGAAAAACTCAAAATTGTGTGCTTCTTAGGCTGGAGAAATTACGAATAAGGGCCGAGTATAGTAATTTCGATTCGTGTAACCTTTCGGATGAAGTGTCTTGGACTGTGACAATTCCGAATGGAATGGTACTGGGTGGACGGTTCCATGTAGAGAGGTGTTAAGTGATAAATTCTTAAGTCTATAAGATATGCCACCTGTAACATCCCCGTTTTAAAATTAAATGCTGAATGAAGAATAAACCACTAAGACTTGATTTCAACTAGAAATAACTGTTAATTGCATTTAACTACTTATGATTTAGCCATTAAAATATTTAAAAATGGTGGTGGCCAGGGGATGGGGTAGAGTGCACGTGACTGCTGGGCACGCACTCTCCCATCCCACTCTTCTTTTACTGTGCACATGCACATATATATATATATATAAGCGTGAGCCTTGGGGAGAAACGCACTTGCTATTTCTTCAGACTCTCTCCTCCGTCACTTCA
Organism: Clitoria ternatea; assembly: GCA_037962975.1. Taxonomy (NCBI): domain Eukaryota; kingdom Viridiplantae; phylum Streptophyta; class Magnoliopsida; order Fabales; family Fabaceae; genus Clitoria; species Clitoria ternatea. The sequence goes on from CM075672.1 coordinate 186,032,115, forward strand.
TCCTCTACTTCCTCTCTTCGTCTCCATTCTTCTTCTTCTTCTTCTATCTTACATTTCGCTCCTGGAGGTCTTGGTTGCAGTACTGGGGAACGGACCACACTTCATCCCCAGAATCAGGCGCAGGATACGACAAAGCTAAGGAAGACCGGACGAACCAGGAGAAGGACATCGGACCCAACAACAAGAACGAAAAAGGTTTTTGAGGATTCTTCTAAAGGTAGGGGGCGCTTGCATGTCGAATGCATGGTCTAAGAACGGTACCGGATGAACATGCTGCTGAGCGTGGGTGTGTGTGTGCATGTATTTATAATCATTAAAACTGATGCTGTGTATGTGTGCATGTATTTATAATCATTAGAACTGATGCTGTGTATGTGTGCATGTATTCACAATTACTAAAACTGATGCATGATTTTAGATTCTGATAGTGACCTTCGTGGCGATGGTGTAGCTTGCTCGTGGGTGATAATGATGGATCTACTTTGTTGTCACTATGAAATGTATGCATGTGCATGTTCTTAAATTGGATTGCCCAATGTTGTTAGTCTGATGACCGATTGTAACATGCATTGGTGCGACTGATTGAATTAATGACGACTGTAAGGTGTTCATGGCTCGATGATGTGTAATAATGAATGTGTTAGTTGCATGAGTAAGAGTGGGGTGACCCATGGAAGGTCAGGAACCCCAAGGGAAACGACTTCCAGTTACCAACCCTGGCTAGATCCCAATAGAGCTCGTGGTAGCCGTTGGAGCTAGAGAAGAGAGTCTCGAGACGCCGTGGGGAGGCCGGTGCCACATGGTAAGAGCTGAGGGACGAGGGGCCAAAAGAAAAAGGGGGCCGTAACTGAGAGTCTTTACCCGAGTCGGATCCGCAGACATGCATATAGAAATAGGGCTGATGGTGGTGATGTACAAATCTATGTATGTGCATGTGTACGATTCTAAATGCATGAATATATGTTTAGATGTGGAATAAATTCTGTGAATCATGTGTGTCATGAATATTGCTGAATTGTATGATTTTGGTTACTTGAGAAAGGCTGAGTGATAACAGGAGCGTGTACTGACGCTGATACCGAGTCTGTGAGTATCATTTTACATGTAAAAGCTCACCCCTGCAGTGGCCATTTTCAGTGAATGTCTCTCGTGAGGAAGATCAGAAGCAGAGCTGGAATGCTGGGCGGAGTGCTGATGCATTTCGAAGGTTTAATTAAGGCGTTGTTAGATGAAGCCCGGACTGGCTCATACCGGGTGTTAATGTTTTGGGGAATGAATAGAACTTTACGGGCAAGGAGAAGTCCAATTTTGTATTGTAAATATTGACATACACTTTTATGTATATATGGATGTATGGTTTTGGGTGTGTGTGATGCTATGTGCTGCCTTGTTTTATAATTGTGCTTTAATGGATACGCAGGGACGATATGATCGAGCAGGTTATAGCCAAGTCTGAGTGAATCGATAATTGTCTTAGGAAAAATTCATGTCGGATACGCTGGGCGGAGTCGTACCCCGCCCAAAGTGTGGGAGCAATTCGCCCAAGCGCGAGGACTCACGCTGAAGCGAGTAATTACCAGAGCGAGATATCGACCATTTTCCTTTCCTATCCGTTGCGATGCTAACACAATCCAGACCCCGATGTTGACCCCGAATTGGTCGTTATGGCTAAGCCCGCCCAGGCGTTGTCATACTCAGTTGAGCTGGGTGGAATAGGTTCAGATCCCTCCTTTCTCCACAACCTACTAACGTATATGTACCCTGTAACTTCTCATTTTTCTGAGTGAAAGGCGAGTGTGAGGATTTACTTAGTGAACCCTTGTCTATACCCGATGGAGGAAATTACCCTGTAGTTGTGCTAAAGAGGCGTTATGTAGATTTCGTTTAGGCGGCGTCATACCTCGCCCAAGTAACTAGGACAGCCCGCCCAAGATAAATATACCCCGTCTAGCCAAGTAGGATGTTTCTAACTTCGCCTTTCCACCAAATGCTACGCGTGTAAATGTGTCAACATATTTCCCTTATCTATTCCTCCTGTTGAGTGACCAGTATTTCTCGAAGGGAAGCCTCAGTGCGAAATCTCCTCTATCCGCTGCTGTATTACCATACTCCGCCTGGACGGTGTAAGACCCCGTCTGGGCGAATAAACGGTGTTGAGCAATCCGCCCTAGTGTTGATGTGTTGCGATAAACCCATTGAGCCGGCCCCAGTTTAGCTTCTCTGTAAGTTGCTATATGTGAGTGAATGCTCCTCGTTTCCTCCCTGCCTGCTCCCTTCTATATCAATTGTTGCGTGACTGTTTTGTGAAAAATTTTCTCATATTTTTGGAATTATTAGTTGCAAATGATTAGGGTGTTACATTTTGGTATCAGAGCGGACCGAAAAGTCCAAGGCCAAAGTATGCTTACCAAGTGTAAGCAGTGGTGTGTGTGTCTTTCTGCTTGATTGGTTGAAAATTGTTCTGATGATAGTTGAACCTGATTGATGATTGACTTGAGGACAAGGGGTTGTTTTTCCCCTAGTCCGATTGTGTGTATGACTTAGGCGAATGACATAATGTGCTAAGCTATTAATTGTTGGACTAATAACTAGATCGGTAGTAAGTGGCTCCGTATACTTATCCTTAAATGTCAATTTCAAGATAAGGAATGGCGCATCGTCAAAGTATGGAGGCTATAGCCACAGCATTCCAACGCTTTGCTGATGTGTTTGAAAGGCAAGGCCAAACTCAACCTGAGGATGGCCATGTGCTGGACCGCTTCCTGAAGAGGAAGCCGAGTGAATTCTTAGGAGGACGGAACCCTGAGGCGGCGTTCAAGTGGACTCAGGAATTAGAGAGAATTTTTAGGGGTCTTCGCTGTACCGAAGCCCAGAAGGTGGAATGCG